>VZRQ01018914.1:2832342-2851930 GCA_013397975.1 Machaerirhynchus nigripectus | reverse complement strand
CCCTCATTTTCTCCTCGCTCCTTCCTTTCACCCCCACCCTCTTCTCCCATCGCTTTACCCCCCTCCTCGATTTCCCCCCTCCCCTTCTGTTCTCCCCTTGTTCCCCCCTTTCTCGGTTGCATAATAATTAATGAGCAATCAAAGTAACTCTGGGCTGTGCAGCAGCGAATGGCACAAGTTCTCACCGGCTTAAGCCACTGGAGCTTCTCAGGTGCAAATGGAGCAAATAAAAAAATAAACAAACAACAGCGANCCTAAAAAGTCAGGTGCTAAAGTTCAGAACTTCTCAAGTACGTTTCTCTCCCTGCCTCTCCCTCTCTCTCTCTCTCTCTGCTCCTTCCCTTTCCTCTTTCTCGTTACAGGTGATCAAAGAAGAGAAACATCTGCAACAGAGCGGAAGATACGAGGGGATCTCGCTTCGTAGAGAAATTTTTCCCCCGAGATTTTTTTGTTTGTTTTCCCTTTTTTCTCCCTTTTTATTTTATTATTTTTCCCTTTTTTTTTTTTTTTTTTTTTTTTTTTTTTTTTGTTTTGTTTTTTTTCTCTATTACCCCCACCTCCNNNTTTTTTTTTTTTTTTTTTGGAATCTATCGTATATCACCATAACCCCTACTCCCTCCACTTTAAACCAAACCTAACCAGAAACATCCCCAAACTCGCCGAGCACTTTTCCCCGCCCTGCATAACTCCGGCAGCGTCTCCCGCTCCGATCTCAAAGCCTCCGCGCCTTGCTGAGGAGGAGGAGGAGGAGGAAGAGCAGCGGCAGAGCAGCGAGCGCGGAAGATGGAGGTCTCCACGGACCAGCCGCGGTGGGTGAGCCACCACCACCCGGCCGTGCTCAATGGGCAGCACCCGGACTCGCATCACCCCACGCTTGGCCATACCTACATGGACCCCACGCAGTATCCTCTCGCCGAGGAAGTGGATGTACTTTTTAATATCGACGGACAAGGCAACCCCGTCCCACCGTACTACGGCAACTCCGTGAGAGCCACGGTGCAGAGATACCCCACGGCCCACCACGGTGAGTGCCCGCGCCCCACGCCGAGCCCCGGCTCCCACGGGCCGGTCCCGGTCCTGCCCCGGTGCCGGTGGCTCCGCGCTGCCCCGAGCCCCCGCTGCTGTCGGGCAGACCCTCTCCTGCTGGCGGGGAAACTACGTCACGGGTGGATTTTGGGGTTGGCTTTTTGGAAATAAATAAAAATTCAGGCTTCCTTCCTTTCTTTCTTTCACTTTCTTTCTTAATTCTTTTTAAAATCTTTCTTTTTGTCTTCTCTTTATCGCTTTTATATTTCTTTTTCTCTCTCTTTTCTCTTTCTTTCTACTTTTCGCTTTCGTCCTCTCTTTTTATCTCACATCCCTCTTCCCTCTCTTACGTGTTTCTCCTCTCCCTCTGCTCACCTTCCCTCTATTTCTTTCTTTTTCATCTTCCTCTTGTTTTCTTCCTCTTGCCCCCTTCTCTTTCGCTTTGGTTTCTCCCCCCTCTCTTTAATTAGGTTAACAGTTAGTGTTTTCATACTGTGTTTAGTTTTTGCACGATTAAGCTGCTCTGGGGAAGCAAAGCAAGCTGGAGAGCAGGGGTGTGAAAATGACCCCGCTGTCCTCACGCTTGGGCTATTTAATTCGCACTTGGTGAGCTTGTTAGGCTTGGGACAAAAGTTTTGCACGCATACCCGGGGCAGCACCATGGCGTGGGGTTTAAATTAAGAAAGAAACTAAAAAAATATAGCCCGTGGTGTAATTAGGTATCAGACCTGGTGTGCTGTCCTGAGGGGTCCTGCAGGAAGGTAATGATCCACAATGTGAATTTTGTTCCTGGGTCACAGCTCTTAGAAAGGAGGTGAAATACCTGGGGCCGATGGGGCCCAGGTCCACGGAGGGATGAATACTTTGGTCATCTTTTATGAAGAAGTGGAGAGATTCAGTATTTATAGCTGGAGTTTACCTGGATGGTTAAAAAATAAGGGAAAAAAATACAAATAAAAAGAGGAGGGAAAAGAACAGAGGGTGGTTTGTGAAACCGGACAGTGATCTCTGTCATGGTAAAATTTAAATCCCCGAGATTTGCAGTGGAAATAACTCCAAAATCATGGAGAAAGTGGGATGAGCGGAGTGGAGTTGGAGCCGAGCGGGTTCAGGAGGCTACTCCCAGCTCTCAGCAACTTGTTGAGTGCGAGCCTGCATTAGGCTCCGCTCAGTAACTGCATTGTTCTGCTATTAGTCCCTTTTAAACAATTATTTTTAAGGATCAGCAGCCTTTGTCCTTTCTTTCTTTTCTTCCCTTTTCATTTCTTTTTTTTCCCAATATATCAGCAGAAAATGGAAATGCGGTCTCTCTGATCTAGCCTGAATATTATTTACTATGCTACTTCCTGGAGAAGATAATGAATCTTGACCCTTTCTATTCGTATAACCCACCTTCCTTTCCTTTCGAGCAGCGACTTTCAGTATTGTTCTCGAATGCCTGCTATGGTGAAAACCAGTTTGGAGCTTTTCTAGACACACACGAGCTCCCATGCAAACATAAGTGTCCACTCTATAACTATCTGTGCCTTTATACATCTCTGTTTGCATCTCTGCTTGTGTATATTTAGCAATCTCTTTACACATATCACGATGCCTACAGAGGTTAAGGATCTCTAGATGTCAGTGACTTTCCAGGGCTTTATTAGCAGGCACAAACTTGCTCCCTTCCAGTTGAATAACTGTGTTTTCCATCTTAGAGCCATTTGCCCAAGTTGCTGTGGATTTGGCCAGATTTGATTCTTTGGATATATTTTTCTATTTGTTTAGCAAGGGCCGAGATTAATTCAAAATATTAGGTATAAATCCTTAGGAACATTTATAACCAAAGCGGAAAAGATTTGACTGCGGAAATGTAGTGGATTTTTTCCCCCACAAAGTCCAAGTCTGTATTTTAAAAGACAAGTGAAGTGTCCTAATCACAAAAAGGGTATGGAGTGTTTCTTTTGAAGCAGTTGGTACCCTCTGAGTGGGTCACATCACCGCGAAAAAGCCATCTAACATTTCTGTGCAGCCTCGTGGAAGAAGAAAAGACAAACTGAGTGGTTTGCAAAGTTTATCAGCCCTGTTGAGAAGGTTATTATCATGTCTGTGGGCATTTTCTGGTCTTCTTCGTTTGACCAGAGAATTCCCAGGGTTTATAGCCCACGGCTCTGTTCGGGAAATAATTTTCCAGCTAAGAAAAAAAAGATTTCTGCAGCTGGGACGTGGCAATTTCACGCAGGATCTTTGCTTCAAAGTCTTTGTGGGATTGCCTGGAAAGGGGAGAGAGTGAAGCAGATCTCGCCAAATCCCGTGTCACAGGGCTGGCACCCTGCTTGGAGGGTCCCGACCCCAAAACCCGTTCCTGAGCAGGACCGGAGCTGCCACCCCGTGCTCTTGTAGCTTTTAAATTTTAATTATTAAAGAGGAGCGGGGGTTCGCATCAGGTGTAATTTTGCTTACTCCCCCCGCATGCTGAGCTCTTTGGGAAGGAGAAGGGGTGGTGGTGGGGTAAGCACGTCCCGGGACCTCCGCGGGGGGCTTTTCCAGGGTGGCAGAGGGATGTGACCGACGTGTCTCCGTGTTTTCTCCGAGCAGGGAGCCAGGTGTGCCGCCCCCCGCTGCTGCACGGCTCGCTGCCCTGGCTGGACGGGAGCAAGGCGCTGAGCAGCCATCACAGCGCTTCCCCCTGGAACCTCAGTCCCTTCTCCAAGACCTCCATCCACCACAGCTCACCGGGACCCCTTTCAGTCTACCCACCCGCCTCCTCTTCCACTTTATCCGCCGGCCACTCCAGCCCGCACCTTTTCACCTTCCCGCCGACCCCTCCTAAAGATGTGTCCCCGGATCCGTCCATCTCCACCCCCGGCTCCACCGGCTCCACCCGGCAGGACGAGAAGGAATGCATCAAATACCAGGTGTCCCTGGCCGATACCATGAAGCTGGAGTCCTCTCACTCTCGGAGCAGCATGGCCTCTTTAGGAGGAGCCACCTCCTCCGCTCATCACCCCATCACTACCTACCCACCGTATGTCCCAGAATATGGCTCTGGACTTTTTCCCCCCAGTAGCCTCTTAGGAGGATCGCCAACCGGGTTTGGGTGTAAATCGCGACCAAAAGCACGGTCCAGCACAGGTAGGGCTTTTGGCTTCTTCATCCCCGTTGCTCGGGAGACGAAGCTCTGGGGGAAAAAGTGGGGGGCAAAGGGATGGGGCTGACCCCTCTCTCGTCTCCGGACGCAGGGAGATGTGCACAAGCATCCGTGTGATGAGCAGCAGGGGCTGAAGCCCTCGTGGGGGACACACACGACACTTCACCTTCCCCTCAGGTTGCTCTGCTAGGTTTATAACCAAAGTCCCCCTTGTCCAACCCGGGCTGGGGATAGAACCAGGCCCAGAAACCCAAACCACCCACCCGGTGCCGCGGGGCTCCAGTCCCGGGGGCGACCCGGCCCCTCCAGCGCCCACGGTACGCTCAGCTGCGGCGCCCGGGGAGGAAGCGAAACCGAGGGAACCGCAGCATTAGTGATCTCTCTGTATTTTAATAATGGTGCTAAATCCCGGCCAACTTCCCCCGCCCGCCCTCCGCCTCGCTCTTCCCAGGGCCTCTTCCCATGCGGCGCCCGGGGATGCGGGGAGGGTTTTCCCCGGGGCGGTGAGGAGAGTTCGCCCACGCAGCCCCCAGCCCCAGTCAGCTCCGAGCCAGGGGCTTTGGATCACCCACAATGAAAGTCCCCGAAAGTGCCCCCCTGGCCGCCTTTCTCGGGGGGAGCTGGAGGGTCCCAGCTCTGTGCGCAGCCCGCGGAATGGGGTGCGAGGGGCTGCGCGGCTCCGGCTCCCGACGGCTGAACGCTCCGGGCTCGGACGTTTGTGTGCACGGAGGGATGGGAGTGAGCCGAGGGGAGTGTGCTTGTGTGCAGAGGAAAGGGCGATTAGTCAAAACTCTTTTTCCCCTTTTATTTTTCCTTTTTTTCTCTCTATTTTTTTTTTCCGAGGAGGCTGCTGCAGGGTTGCCTGGCATGAATGAGATCAGTTTTCAGGGTTTTTCCAGGGTGACATTTACTCTGTCTGTCTGAGCAGGGACTGTCTCTATTTAGCTGATATGTTTGAGCTAATCCAATTATTTTCAGACTGCTGCACGCGACAGTTGCATTGTTTATCCAGCGCCAGGAACTTTAATAGAGTCCGGATGCGGTTAGAGTGACAAAAAAACCCAGACCTGTATGTTTTGTACATGAAAGCAGGAGAGAGAGAGAGATGGAGTGAAACAAAAGAGAGGGACAGAGACTCAAACAGCCCGGGAGCGACTGCCCCGTTTAACCGGAGGGGAACAAAACGACCTGGGTGTTAACGGGAGCGGCTCCCCGCCTGGCCCCAGTACGGACCGAGTGTTATGTCCGGGGTAGGGACCGGTTTATTCTCGCCCCGGGCAGTGCTGAGCATCCCCCGGCCGCCCCGGCGCCCGCCGAGCAGCAGCTCCCGCCGGGGCACCCACCGGCTGCGCGGTATTTTCAAACCGTCTCGGCCCCCCTCCACCCTCTCATCTTGTTTTCTTTTTGCCACTTTCTGTTACTTTACCTTCTAGAAAGACACTGCGGTTCGTGATAAACCAACCCCAGCAGCAACACCTATTTTTTTTTTTCTTTCTCTCTCTCTTTTATTTTTTTTCCCTTTAAAAGTTGATCTTAGCAAGCTAGGAGCTCTCAGACAAAGAGGGTTAGAGCTGGAGGAAAAGGACGGAGGGGGTGATTTTGCAGGACAAAAGAGGGAGAAAAGGCTGCAAATGTATTTTTTTGTTGCTGTTGTTGTTGGGGGGGTGTGAGAGAAGAGGGGTTCAGTGCAAAGGCTCTGGAAAAACGGTTGCCGTTTGTGGTTAGGGCACGGATGCCTCTTGCTCGAAGGCAGCACGGGCTGGGGCAGCGGGGAGCCGGCTCTGTGCTGAGCTGGCTCTGCTCTGCCCGGCTGAGGTCTGCCACTGCTCTCAGGTGGGCCACGACTGACGTTAGGTACAAAAGAACTTCCCCCGGTAAACCAAAGACGCAAGATAAAACCCCTCAACCCTCTGAAAGTAGCTGAGAGGCAGGTCTGCACCCTCCCAATTTCCCCATCCAAGCTGGGAACCGGTGGGCTCGGGGAGATCTTCCTCTGCAATAGCCAGGGAGAGGATTAAGAGATGCCTAAAAGGAGAAGAAGGAGGGAAGGCACTTATGAGGGTTCAGGCAGGCTGTTTGCTATCCCAGATAGAGGGATGGATCATCAGGCTGCGTATGTGGTGGGGAAACCAGATGAGTTTCTGAAAGTTTTGGGTAGTGGAAGCTTAATTTCGAATTAATCAATAGCAGATATTGTTGGAGTTGTTGTAAATTGGCTGGAGCTGGGGAGAGGTTTTGGTGGTTATGTGTGATTATTTTGGGGGTCCTTGATGTAGTTTGATCTGAGGCCAGAGGAAGAGCCCTCCAGGCTCATGAACACCCCTGGGAACTGCAAGAGTGCTCAAGGAGTGACACTGGGGTCCTCATACACATCAGAAAGGGGGGCATGGACTTAAATTCTGTATCCATTATTTTGGGTGTAGAGGGCTGGAGGTTTCTTGCAAAGCCTGCCAAGGTTTTTCTGGTGCATATGGCAACATGGGGTCTGCAGAGTTGTAGAAGCCCTTAATCCAAAGGTGGGGGGAACTGTCAGCCCCCCCACTCCCCCAAAGGAAGGACCTGTGGGAAGAGTGAGAGCTTCTCCAGGAAGCCCCTTGAACCGCCACGGCATTCAGGTTGTCATTGTCACAATCCCTCTTCCCTGCTGCTGGGACACAGGCTTGATGCTGCCTGTGCAGCGGTGCTGGGGAGGGGAACAGGATCAGAGCCCACCAGACCCCCCTCAGCCTGTGCCAGGGACATGGTTCAGTCATGGCTTTGGACCCTTGGTTGGAAATCCTGAGCTTGGGGAGGCCTGGCAGGGTCTGGCATAGATGGGTCTCAGGGGAGGTTGTGGGGTTTTTTTGGGTGGAGGGGGGGGCTTTCCCCAGCCTCTTTTATCTCTGCTTTCCCTAAGTGAACTATGTGCTCTCTTGTTTCCAGAAGGCAGGGAGTGTGTAAATTGTGGGGCTACCTCAACCCCTCTGTGGAGAAGAGATGGCACTGGGCACTATTTGTGTAACGCCTGTGGACTCTATCACAAAATGAACGGGCAGAACCGGCCCCTGATCAAACCCAAGAGAAGACTGGTGAGTCTCCTGCTATTTTATTCTTTCCTCTTCTTCTTCTGCAACTTTTGCTTTCTATCTGCAGCTCGGGATGGACGGGGAACTATAGCCAGCTCCCACTGGTCCCACTGAGTCAGAGAGCTGGGACAGAGGGATGGATAGATAGTCCCAGCTGCTGTGGGCCTCAGTTGTCTGGTCCTCTTGCAAACTGCAAAACAGGTTTAAAAATCAAGATCCAGGGCTTCTTGCAAACCAGAACTGAGTTTTCAACTCCACACAGTGCTTCTGGATGGTGACTAGAAGACAGTGACTCTTTCCAGGGCCTAAGGGCAGAATTATAATTTCCTAGTGACCAAAGAGATTAACAGGAATACAGGATTTCTCCTGGGCTTTCCAAACTGCTGCCCTCCCGTTCTTAAGTGTGTCTCTGTCCCCCTTGGCTGGTGGTATAATGGAGAAGGGACCCCAGCTGGATCCCGGGTGTCACTGGGACATCAGACAGACCTTGGTCCTGCAAAGAGCTGGAACCATCAGGTCCTGGTGCCACTGGTACCTGGGGTGGTCATTTGTGCCTGTGCCACCTGGGTCTCCAATTGTGCCACAAGGACACAAGGCAGGGGATGGTGAGTGTGCAAAGCCAAGCGTGTGTCCAGGCTACAGAAGTTGGAGGAAGACGAAATGTGTGGGTGAATGTTTGAAATAATAGTTACAGGACTGGTGACTGTTCTAAGCACAAGCAGTACGTTACAACATCCCCAGTGATCTGTTCATGCATTTCCCTGGAAGCCACAAAAAGGTCTGGAAGCTGTGGGCATGGCTAATAAATGTGTTGAAGCATATTTGGCAAATAATCAGACAGACCACAAGGGGAAAAAATATATCAAGCGGGGGAAAAAATTATGGTCCCTGCTTGGGAAGTTATTGAATGTTTTGAATCGAGGCACGTTTGGTTTTGGGAGGATTAAAGACATGCAAGGGTTCCCGGGGGCTGCTCAAAATGTGGAGGAGAAGTGGCTCTCGCCTCTCTGTGGAATTTCTGAGCCGATGGATGGATCTGGCCAGTTTTGTGAGGCTTGTGCCCGGCATGGCCAGACCCCGCGGGCAGGACAGGGCTGGTTCTTTCATGTTCCCCTTGAAGGTGCTCACAGCCCTGTCCAGCAGCTCCTAGGAGGGATCAGCTTCCTCACCTGTGAGACACCCATAAAATTGTATCAGCTTTATTCCCTCTGGCTCTGGGAAGCATTTGCAGGGTGCATTCCCAGGAGGGGCTATGCTGTGAGGGGCAGCCGTGACAGCTGTCTGCTGTGTGAGTTTTGGGGAAGATGTGGGTTTGCTCCTCTACCCCACCAAACTTCCTGCATGTGAAACCTCTCCGTGCCCTCCTATACGGCTTTTCCTGTAAAGGAAAATATTTGTCTCTCTCATCTTTCATAGCCTTGTTAGAAAAAAGGAAAAGCTTTCTAGGGAGGGAAGTACAGGCTGGAAATTTGATTTTTTTGGGCCGCTCTCTTGTTCTCTTCTCCTCCTCCCCCCCGGCCCTTCTGTCTTAAACACACAGCCCTCGTTTTCTTTATTTTTTTTTTTTCCTCGTTCTCTCTTTATGTGTAAAGTTAACTTCCTAGGAAAAAGCTGCCGGATATCTGAGCCCTGGAGATAACTCCTAAACAACAGCTCCGTTTCCCCAGTCCAAACACACAGGAGCTTGAGCGTATCCAAACAAGCAGAGGGGGAGGCAGAATAGGAAAGCGGCTGGAAAGAGGGGGAGAGCTTTCAAAAAGTGTCTGATGGAACCACGAAAGAATGTCCCGAGTCACCCTGAGCCCGGCACATGTAAAATGAACTATATAAATAAATACATAGTAAAAGGTCATTCTTGGGGGAAAAAGAAGAGGAAGAAAGAAAAGAAGTAAAGAGAGACCTTGACTTGCATTATCGCTCCAATCTTTGGGCATTTTAGTTAAAGTTACAAAAAGTTCCCCTTCTTTAAATGCAGCCTTTTTTAAATGTGAAATTTGATTTTTCTACTCCTTCCCCCCCATTCTCCCCCCCGCCCCGCCTAGGCGAAAGAAAAAGAAAGAGAAACATCCCTAATGCTGTTTGCACCTATATTTATTTCCTATGCTAACCTTGGGAAAAAAAAACCAAAAACAATCAGAAGCCACCAAAGCTGGGCCTGTGTTTGCATTTTGTGTGCCTGGATGTGGAGGTGCATGTGGCTGTGGCTTGACTGGATCTCCCCTGCTTTGAAGGCAGGCGGGCTGGGCAAGGCCGTGGATGGAGGCTCAGGGGGGGGATCCAGCTCCTTCCCTCTGCATCAAGTTTGCTGCCTGACCTTTGGTGGTTTTGTAGGCTCTGATCACAGCTGCACTGAAACTAATGATAGGCTTCGAGGGGTGGGAGAGAGGGGGCAGAGAAATTCTTGGATGCTGAGAACCCAGCCCAAGCCTTGTTAAATTCAATGGGAGTCTTTGTGAGGGTGTCCTTTGGGTGACAGGGATGGAGTCTCGCCGGCTGAGGGGGCTCAGACAGCTCTCCTTCTCGAGAGGGAAGGTGGAAGACCTGGAGATATTGGCAGGGGGATCAAGAACAGGCAGGTGGTGCCACACCATCACAGCCTAAAAAGTTTTCAGCCCTCTCGGAGGCCATTCCTGTCCCTGTCACAGCCAGTGGCAGCCCTGTCACTGCTGAGATAAACCCTTCCTTTAGTTTTTCTCCCATTCCCTGCCCATGCAGATGGAGAGCATCCTTTTCCATGTCGAGCCAAGCTGGTTTTGGAAGGATTATAGCCAACTTCTCGGCAGGCCTATGCACATGCAATCTTATTTTAGGAAAATGATGCTTGGAGCTTTGTGGGTTAATCCAGACACTGAAAATGCCCCTTAATTAAGCATCTTTATTAATACTTGGTTCCTCCAACCTCCTCAATTTCACCTTCTCATCACTACTAGCGCTTCTGAAATTGTGCCCTCGCTCACTGGCAACTGTGCCATGGGCTCTGGTCCTGTAGATTATATGGGGCAGTTAATTAGTCATCCCACTACTGACATGGCCAGGCCCGGGTCGGTGATTAGCGTCAGTGGATGCCATTGCTGGGAGCTTTACAATAGCGTTATTATTCATTGTTTCCTGCCCACTGCCGGTGTCTCCGGTAGAAGTTGGTGCAGCATAAAAGGTACAGCCTGGGACCGAAAGAGCTTAAAATATTCAGCTAATGATGCTGAATTTTTGTAACTGGAACACAGTAGTTGGAAATGGTTTTCGAGAAGACGGTAGATGTTGTGATTTATTTGCTTATTTAGTGTCAGAGTTTGTTTGAAGGCAGCAAAGTGGTGACCAGGCGTGTCTTTTGAACACGCTTGCTGTAGGAGAAATTACAGTGAGCGCCGTGTAGAAACCCCAAATATCTTCAAAGGGGATGTTTCCCCTGTGTGGGCTGAGTCAAATATCACTGGTTTTTAGAAATTTCCTTAGGCTTGATTTTGGGTCTGATAAGGGCAAAGATGCCACCAAGAGACTCAATCCAGGCTTGTGCCCCTCCGAGCCACGCGTGCTGGCTGGCAGGAGTTGCGGGGCAGAGAGCTGCAGACTCTTCTCCAGCTCTTAGCGAGAACCTGGCTTTGCAAGCTGTGGTCTCCATGCTGCATTTGAAACACATTCATTATTTCATTATCCTGGTGATTTTGAAGGGAACCAAATTTGGGTCCATGGCGTGGTTAGGAGGTGTGCGGGCATCAGTTCAGGGCTCTGCTCTTCATGGTGGGGTGCTTCATCTTCTCTGCTGGTCCTGGGATTTTTTCAAGTCCCATGTGCTGTCCCCAGCTCCTGCTTGTCATCAGCACGAAGTCAGCTAAAGGCCTCCTTGGGACTGGCTTGGTTCAGAGCAGTTTATGGTCAGGCAAAATGGAACTGTCCCTACGGGCAGCCTGAGAGAGCCACTTGCTGTCAGATCAGCCACTCTGTGATGCTTCCTAGTGCTCATGGGCATTGTCTTATTTATGTTTTAGACAGTCCTTTTTGTCTAATTAAAAGAAAAAAAAAATATCCTCTTCTATCTAAAGCAAAACCAACCCGTCCTCTCTCCACCTACGCCGCATTCAATTATGATTAAAATTGCAACATGACCTTACAAGAGTTGGTATTAACGCTAATGCTGTGCCAGTGTCCATGTTTGCATTTTGGGTTCGTTGTACGGTATCCAAAGATGTGGTATTTTCTCTTTTTTTTTTTTTAAATGTTGGATGTGCTACAGTGTGCGGCTGTGTGGGGTGAGGGGTAAATTTGAAACAGTAAGAGCACAAAAGAGAGCATTAAAGGCTCAGTTCTGCAAGGTGCCAAGCATTGCTATGATCTGGCAAATCGCTTAAGCACATGTTTTAACTTTAAGCACATGAGCAGTCCCATTGAAAGCAACACATCGGGATGAAATCAGAGCTCTGGGACCGTGTCATATTGATGAAGAAGAGATAGGATGGGGATCTAAAGGTCTTTTTTTTTTTTTTTTAGGAGCTGTAGGCATTTGCACACACGCAAACACGCACACACGCTCACACAGCAGTCTGAAAACTCCTGTTCCTCCTTCAGGGGCAGAAGGACAATTTGTTTGCTAAAGTTACAGTTTTTAAATGATAAGTATGAATTTATGCATGTGAAAGAAGAGCAGCTTTACTAAACTTGACTTTGCTAAGTCATTATCACAGCTAACAAAAAACCACACTGTTTACACATTGACAGGTAGATTTTTTTCTCGTTCCTACCCCTTTATGAAATGGTAAATTCTTCTTTCAGGCTTGTTACCAATCCTTAAATAAACATGAAGGTTTGGGCTGAGAAAAGGGTGTAATTAAAAAGTTGGGATTCTTGCTCTTTGCCACAGTGTTATTTCCGATCTGGAGCCTGTCTCCTTTGAAGCTGAGCTGAATTTACGGGACCGGGCTGTGCTTGCGGTCGGGCCCGGCGAGCAGCTGCCCACCCGGGTCTCACCCGGCGCTCGCCGGAGCCGGACTGACTCACGCCCTTGACTCCAGCAATTGTCGGTTCAGGCCCTGACTGCAGAATTAGACCCCTGGGGGGTCTGGGAGAATTAAGATGGAAAGACATGTTGGCATTTAAATAACATTTCCCCCTCTGGAATGGGCTGTGCCAGCGCTGCTAATTTTGATGAGTTCTATCAGAGGTTTAGCACTCACTTTTAGGATGCCCTTTGGCACCTGATTCAGTTCACATATAATTTGGGATTAAAGTACCTTGGGGATTTTTTTCCACAATTATTATTTGTTCTCACAAGTCAGTTTCTGGAGGCCTCTGCTGATGTGCGTCAGTCTTGCAGGGTTGATGTTTTCTTTCTCAGAAATTTTGCTGATTGTATTTTTTTTTTTTTTTTTAACATGGGTGTTTTTCTCTTCCTCTCCTTCTCTTTCCCTCCTTCCCACAGTCTGCAGCCAGGAGGGCGGGCACGTCCTGTGCAAACTGTCAGACCACCACTACCACCCTGTGGAGGAGAAATGCCAACGGCGATCCCGTCTGTAATGCCTGCGGGCTCTACTACAAGCTGCACAATGTAAGTGTGACTGTAATACTCAAAAATGGGGCCTCAGCTTCGGTGCTCAATGATCCAAACTCTTCCTTGACTTGAGGATTTCCAGTCTCGGTTGGTGCTGAGACCTCTTTTATCCCTTTGGGGACCTTGGGGTTTGGAGCGATGAGTCGTCAGCCTTTCAAACATAGCCTATCCAACTTGGGGAGGTATAAAGCAAGGCTGTCCATGGGTAATGTTATAGCTTTTCCATGCCCGAGCCAAGAAAGGAGGGGTGGATCAACACAGAGAGACATTATCTGCTGCTGGTTGGGCTCAGAGCATTGGAAAAGACAACACACCTTCCTGCAAGCTGATACCCCTCCTATGCGTAGCTTGGTTCCTCCAGCAAATACAGGCTCTGGAAAAAGAGAAATATGTGCCAGAAACTATTTAGATCATTCTTGGGTTTGTGGCTGCCTTTGTCCTGTCCCCAAAGATGATTTATTTAGGCCTCGTGTTTGCCCTGGTTGACGCAAGCGAGTCCCAAACCAAAAAAGGACTTGCTTTAATTAGCGGGTTGCAGAGTCTGCTCAACCTGTGATGTGAATTTTAAAGCATCTGTCATGGAAGGGAAGGAGAAATGAAATGAAATGGCTGGCAGATTTAATCTAATATCTCCATGCAAAGCCAGCTTGCAGGAACCAGGGATATGTGTCCTAGGGAAAGAGCTAAAGGGATCTGAAAAGTCTTGTACTGAATAATACCGTTAATAAAGGAGACTTAGGGCTACTCCTGTTACTCTCATTCCACATGTGGCATTAGAATAATTATTATGTCAGAAGAAGGAAAAGACTTGCAATTTCTCTGCTTTGATATATATTTTTTTTCCACTAGTGGTTGATTGCTTCGTGTTTGGTTTGGAAATCTGGGGCTATGTTTTGCCCTTATGTCCACCCATGCAAACACATCAAAGACGTATCAGTTTTCATGGAGCATACAACCCTTGTGGTATCTCAGTCCCTTCCATTTGTTATTTCAAGCTGTTTGGTTTCTTAGGATGAGTAAACAAGTTTGGATTAAGTAGAAAAAAACCCCAACAAACAACCAGGCTAATTTTTCACCTGTTTCATGGGAGGCATCTCTCTTAGAAAAAAGAAAATGTGTTTACCCTTTAGTAGGCAGGTGTTTCAGCATGCTTTGAATCTCATGTAGCAAGCAAAGTTTGTCATCAAACTCTCAGTGTGATCACTGCAAACAAACAGGTTGGACCCAGAGTGAAAACTCTAAGAATATCACAAAAAATACCCTGTTTGCTATTTCCTTAGCAAGAAGGGATCAAGGTCATCCAGCTTCACTGAGAGGGGATATGTGCTTGTGCTCTGCTTCAATTTTGGCCTTGTAACCACCAGTGGTAGGACTTAAATTTAGTGTAGTTTGGGAAACCTCTGAGGAGCTGCTCCTCCTGTGGCCAGCAAAGCCCTTTGAAGAAAATAGGCTCTTCTCAGCTGGTGTTGGTGGATGCCTGTGTTTCAATGGGATGACTTGTACCCTTGAAGACAGTGTAGTTCCTCCCCATGGCTACAACAGATGGCAGGATGATGAGCTACGATTTGTCTACTTCCACTGTACATATCTGACTGGAGCAATCTCCCCCTCAAGTGTCTAGAATGGGGTCTGGGTGCTGAGGTTCTCCAGAAACGTGCCTGCAAGAGCACATCCTTTTCTTTTTTGCACTAACACTGCAAACCTAGCTGGCCTGAATTGACCTCTAGATCCACTGTTTAGGGAAACGCCAATCCAGCTGTGAAATTTGTGACATGGGGCAGGCCTTGAGCACATTGGAACCATTTTCGTATTCATTAAAAAACACCAACAGCTGCTTGAAAGCTCAGCACAGCTACTTACCAAAGTCAAGTAGTATCTTGCCTTATGAGCAACGCCATTAATGGATCCTGCTTAAATGAAACCCCCAGAGGACTGAGATCCTGTGTGCAGCAATATAACTAGGCAAAGATAGTAAAATCCAGATATGAGTGGGTAGATCCTTTTTTTTTTTAAACTTTCCTAAAGTATTTAGTTATGACTGTGGTGAGAAGTGTGGTTCTGCTCCCTGTGTGTATATTATCTCCTGATTTCCATCAGGAGAGGGGTCATAAATAGAGAGGCTGATTGTAGCATGTCCCTCCCAAGCAGCTGTCGGCATAGATGTTGTGCCAGTGCCAGTGGAAGGTCTTTGGATGCTCGGAAGATGACTTAAACCTCGTCTCAGGCTAGGCTGTCTGCTTTTTTCCATCCCCCCCCCCACCCCCATTTTTTCTTTTCTTTGGGTTTAATGAAATTTTCTGGGACCTTAACATCATTAGGATATTTTAATGGATTGATCTGCAGTTGAAACTTACCCAGAATTTATGTCCACACCGGGAACGATTGCAGTGAAAAGGCTCATTTTTTTTCACGGTGTTAATTTTTTCATGGAGCTATATCAGTTTGTTTTACTGTTGATTCCCACAGCTTAAGCAAACCCATTTGTCAGTAGGATATAAGCAATAATCATAATAGTCTTGGGGTGCATTTAGTGAAGCTGTTGGCATTCCTCCCACTGACTTCAACAAGAGCCGGCTCCATTAACACCAGTATTAACAATGACTAATATTTCACATTGATACGGTGCCTTTCATCCCGTGGCATCCCAGAGTGCTTTCTAAGATGCAGCCAGCCTGGAAGATTAACCCAACATTGTAATGACTATGTCTGAAGGATAAATCCGCTTCAGTGACAGGACCTTATTGAGGTCAATGGCAAAATCCCATTGTCTTCAGTCAGAGCAAGATCAGACCTATAATGGTTAAGGCTATCCCCTGGATTTGATCTGTTGAATGTGAGGTTCTCATCCTTGTTATTGCAGTCCTTAGAAGTGGGATGAGGCTTTGCACACTTCGGGGATGGGTGGGAGTGTACCTGGCTGGAGGTGCACAGCAGGGTGGCCTGTGCCTGTAGAAGTGGGTGATTTGCCATTATTTTTGGTAAAATTCAGCAGAAAAGGCCCCTTTCACAATACCCTAAAGCAGGGCTATGTGTCCCGAGAGCAGAGCAGTCGGTATTTTGCATATGATAAAACAAAGAGCATAATTCCTGCCCATAATTAATTGGCTCCATCTGAAATTAATGAATTTCATATACATGTGTTGGGCTGGTTTAATTTTAATTTAGCATGTGTTTGTCATTTTTATCAGAATGAATTTTCACGGAGAAGGTCTTCCCTCCGGGTCTTTCATTTGTCTACCCCAGAAACAGAGATGGGTCCTTGGCTTTGATGTTTTGGGGACCACTTTAACCCTGCTGTGACTGGTCTTTGAAGTCACTGGAAGAATTTTCCAGCTTGCTGCTTTGACTGTGCTGGTTCCTGACATTTATCTGAGTTCTTACCTGTTTGGCACTCAGGCTGGTTAGCTGCTAGGAGTATGAGACCATGCACACAGGGATGATGTGGCCAGCCAACAGCTTGGATGGCAGCTCTGACCCCAGCTGTGGGGGTGGCCATGTCTTTGTCACCATCCTGACACAGAGCTGGTGTTTCCATCCTTGAGTTTCACATCAAATCATGGCCTGGGCCAACCTGTTCTTAGTGACTGAGTGAAACAGGAGAGATGTTGCCTTGGGGAAGTGTTCACTGTCCTGTGGGACACAACACCAAGCAAGGGTCAGGACCCTGTGCTTGTTCCAAGACCCAGCACAGCCCCAGTCCCACCACCAGGCTTATATCACTTTGCCACAACCAGCTCCGGAGCTTGTGCCTTTGCTGCTTCAGCTGGAAATTGGTTCTGGCTGCTCCTGAGCCTTTGTGTCATGATACAGATCCTCATTTGAAGCTGGTGGGGCTGGGGCTGTGTATGCCTCCCCAAATCTGAGCTGGATTCATCAGGGATTGGCACTCCCTGGTCTCCTCTAACATTGCTGCCTGGTGGGGCTCACCTGGGACTTCTTCCTGGCTTTGAACCTGGGCAACACATCCCTGTTAAAAACTTAAAACAGGCCAGGCAAGGCTTTCCCATCCCAATCATTGCTCTGGAGCAGAGGGCCATCCTTGAGTGTGCATTCTCATTCACTCAGTGAGGACAAAGCCAGGGAGATTGGTTATGTTGTGTTTGGAGCCCATGGCATTTTAAATTTTGCTTGTTGCCGTCCCAGGGCTGTTGTTGGGCTGCTCATGGGCAGATTCTTCCTTCCTACCTTTAGTTGCTGGCAAGCAGGGCTGCTCCCTCCAGCTCCCTTTATCCAGAGGCAGAGGAATCAGCCTTTTATTCACCCATTTTTAGGTGATGTGAAGGCTCCTGTCGCTGCTGGTAAAAAGAGCCTGGGGTCCCAAATTCAGACTGGGATGACTGACTTTGGTATGCCTAAACCAGAGATGAGCCTGGTCCTTCCTCTCGCCATGATTCTATCTTTGCATGTAACTATTTTATCCCAGTCTCCCTGGGGAGAGAAATCCAGGAATGATTCCCATGCTGTGGGGAAAGGGCCCAGGAAGGAGCTGAGGTGCAAAAAGTGAAACTTTGCTGTGATCTGGAAGAAGGGAATGCTTTGTTCCTTGTGCTGATTTAAGGTTTTATGGACAAAGAGCTGCTCAGGACACTTGCAGGGACATCTTTTCACTGTCCTTCACAGTAGATCCTGGTAGACAGTGGATCCATTTTTCTGAATTTTCTTCCTTTTCCAGAATGTCCATCAGCACCATGTCCTCACATTTGTTACAAAAAGTGGTTCAGCCTCAGGGTGATTTGCTGCCTTCTGCTATAGGTGAAATCCTACAGAAGAGCCAGAGCAAGACCCGTGTAGATTCCCAGCTCCAGATTTTTAAGGTTGTTTATGGACACTGGATGCATAAATCTCTTCCCAAGTGTGGTTTGCAGGGGTTTCATGTCACCTGTGCTAGTGTATGTTGTGATGCTGGCTCTCTACACAGTATAGAATCACAAAATCATGGAATAGCCTGAGTTGGAAGAGACCCACTAGAATCATCAAAGTCTAACTCCTGCCCCTGCACAGGACAGCCTCAAGTAATAAGAATAATAAGAGTTTCTTACAGGAGGTCCAACAGCACTTTTGCTACCTTTTCCTAACCCTGATCATCACAGTGGATGATCATTTCTGCTGTGTAGTTTCAGGAGGAGAATTTAACGTTTCGTTTCTCTACAGATACATTTGTATGCATGTAGAAAATGCTTTGCTGGGCAGCACAGATACCTGCTTCAGCCCCACCCCTAAAAAAACCTGGAAGGCTTTAGGAATAAAATCAGATCAGCTAAAGTAAACCAGAAAGGATGATCAGAACAAAATCTTTGGAAAGAAGAAAAATAAGACAAATGCCTGTCCCTTTTGTGAAGAGCTGCCCAGCTTCCTAATGGAGCTGTGAAAGCTTGAGACTCCTCATAGCACTGAAATCCCAGCAGTTTTTGCTGCTAATGGTTTTAGATCAGACAGGAAGCCTCAGGGTGAGACGGTGTCTGTGGGGAATATTTCCAGGAGGTAATGATTGGTTTCATACCTAAACACGGTGCAATTACCTAATGTGCAGATAGTTGAAATTTTTCAGCTGCTGTGAATTATCCGGGTATGTTTTGCTCCTGTGTGGCTCTGCCAGGAGTTTTCTGTTGTCTTGTCTTCAGAAATTTCAACTGAACTTGGAATTTCCTGGAGGAATCGGAATTTTGGGATGGAAATGGAGAGGTTGGGTAGCCGTGGCACACAGTGTGTACAGGGGAGGCGGGGGGGCTGTGACCAGCTGGTCCTGCTGGGCTGAGGCACGGGGTACACGGATCCCGGGTTGATCTGGGGAGAAGGGATGGAAGCACAAAAAAATAATTGATTTTTGTTTAGATTAACAGACCCCTGACTATGAAGAAAGAAGGAATTCAGACCAGAAACCGAAAAATGTCTAGCAAATCCAAAAAGTGCAAAAAGGTCCATGACAACCTTGAAGACTTTCCCAAGAGCAGCTCCTTTAACCCCGCCGCCCTCTCCAGACACATGTCCTCCATCAGCCACATTTCACCTTTCAGTCACTCCAGCCACATGCTGACCACACCGACACCGATGCATCCTCCATCCAGCCTCTCCTTCGGACCTCACCACCCTTCCAGTATGGTCACTGCCATGGGTTAGCAAGAGACTCCCCTGCTGAATGCTTACGGTCTCAAAATGAGACTTACTTTATATACTACTTGCATTTTTGCAGGCGTGTGGTTATGGGTCTGACGTCCCGAATCAAATGGGAGGGGGAAAAAAAAAAAGAATTGAAAAAATTTAAAAAAAAAAAAAAAGTTATTTGAAGGCGTAAAAGAGAGAGAGAGAAAAAAACTAAAAATGCAGAAAAAAACCACAAAAAGCACAAAAAAGGAAAAAAAAAGAAAAAAAGAGAAAAAAGTAAAAAAAAAAGTTTTAAAAAAGTGATGTTTGCCACTTTTTAAAGGAACTCACTATGGCGTCTATGTATTCTTACCCACTGAATCTGGATACCATTTGTGAATAAGCCATTCAGAACTTGCATTCCCTATTGGACAGGATCTCTAGTGCTGTGAAAAAATAAAATAAAATAAAATAAAAAACGCTGAACATTGCATATAACTTATATTGTAAGAAATACTGTACATTTGAGGAAGACTTTATTGCATCTGAGGAGCTGTAAAGAAAAAGGCATGAAGGACTCCGAGAGAATTTTTTTTAAAAGGAAAAGAAAAAAAAAAAAAGAAGATGGGAGGACAATTTAAAAACCAGAAAAACAAACAATGCAGACCAAGAGGAAACGCGGTCTTACGAACAAATGGACCAACTGCCAGTCATGTCTTCTCCTTTTATTTTATTTTTATTTTG
>VZRQ01018914.1:2673087-2832268 GCA_013397975.1 Machaerirhynchus nigripectus | reverse complement strand
TCTTTTTTTTGTTTCCGGGGAGGGGGAGGGGGCTGGCTAGAACGGTTTTGATGATGCATTAACTAACTAACTAACTAACTAACTAACTAAATAAATAAAACCTGTAGGGAGATCATTCATTTTGGGCCACGGGCCTTTTACATAGGAAGTACCAATGGTGTCAGGCAATCAGTGTTAACATGCGGACATTGCCAACAAGGGGGTTTCAGATAGCCATTCTCCAGGTCTATACGCATTGTGAACAAGTTCCTGTAATTGTTGTTTGTATGTATAATTCAACGCACCAAAATAAGAAAGATGTAGATTTATTTCATCCTATTATACAGACTGAATGGTTGTACAAATTTTTTTACTTCTAGTGATAAGACCTGCTTTTTTTTTTTTTGTTTTGTTTTGTTTTCATATTTTTTCCTCCTTTGTTTTTTTTTTTTTGAGAATAAACTAGATTAAATTCTGTTGACTTAACAGTGTTTTGTGCTTGGGGGTGGGAAAAGGAATATTTTTCTTTCTTTATTAATTTTTCTTAACATTTGTTTGGATGGTATTTATTGCATAGTTACCACGGGTACGGGAATGTGTGTCTCTGCGCTCATGCTGACAGCCAAAGCAATGTTTGCAGTGGCTTGATAAAAAAAACATAAATCACAGAACAAAGGAAAAAAACCCTCAAAAATAAATGGACTGCATGTTAGTGTAACCCCACTGTCCGGTGTGTGCTCCCTGTCCCTCGAATCGCAGCCCAGCCGCTGCCCCTGCATGATTTCGGGCCCCCTTTTGTGGGATGGGTCCCTTTGGGTCTCAGGCAGCCATGGCCAAACTGGTGTTGAGGACAATTCAGGACTGGGATAAGTGCAAAGGCACAGCAGGGTCCCTTAAAGTCCTGGCTGCTTTTTGAAAACAGGAAAGGTTTTGGACAGGAGCTGGAAAAGTGCATTCTGCTCTGTCTCACTGGGTGCTCAGTGATAGAGCAAACAAATGACAGTTGAGATCTTGATGTGAAACTGGGATGGACCAGATCTGTCCTTGTGCTTGGAGGAATGGGCAGAATCCATTATGAAAGGCTGGATTTGACAATAGATGAAAATGCACAAAAATTCAACGGCCATTAGCCAGCCCCATCCTGCAAGAGCTCTCTTGGAAACAGTGCAATTTTAATTAATATTACGATTGATAACAGCAGAGTTTGGCTCTTATAATTTGATTTCTGATGGTTTAACCGTTAGGAATCCATTAGTCTTTTAGTTTTCAGAGTTTACTCATCCAGCTTCTTTATACTATCATAAGGGTTGGGAATTCACCTTCCAAATGAAGGGTTAAACTTCTTATCAAACCACTCCATTTGCTGGAGCTTTAAGTGCGGTGTGATAAGACAGAGGTTGCCAAGGCTGTGAGAAAATGCTTAAAAAATCCCAAACAAAAATACAACCCCAAATGTAAAAACCTCAACAGACGTGACCTGCAAATTATTTTCACTTTTTTTTTAATGCTGAGTGAAATATTTCACCCAGAAATATGTGTACTCCTGCTTTTCAGTGCCAGGTGGATGGAAAAATATCACCTATCTGTCACGTCTGTTTGAACCCACTTTCTCTTGGGTGATCTCTGGAGGGAGGGGTAACAGTGGCATGGTCTAATCTGCTGCTGCATGATGAGCGAGGGTGTTTCATGTAAGAAGAAAAAACACTTCCAAAGTTTCAGGATGATTATACAGAGGTCAAATAGTCAGTGATTTGGGAATGAGGGAGGAGGGGCAGAGGACTGACCTTTTTTTGGGCTCTTTCTCCCCTGTTTCAGAATGAACTTAGCTAGACTATGTCTACCATAAAGGAGGATTTGGCAGATGCAAGCGGAACAGGCAGTAATCATTTTGTAATGTTGTATATTCTTTCCTTTCTTCTCTGCTGACAGAAATGTGTAAAAAAAAAATTCAGAACAAATGGTACACATTTAAAATCTTATGTTAATCACCTTTCTGCTTTCTCAATGAATATTTTAAGCATAAAGACTAAATGTCGAAATAAAACAGAGTGAAGAATTACCGAGATGCAAATGGAGATCTTGTTGGCTCCTAATTAATCATCTGCAAACTATAAAGCTATTTTCAATTAGCCTGACAAATCAAAGGAAATAATCATCTTTGCTGATATTAAGCTTGAGAGATTATTATTTTTTAATTCGTGATGCTACAACCTTTCCCTCCTTTGGCTCATCAACAGATTGCAGTCAGACTAAAATATTGATTCCAGGACCTCAGCAATGACAAAAATTAGAGGAGGATTTGCATGGCAGAATTTTGCAGTCAGCAATTATTGTGGGTTTTTTTGCATTTTCTTTAGATGGAACTGGCTCCTGAGTTTCTCTCTCTAACTCTTTTTTTTCCTCAAAAGTGGAAACACCTTCTTGCAGTTTCCTTCTGATGTTGTTTCACAGGTCTTAGGGGCACTGAGTGAAATGAAGCAGGATTGGGGCGAGCCCAGAGAATGAGCATCGTGAAAAGGACACAAATGGAGACACTCTGTCTGCATATACTCTAGGAAATATATACATTTTGTCTAGAGACTTCTTACATCAATTATCTTACATTTCAATGTCAGGAAGAGGATGAACAGAATCCCTAAGATCACATCCCCCCAACTACTGCATAAGATGCTAAGTTAACATTATCGTTCTACCAATTTTTCAAAAAATTTTTATTTTTAAAAAAATTGTCCTTGAGCAAATATTCCAGAATTTTGATGTCTTGAAGGGTTTTGTTTGTGTGTTTGTGCTTATGTTTTGTGTTTGCTTTGTTTTGTTTGTTGCTTGGGCGGGCTTTTATTCATTCTTTCCTTCCCTTTAATGAGTAAAATCTGGTTTGCAGAAAGGCTGAGAACTGTTGTTCTTGGGCAAACACCTTGTGAATGGCCACTCTGCCTTTCTTCATTGCTGAAATTGCAGGGAAGAGCTGATGATGGGCAAGTTGGAGCAGGAAAACCCTCTGTGTCATGGCTCCACTTTGGTAATCTAAATTGTGCAGAAAACACCATGGAAGTCATTAGTGGGGTCAAATCTTGTGGTCTTTTTGCAGGCACAAAATTCCTTCTGGGAATTTGAGTGAGTAATAGCTGCTGTGCTGATGTGTCTGTTGCAGCTACATTTCACTCCAAGCAAAACTCCATTGATGCCAGTGGAAAGACTCCTAATGGGTAATGCAATGAGACTTGAATCAAGACATCCTATGTATTATTTTCAGCCTTACCACTTTGATTTATCCAGCCTACAGAAGAGGAGGCTGAGGAGAGGCCTCGTAGCAGGCTACAACTTCCTCAGCTAAAGGGGATGTGCAGTGGCAGGAACTGATGTCTCCTCTCTGGTGACCAATGACAAGACCTGAGGGAATGGCCTGAAGTTGAGTCAAAGCAGGTTTAGGTTGGATATTAGGGAAAGGTTCTTCATTCAGAGTGTGTTTGGGCTCTGGAACAGGCTCCCCAGGGAAAGTGGTCACAGCACCAGCCTGACAGAGCTCAAGGAGTGTTTGGACAATGCTCTCAAGGCACATGGTGTGACTCTTGGGGCTGTCCTGTGTGGAGCCAGGAGATGGACTCAATGATCCTTGTGGGACCTCTCTGACTCAGGATATTCTAGGATGCTAAGATCTCAGTTAATATTTTGCTCTATTGTTCCCATAGTGGTACACACGTGCACACAAATGTTGTGATATTGAAGGGATATTTTTAAGATTACCAACCTCAGTGTTTTGAGGTTGAAGAAAATAGAAATGTTGCAATTAACACAGTCTGCAAACTTCTAATTTTTATCCTGTGCTTTTGAATTATGAGTTGACTTAGGATGCATTTAGACCTGCATTTAGGTTCAGCTTAACAATGTATTTTCGAACTCGTTTCCTCCAATGTGGTAGTTCCACCTTGGAATGATGAGATTTTATCTTCGCTCATGCAGCACAGTTTCCTTGGACCTCCAGTTACTACACTCATGGGAACTCAGGCCTCAGGGCCAGAATAAAACTACACTGAAGTTACCCCCCAAAATATGGTCTTTGAGTCCTCAGCACAGGTTCTTTTCCCCTCCAGAGTCACTTGTATTTCTAATGTCCACAGAATCATAGACCACATGTTCTCGCACTCATTTTTGGTCACTGAAACTCTTGGTTCACTCAAGACTGGTTTTATTCTGGGGAAGAAAAAGGGTGAGTGATGAAGGGACAAGAAGGAACCTGTTTTGTTTTTTTTAAAGCTTAGGAGGGGTTTGGGATAACAAACATAAAGAAGTTCTTATTGAAAAAGCCTTGTAAACTAAGCCTTTAAAAATGGTCTATTTACCCCTACTTCTTTTCATAGAGGTTCTATATGGCATTGGAAAAGTCAACCCAGTCTTGTCAAGTGGAAGCAGGTACTAAATGTGTGATCATCATTAAGAGGCCAAATTTCACACCCTGAACTCTGCTTTGTGGGTGCAGAACTCTCAGTGCTATCTAAAGACAGAGAGTCTCATGCCTGTATTTATCCTTCAGAATATCGAATATCCAATTCTTTAAAAATACAGTGTTCATCTCAACCTGAACTGAAAATCCAGTGCTTAATTTCTTCCACTTCCTCCCATCCCTAAATCCGGAAAAAAGATGTGTTGTGAAGATAAATCCATCACTTGCGCAGAGTTTGGATGCAGGTTGATGAGCACCATGGAAAACCCATCAGCTTCAACGGGTCTGCAAGAAAGCAGGAGGGAGGAGCAAGCAGAATACAGGTCCATGGCTCAGGAAGGGCAGTGTCCTCCCTGTGCCCTGAATGAGGCAAAGGAAAAAAAAAAAGGTGTGATTGTCACATGTAGAAGGAACAATAGAGGTGGAGGAAGGGTGAATAATTCAGTCTGGTGTTTCCTAACGTTTTGGTGGCTGATTAAAAAATCTTCCCACTGGTTTTTTTTTTTTTTTAATGCCATTTTTTGTTGCATTCTTCTGTAGAAATACACACGTACAGGTATAGATGGTGCTTATGGGTGGCATGGAGTTCATACCTTGTCACAAAGGAAGTGCAACGTGTGTTGTGCCTGTGCATAAGTGTGTTTATACCCAGAGACCTGGAGGGCCCCTGTGTCACCTGTCTGTCTTTGCTGGTTCTGTGTGTGCCTGCGTGGATATCTAAGCTACAGCTCTACAGAAACCAAGGCACAACACAAATGTATAGCAAATTTATACCTGTTTCACACAATGCCCTGAGGTGATGCAGACTCCCGGGTGGATGTTGGATCACTCTATCTTAGAAGTATATTTCCCTTGTTATAAGTTTAAATTAAGGCTTTGACCTGAAGCTCAACTCATTTTTTTTCTCTCAAGGTACAAAACACCTGGTTATTTAACCTGTCCTTTTACATTTCCACTCTGGGTTACTGTCAGCTCCAGAGGCACTGAAATAATTAATGAAAACCTGTCCTCTGTGAAGACAGAAGTGACTGAAACACTCAGGAAAAGTTTGCCTGCAAGCCTCACATGCTGGTGTTCATACTAACGTGGATAATTAGTGAACCACCTGCATGCGTATTTAGACTTAGTCCATGACCATTTAAACTCCCAATTAATATTGCATTGCAATATTGCAGTGCAACTGTTTATTTCACTGTTCCTGTGTTAAAATCACATTAACCTTCTCATGCTTCTTGAGTGGATAACTCTTTTCCTGCCAAGTCACAAATCACCCAGTGCATAACTCGGGGTGGTCCCATGGCTGTGGGTAGCACTGCTGTCTGCTGTCTGCAGACCTGCATTTCTTTATTCCAAGTCAGAATACAATCCTTCAGCTCCAGTTCTGCTTTTAATTACACTCTTCCCTGACATTCACCAGTCATAGAAGAGCTTCTTCTCTCAGCTGCAACCATCATGAAAAACTATGAAGTCAGAAGAAAGCAGTATGGACTGCTGTGAATGCCAAGTGGGGTTGATGACTTGTTTTTGACATTTTTGGTTTGTTTCCCCAGATCCCAAGACTGCCTGTGGCCAGGGAGGGCAGAGGATCCCTCTCTGTGAGAGGTGACGTTGCCTCCTTTGCAAAACCTCAAGGCAGTTGCTGAAGGTCATCCCTCTTCTCCATGCATGCAGAAATGATGGCTGATGAATTTACTTCCTGCAGCGTCGTACTGGAGCAGATTTATAGATTCTGCGATAAATTTTAAACTATATTTAGGGACTCTGAGGAAACAGCAATGAATAGACACAGGTCCTGAACTGTTATTCTTGATTGCAGCTGCTTCATAATAGACTTTTTTTAAAGTATCAGTATGGGACAGGAAGTGGAGGGGAATATAAAATTATGCTGAGCCCAGAGAAAGGAGGATCCTCAAGTAGGAATTGAACAAGACCCATGGGAAAGCCAAAAATGAGGAAGGAGGGACTGAACATATGATGGATTTCTGAACAGTCACCCAGGGTCTTTCCATTAATAGCAGGCAGGATGTTTTCCTTTACGAAAACCTGATTAAGTTTGTCAGACACTGATAACCTTTCTATAAGGATTTTCATTCTGTATGCTGGGTGCATGGACAGAACAGGGATATTCTTGTTCTTGTCCATTAATTTCCGTAGGGTGGCTTTTCTATAAAATCCTGGACATCCAAAAAGAGTTATGCTTCCATCTGCTCCTGCCAACCTTACTTGTATTTAGGAGACCTTTCCCAAAGGGGTCATGGGAGAGGAAGGTGAAAGCCTATGGATTTGATGATGGATATTTGTCCCTGTTGTCTCTGCATAGATACTTCATGGATGTCATATAGGAATGGTTGTTTTTTGTTCTGCAGAGTTGTCCTTTTGCATCAAGGGGTGTAAAACCGGCGTGCAGGCTCTGGAGGGGACGTCTCTCCTTATCACTTCATTGGAAAATTGACTGGAAGTTTTATCACACAAACCTTGAGCAGCAAATTCTGTATCTCTGCTCTGAGTTGCTGTTTCAGTGTCCTGTCTCTCAGCTCTTGCCCTTGGAGTGGACAACACCCAGGTCTTCCTTGGCTTCTGGCTTTAGCAGCGGGTCTCAGATTTCACTTGCCTGTGGTGCAGAGAAAATCTGCCCAAACTGTTCCTGACCTGTCTGAGTGGAAGGAGTTGGTCTCTAGAAGATTTCTTTAGTTTTTTTAGAGAATTGAGATAGAAGAGAGGTAGGAGGCAACAAGCTTTTCAAGCCTCCCATGTTCTCAAAGACCTTAGGACATTCAAGCGTTTAAGTGCTTGCTTTACTGGAGTATGATAGATCAGCACAGAGTGACTAAGCAGCTCAGACATGATTTATGATGTTTGGAGAGATGAGAAAATCCCATGTTTTTACTGAATTTTCTTTCCATTCCCTCAGGTCTGCTTGATCCACCTCTTTGACATGATGTCATATGTCTTCACTGTGCATGTAGTATGAACAGCTCTCCAAGTTAAATCTGTCTTCAGACTTTGACGACCAGGCCTTCATCCCACTGTTGCTAAAATCAATTTCCAGGTCTCATTCTCTGCTCACTCTCAGGAATTACTGAGTTCCTTTGACTAAGTTCTCCCTTCAGGCTATTGGACAACCAAATTTTCTCTCTTCTCCACCATAAATCTCCTGGGTTAGGAACATGAGCCATTTTTCCTTTAAGGCAGTGGAAATATGTAGTCACTGACAATCCAGGGACATGGAAGGGAAAACATCTATCATGCCTATAGAATTTTATTGATTTTGATAAGTACTTTGGTCAAGATCGATCCGTATAAACATAATCTTACCATTGCAGGATAATCAGAAAGATTTCCAGGTGCTTTTAGATAGTTCTGTAATGTATTTTAAACATAATCTTTGACAGTTTTTCAGTCTGGTGACTGACTATGGCTTAGGAACATGGGTAGATTATGTTACCTGGATGGGGGATGTGCCCTCTCCACAGTTTATGGGTCTAGAGACATTTGTGTTCCCATTACCAGCAGCTTGGGATTAGGAGCAGTGTGAGAGACTCACACATGAGTTTAACACGAGCTACAGCACACTGAAACATATCAGGTGATGGGGTGAGCACCCACAAACATGGTCTACCAGATTGACCTTCAAAATAATTTATTCTGCATCCCTTCTGCTAAACCAAAGCGAAACGTTTCCTGTGTATAAAAACACATGATCTCATTTCCAATGACTCCACACTCAAGTATCTGCTACTTAATTTCTGGGTCCATTCCCCTGCCTCATATAATCCATCCTTGAGGCCTCTAGTCTTTGCTAGATTTGCTACTTGTGCTCAGCAATGCGCCTTGAAGCATTAAGTGCAGCAGGATAGATTCAGTTGATTCAGCAGTTGATTCAGAAAGATGAATCAACTCAAATCCTGATCTTACGGAGGAGGTGGCTTCTGAAAAGCCCCTCTTCTCTCCATTGAGGTGTTGATGGGAAGCCTCCTGCCTCATTTGTCAGCTTTGGCAGAGCCCTGAGTGGGGGTTGGATTTCCTAGGCTGTCAGCCATTCTTGGTCCTCAAAGGAACAGACAAGCTGTCACAGGTGATCAATAGATGCCATTGCCTGCCCTGGAGTGTGAGGCTTTTCAAAAAGAAACTCCCAGGAGGAGATTCAAGCCTGGGATGTAATCTTGACCACACTCAGTTGACACTCAGTGAGAGGTGGTTATGAAGGTGGCAGTCTTCCTTCCAAATGTTCACGGCACATATGCCTCAGGCAATGAAAAAACTGATGGAAAAGAGTCGTCTGACCCTTCTCTATGACTGTTTTCTTTTCTTTTGTACCAGTATCCCAGGATATTTTTTCCTCCATTATACCTAAGGAAGGTAGAATGACACTTGGGCTAAAGTCAACATTTGGGTTGTTCCTTTAAAATTTTAGGTCTTCAGGAGAAGCCTATCTCTGTCTTCAGTTGTATCAGGGTACTTGATTTTGGTGGTGTCAGATCTGTGAGACTAAAGCTGGAATTAATCCAGGCAGTTATGTCTGAATTATACTCATCAGTTGACCTGCGTGAAATAGGAGCAACATTTGTGTTCAAACGATCTTTGCAGTGAGTATCCAGTAACAATATGCCTGGTTTTGAGGAAAGGCTTTTATTTAGAATCCTCTGATCCCCGAAACCTGCACTAGTGCTCGTGAGAGCTGGCCAGTGACTCACTGGGGACACTGAAAATAACCAAGGTTTCCTCCTGAGGTCTCTTGCAACAAATTTCTGACTGTTCTTGCTGTATTACCTGGACTATTTTGTATGTTTCTCTACCTCATCAGGCTTGGTATTAGGTCCTCAGACCAGGCTAAATGTCCAGCTGCAGGCATGACCTTTTCAGGTATATTTAATCAAATATGAGTTCTCAGGCTGAAGGTTTTCCCAGGCTACAAATACAAGGTTTACTTACCAGTAGTTGTCTGGAGCTTCTTGACAGTAAGTAAAGAGAAAAAGGCACTTCAAAAGTTTAAATCTTTTACGTATTTTAGACAGCCTTTACAAGATGCCATCCACATCCTGGAAAGGCCCATTTCTTTTCGTGGAGTAGCTCTACTGCAGATGTGGGCTTTGCCAATATCTGGAAATGAGAGAGATAAGTCTCAGCCAGAACTGACCTCATGCACAGCAAGGGTGGCTTTGCTGGTCTTTGACCTTCCCACAGAAGATTTTCTGGTGAGTTTGGAAGTGGCCATGCACTATTGGACTGCAAAGGATCTTCCGTGGAATACAGCAGGTAGATTAGGAGGGAGACTCCTGTTGCTCCTCTTCTAAAAACTTCCACCCAAAATGGCATCCCGGTAAAGTCTCTGAGGCCCAAACCTTTTCAGATCGGTACATCTTTGTTTTTATGTCAAAACTGTGCTCAGTGTTGCAGTGATTCTTTTTTATGTTTATTATGATCAACTAATTTGCATTAATCAGATTTTCTTTTTGGTATCAAAAGGGCTCCTGGCAGTAGCAACAATAATTATAGACACAAATAATTTAAATATTTATCTTATCTAACATCTGAGCATGTATTTGGAGGGCACCCAGACAGAGCAATGATGTTAAAGAAGCCTGAAATGCCATTGTATAAGTAAATAAACAAACACATAAATACTTTGATTCTCAGCTACATAGAATTAATGCTTCACACATCTTAAGGGGGTGTTATTTCACTGGTAAAGCATTATTAGAGTTCTAAAATCAAGTCAGGACTACTGAGGCCTATTTTAACTTGTGCATTTAACCTGTTGCAAAATTATGGTCATGTAGACACAAATCTATGAAGTGGCCCTTAAAAAATTATATTTATTTTTCCCTGCCCTCATTAGCTTTGACTTTATCTGGGATGGTGACAGAGAGCTTTAGACTCCAATGCAATGCCTATTTCTGTAAATTATTAGGTTCTCATCTTTTTGCACATCTCAAAAATGGAGCTAATTAGGCTTGTGTCATCAAACATTGTGAAAGCATTTGAGATGCAAAGTATTATATCTCTTTCATTATGCAAGAATAACAATACACTTCTGAGGGTGAGGCTAAAAGCTTCAAAGCTAAAAGAAAAGAGCAAAATCACTGCCATAATGGTACCAACCCCATCCAACTCCAATCAGTGACCTCAGAAATGCCAAGACCCCCTTTACAATAAACCTACTATTGCAGTACTTTGCCGTGGCAGCAGCAAGGGGATGTTCTGTCTGAGAAATACTGTTTTCTGGGATTAAAATCCTGATAGGTCTTCTAAATCTGCAACCATGACAGCACACAAAGCATAGCTGTGCAAAAAAAACCTCACTGGTTGTTTCAGCTGTCAATCTTTAAAAAGTTAGACATTAATAACATGAAAAATAATTTTGGCTACTAAAGACAGTGTAAGATTATGGCACTGCATTGGGTTCTTTTCAAAGGAGCCAAGTTCTTGGTGAATTAAGTTTGTAGCCTCCCTGAAGCTGGGTTTTGTTTTCAAGTTAGTTTTACTAAAAAATAATATGTGAAAGGGATGTAGACTCATTTCAAAACTGAGCTTGAAGGTGACAGAAAAAAGCTGTGGGGAAAATTAATCCCCAAATATATAATTTCTACATTTTCAAAGTTTCTCTTTTGGAAATGTATTTGTTTCATGCTTAAAAAGCAAAAAGTTTTGGTATTTTATTTTGTAAAAGCACTTTGCATAAAAAAATGGACTTACTTTGAAAAAACAACCAATCAACCAACCAACCAACCAACCAAAAAAAATATATTAATAGGGCAAATTAATGTGACAATTTTAGGGTCAAGTTGAACAAAATATTTTGCCTTGACCTATAATGCATTTAAAAATAATTCAGCACAAAATAAAAATTGAATGTTAACCTTCTTTAATTTTTTAATTCATTTTCTAAATGGAATCCCTGCAACAGGAGGGACATTTCTAGCAGTGGGTAATTTTTTTCCACCCCCAGGTTATTTTTGGACTTAATCTGCTCTCTTTGTGATCAATAATCAAGCTAGGCCAACTCAGCCTGACTTCAGAAATCCCATCATTAACAGGGATCGTGACATTTTACTGCTCTTTTCAGACACCCTATAGACATACCCAGTGTAAGAAAAGTTTTATTTTGTCTATGACTGACATATTGAATGTACCCATGAATGAGATCACACATTTCTGTCCAGGCAGAACCATGAGCAACGATGGCTCCACATAAAAAGAGCGTGTGCATACACGCACAGAGTGAGGAGCTGGACTTCTTGGTTGGGTATAAAAATCCAAAGACTTTAAAGTACATAGTTATCAATTCAGCTGTCAAATAACTGTACCTCTTCCCACTAGATTTTTGGCATGAAGATTTCAAAGGCCATCTTGCCAGAAGAGCACTAAGATTTGGAGGACTTGAGAGTTTGTCTCTTCTCTTCTCTTCTCTTCTCTTCTCTTCTCTTCTCTTCTCTTCTCTTCTCTTCTCTTCTCTTCTCTTCTCTTCTCTTCTCTTCTCTTCTCTTCTCTTCTCTTCTCTTCTCTTCTCTTCTCTTCTCTTCTCTTCTCTTCTCTTCTCTTCTCTTCTCTTCTCTTCTCTTCTCTTCTCTTCTCTTCTCTTCTCTTCTCTTCTCTTCTCTTCTCTTCTCTTCTCTTCTCTTCTCTTCTCTTCTCTTCTCNCTCTCCTCTCCCTCTCCCTCTCCCTCTCCCTCTCTCCTCCTCTCATCTCTTCTCACACTGCCTTTCCAAGACAGCTTAAATGTCTCAACACAAAGACTCCAAGGATGGCAGTAGGTTCTTTTCAATGCAGGTAATCAGTCCCAAGTGGTTTCAGAAACTTCATCCTGAAGGGTAGGTGTCTTGCCAGGTTCATGGAATGTGCATTGTTTTAGTTTTTTAGGACACACTTTTGGAAGACTGTTAAAATATTCTGATGCAACAGATTCTTCCAAGACATCAGGTAGTGGTGGGGAAAGAGAAGTCAGCCTACATGAGTCAAAGCTGTGTATTTTCACAAGTCCTCCAGCTGGTCCCCTATAATCCAGGAATGTAGGGGTGTAAATCCCAATCTAATATCTTGGTTATGTTTGTTCTACTACTAATAATAGCACCACCTACTAGACATGGGGCATAACTCACTGACATTTGTAAGGCCATCTGGGTCTTACAAGTAAGATACACTATGAATCAAACGTTCTGTAACAAAACCAGTGCTGACATTTCTAAGTTTTGCTAACAGGGGTCTTGCCAGCCTGGAAATGGGGGTTCCTGGCAAGAGAACCCCAGAAGAGAGCCCACAAAATTTTTCATACCTTACCTTTTATCTCCCATTTCTGAAAAAGATTGGTAAAAAAGAGAATAAATCCCTTGGGAACATAGGCAGGCTGTGCCCAAAGTTTGATTTAAAAGGGGAACAACCCATCAGGTCCAGAGAAATGGTTAAGTGCAGCAGAGCTCAGTTACCTCTGTGTGACCTTCCTTGCAAACATGGACGGGAGCCTTTCAGCGGTGCTGCAGATGTTGGATGACTCTGCTTGTGCTGTTGAAAGACAGGGGTGATAAATAGCACTTGAGCCACGTTTCTCCCCTCCTTCAGGCAGAATTTGAGAATCTCAGGTATACAGCCTTGGGAGAGTGATTCACGAGGTACCACTTGCACCGGCTTCCTCTGAGGGAGAAAGCTGACACTTCCAGGACACTGACCTCGAGCCCATGTGCATTTTATGTGTTTCAGCACCCTCAGGAAAACCACAATTAGACGTTGCCTCCCTGTATTTAACACTCAGAGACGAGCAAACACCGCGGCTGGGGAACGAATGCTTGAAAAACAAATATCAGAGAGAAAAAAAAAAAACCCAACCAACTCTGACACCAGTTGGGTGAATTTGAGCTTGTTTGGAAGTGAGCTGAATACCTTTTTGCACCTTCCCACATGATCACCTTGCAGAAAAACAACACTTCAGCCAAAAAAAAAAAAAAAAAAAAGGGCAAACCCACACAGATTTTGCACTTTGTAGAGGCAAATCTGCCTTTGGTATACAAGTATGTCTGGCCAGGCTGAGCCTTGCACCCGCTCCTCGTGCCTTCCCCTCCTGTGCAGCACATGAGCTCGAGCTGTTGGCAGCTGAGTGTAGGCAGGATCTCAGATATCATGGCAATATAAATAAATAGAGAATGATGAGATAAAATATACGGGCAGATGGAGGTGCTGATAGCGAGATAGGCTGATAGGGTGGTCAGGGTTACTGTGCTTTAGCACATGCATAAATACGTGGGTTGTACCCCTTACCCTGGGGGCAAAATATCCAGCATCCAACATGACACACATGTGGCCGTTCAGCCAAAAGTACTGCAGAGCCTTTAGGAAGAATAAACCTTACCTTGTATGGAACATTCAGAGTAACAGCACTCGGTATTAAAAAAAAAAAGTCTTATTTTTAATGACATATATTCAGAAGTGGGACAGGCATGATTTGACCCCAAGGTTTCAAGAAAAAGATAAAACCTCCCAACACTCCAATATTTTCTGTACCCATCACCACTTTTTTAGGTAGGCAAATACCCAGTTACTAAGCTGAGAGATGCTTCTGATAGGAGAAATGTCCCAGTGGTCATAGGATGAGAGATATTTTTGTTACATTTCCAAACTTTCATAGACTGATTTGAGCTGGAAGGGTCCTTAAAGACCGTCTAGCTACAGTCTTCCTGCCACGGGCAGGGACACCTTCCACTATCTCAGGTTGCTCCAAGCCCCGTCCAACATGGCCTTGGACACTTCCAGGGATGGAGCTGCTACAACATTTCTGGGCAGCCTGTGTCAGGGCCTCACCACACTCACAGTAAAGAATTTCTTCCCCCCAGTATCTAAACCCGCCCTCTGTCTGTTTAAAGCCATTCCTCCTTGTCCTATCACTCCATGCCCTTGTAAACAGCTCCTCTCCAGCTCTTGTAGCCCCTTCAGGTATCAAGAGGCTGCAAAGAGGTCATCCTGGAGCCTCCCCTTCTCCAGTATGAACAAACTCAATTGTCTAAATATTTTCTCATAGGAGAAGAGTTTCATCCCTTTAATCATCTTCGTGACCTCCTCTAGCCCTTACTGCTAGAAGAATGACCAGAGAAAGTGTGAGGGGCGTGGGCTGTAGCCTTCTCTTGACGCTTGACCAGCTTCTCAGTGTGCAGATGTTATTGTAGAGCTGTACAAGCTCAGTGGTGAACCTGAATTCCTGCCTGAATTCCTGCATCACGAGGTCTGTGAGCCCCCTCCCAAGGTTAATGGCCACAAAACACGCTCTGGTTCTGGTCTGGTTTGATCCAGGCCTGTTACTTGTTGGGTATTTTCTCCAGAGCACTGGTGATGACTGGGAACACTGTCTTGTTTCACACTCACTTACTGAATTCAGCTTTTGGTGACAAGCAATTAGCACTTTGTAATCTATGATGTGGAGGGCAATATATATATTTTAATAAACAGAACATTTTTACCAGGGACTAAACACTCCTTGAATTTGCTGAAGAAATTTGTCACCAAAATAAATAAGGGAAGGGTTTAAAAATCATGGCACATGGGTATTTTTAGGGTAAAATACTTCCTTTATGAAAAATGACTATTTGAGGCTTTTTACATTTTTCATTTCCAAATGACATTTTCCTTGAAGGATTGACCTAATTTATATTAAAAGAAAGAGATAAGAAAGAAAACTTTTAAATTACTTCCAAATGATACTCAACATTTCATTTTCAGATGAAGAAAATGTTTTGAGCTGACTCAAACAGTTTTTTTTGGTTGTTTGTTTCATTAAAACCAAATGAAAACCTTCAAACTTCCCATTCTGCTTTGCTTTGACTGCTGTAATTTTTTTCTTCTGCACTTATTATGCTTGGCCCTGCTGCTGGAAAATGCAGTAATTCTCTGAAGTGAATCACCACTGGTGACCTCTTTGAAAATAGTTTTGGTGATACACCTCAAATATCTCCAATCTTTCACGTCTTTCCTCAGCTCTGAGCATTTGTTAATTAAGCATTGCCACACAGTGCAGAGGGAAGAAAGCCATTACCACAAAATGAATGCAGGATTTTATGTGACCCCATTGGAGATATCAGGACCATCATTTTTTCCAAGCAAGGAGTAAAACTGAAATTCTTGGAGTGTTTCCTCCTCAAACCACAATAGGTGATTCTGCATCACTGCTGGGGTTGTCTGTCCATGTAGAGTGGTCAAGAATGCAGCCACAGGTAACTACAGCTAAGAAATTATGATTTTTTTCTCTGGATAAATGACACTCTCCAAGCCACAATGTTGCCTTGTCTGGGACATTTCACAAAGGGTAATCAAGCACTGGTGCAAAGATAAAGAATAAAAGCCCAACTGAACTTTCTGTGGATGTGCAATGCAAACAAAACCACAGCTTTGCCTTCCCCACCCTTGCACCAAAACTATGTTGAGGTTTTGGAAAGTATATTCATATTTTCATTTTCACTCCTCCAAGGCAGGACAAGAAGCAGGATGTGCTGAAATACCACAAAGGGCCGCCTGGTCTGGGTAGGCTTCCAGCACGCTTTTGCAGGGCTCAGGATGGCTCTCGTTTGTGAGCGGGTTTGGAGGTGGGGCCTTTCCCGTGAGTCGAAGCCTTCCCCCTGCCTCGCTGCCCTAAGTGCAAAGACTGAATCTTTGTTGTGGGTGACTGAGAATGGGTCTGGCTTCTGGATACAAAGAGGGCAAAATATAATCTTCATTCCTAAGCTACAATCACAAAATCACAGAATATACTGAGTTGGAAAGGACCCACAAGGATCATCAAATCCAGCTCCTGGCCTTGCACGGGACAGCCCCAAGAACCCCACCATGTGCCTGAGAACATTTTCCAAACACTCCTTGGGCTCTGGCAGCCTTGGGGCCACGACCACTTCCCTGGGGACACTGTTCCAGTGCCCAACCACCCTCTGGGTAAAGAACTAATGTTAGTTCAGCCCTGGTCAAGTTTTTATCGAGGCTGCAAAAATTTCTGTCCTCATTGAAATCAAGGTAAATTTTACACCAACTTTAAAACAAAGCAGAGGTGAACCAGCAGATACGGACCAACAGCAGAGGAGTCAGGGAGAATAAAGCAAGATTATTTAATAGGAGAATTACAGTATTTTATTTGCATCATTTCTTTTCCCCAGCTCCAAGCTTTGCATAAAGCTGTTTTTGTTGAAACATTGTGTTAGGCTACAGTCTTAGATCGGCAAAAAGGCCTTAATGCTGGGGTTTAATGCAGTGCAAAAACAAGGTATAGTTGCTTTAAATGAAAATCAAGGGTAGGCAGCCTCCTGAGAGCCTCAAAGTTTAAACAAATTACAAGAAGTATTTCTCAGGTGAAATTGGAAAGGGTGCTCTGTGATGCAGAAGAGTGGCCATGAGTCCTCTGTGTTCACACCGCCCTGGGTATTGTAAGAAGCTTTCTTGTGAAACTGTTTGCCAAACCAGAAGTCCTAAATTGAAATGTGTTGACAGAAGGAATCTTGCTACTTATTTATAATTTGAATACATCTTGAGGCAGGTTATGAGATGATGCGGGTAAGTCGTGATCCACTCTCCTTCCTTCCTTCCTCCCTGAGTCCTGGTGCTCATTGCCACACTGGCCAAGGCTCTCAGGGCGTTTGGCATTTTGGGTGCTGAAGCTGAGCATCATTCCTTCTCCCCATGCTTCAGAGGGGAGAGAGGGTGCTGGGAACTTGGCAGGATCAGGCCCTTCACCTCATGCAATCCCATGACCCTGAGGGAGCCCACACACAGATTTGTTCCGTAACACATAACAAACAACTTCGTTTTACTTAGAGGGAGAGAGATGAGCACTTTGAGCAAATGATGCATTAAATCAGGGCTGCCAACTGCACCTTGATGTGAGTGCTTTATGCCAAGATCTGTCTATCTACCTATATAATCTTTTATATTCCCAGCTCTTCCTGCTCATCTATCTATCCATCTCTCTCACTCTCTCCCTGTATGTACTTTCCTATTTCAATATCTTTCTGTCTATCTGTCAGTTAATCTAGCTACTTATTTTGACGTCTGTCATCAGAATAACATCTGTTAGGGTGTTTTAACTATGCTGGCAAAGGACACATTACAATTCCCTTGACACAATTACAGTTTCATGAAAGTCAGGCCCCAGTTTACCTTGTGAAAACAGCAGTTGGGCAGCAGGTTTTATTGTCCAGTGGTCAGAGTCTGGAGACAGAGTTTAGGGGCTGTGGGATCTAGTCCATGGTCTGCTGTGGGATTGTCTCCTTTTAATCCCTCTTTTGCCTTCATAAAATTCTCCTCAATTTTTTTTTCTCATTTCTACACTCTCAAGGCCCTCTGTGAGCACCATAAACAGGTTTCTATTTTTTGTCTGGAAAACTGACCCATGGGCTTTTTGGCACATGTAGACGTGACACTTGGGGAGGGACATGGTTTTGTGGGATTGGCAGTGGTTGGACTTGATGATTCTAAATGGCTTTTCCCACCTATATGACTCTATGATCTCTAGGTGCTACTGAAAGGAAATTACATGTTGTTTTCCCCCTACTCTGCTCTCACATATGAAGGGTACCCTCCATTTCTCTTTCAGGGCATTGAGCGAGGAGCTGTCATTTGGCATTTGCATTTGAGTGTAGGTAATTGGTTGTACTGTCTCCTCTCCAACTATCAAATTTTTTATTCTTTATTTATGTTTTGCCTTCTGTCATCTGAAAGCAAACGAATCTGATCCTTTCTCTTCTCCCCCCATCCTCTGTCCCTTTGTTGTCCCCATGTTTTACTCTCTGTATGTGGTAAAACACACGCTTAGCTTACTTGGATTGTGTTCCCATGTATTAACTTCTACAGCCACGAAAGCAGCGAGCCACGAAAACCCATCTGAGCAGGGAAATAACAGTAGCTGTGCATTGGCTGGTAAAGGCAGAGGAAGAGTTTCAATGTACACAAGGAAATCGAACCTCTGATTTGCATAAGACTAGACTGTGCTAATTTGTTGAGTGAATAGATAGATGAGGAACAAAAACATGCCTTAAAGCATGCATGGATAGTTACTGCAGAAACCAGTACCCAAAATGGGTCAGATCCAAAAGGGAAGCTGTCAGAACCCACTGCCTGCTGCTGCTGGAGCTGGTCTTGATCAAAGGGTGAATGAAAAGCAAAGATTCATCTGCTCCATGAAACTGCAGCCCTTGGGTTTGAAAGGCATCAGAGAGCCACTTGGCTCTCAGGCATGCTCCAGAAGTGATGGTATATCCATGGACGTGTGTGGGATTATTATAAATTCCTGCAAAACCTAAGACCATTATTTTTTTCAGAGTTTGTAATCCATATAAATCTCCCCAGAGTTTGTCAGAGAAGTTTTGCTAGAGAAGCACAGAGTGAGGCAGATGGGAACATGATCTCATTTCCTTTCCTTTCCCAGTGAAGTGCTTGCCACTCTTGCAGACAAAACTTAAATGTCTCAAGGGAAATGAAATCAATGGAAGTCTCTGGGACTTTCCCCCTTTGTTACCTATGAAAGAGACAGACTTTAGGTCTGTACTCAAGAAACATGATCACGTTCAGCAGCAAAGAGAGAGAGACTTGATATTAGCCATTACATGAATGTACACACACTTATGAGATATATATATGTGTGTAAGGGTGCATTTATATGTGTGTGTATAACATATTTATAAATCCAGCTGAGTAGGTTTTCCATGTTGAATAAATACCTGGGATCCCCAGGATCAGACAGTTTGATGAAACACACTTTTGCTAAGCATTTGCTATTTTCTCCATCAAATTTATTTATTTAACTAACAATAAAGAGTGATCTTGGAGCAAGAAAGAAAATAATCATTTCTCGACGCGAAAAAGCTCTAAAATAATAAATGCCAAGAGCTCACTGAGATGAAAGTCCTGAGGTGGTTGTTCTGGAGGAAGGGAAGCTGCTTTGTGGAAGTGCAATAATATTTTCCTTGCCTTAAGACTATGAAGGCTTTTCTGTTCAAGCTTTCCCCTCGAGCTTTCGCAGGATACGGCCGTGTTATTACACCTTTGATAGCGCACAGCCGGGCGATAGCTGCACTAGCAGGTGTGTCAGGGGTTGTAACGAAACTTTACAGTCAGGGCTTGTTTTCAGGAATCCGTTTGATTATGTCTTTAATTATGTTTGATTTATGTACGGCGAGGTGGCAAGAGACCGCAGCAAACCCGTCCCTGTAGATGAGGTCCTGGGTGGCTCAGAAGCGTTGCAGTGTTTCTAGCTGGAGGTTATGTGAGCCCCCCAGGTTGCTGAGCCGGGTGTCTACGAAGGCAGTCTCCTTTGCTGCCTGCCCTTGGCTTGCTGCTGGCTGAAGCCACTGAATGGGGAGATACTGGTCACGGTCTTCCCAGCAATACTGAAAGCTGTCTGAACAGCTCCAGATGGAGGTGGCACAGGGACGTGTAGAGAGCAGAATGGAAGGAAGTATAGTATTTTCCTGAAAAAAACAGAAAATGCAGAAAATAACATGAGAAGGAACTTCACGGGTGAGGGAAGTGAATCCTTCATTCCTTGAGGTATCTGAAGACAGGTTCAGCTCTTCTCTTTACTGGTTGATTTTTTGTCAGCAGTTCTTAAAATCTCCTCTTCCAGTGATTAATATCCTCACCATAAGTTATAATTTCTCTTGTCTTGTCTGATGTCTCCCAGGAAAATAAAGAAGACTTCATAGTATCCCTAAACCACCAATTAATTATGGGCAAGCAGCCATTACCCATTATGGAAAATAATGATCTGACTTTTGGATAACTGAAAAGGGGAGGATTATAAGCGAGGAGCTTGATTTTTCAGAGAACTGCCAACAATTTCATAGCTGGGAATCACAGAGAAGGTATCTCCTTTGCCGGCAAATGACAAGGGAAAAATATGCAGCTATCAAAGGGGTTAATGAACCTGGATACATCGCTGGGATTGCTGCTTTTCCACTGGGTATTGGCAGCCCTCTGACCTCCTACGCTATGGAATATCCAATGAGACCAATGAGATATGAACTCTGAATGTGAGTGTAGGCCGAATGAGGACTTGGATCTTCAGTGGGAAGAACTATTAAACCTTGCCTTGTCAACAAGTCTGAGTACTGCTTTTGACTCTTCATAATCATTTGCCAAATGATTCATTAGCTATGCACAAAAAGTTGACAGGCACCTTTGCACTTGTAGACCCATTATATCCACGAGACACAAGTGTCTGACATTTTTATGAGTGACCTTCCACATGGTCGCATTCTGTATATCCTCTCTGCCCAGGAGCTTCCAAGGAGAAGAGCTCTGTCCATTTGTTTTTCTCCTGGATGTGCTGGTGTGTATTGTCCTCCTCTCCATGATGTGAGCATGTACAGTGGAAAACTCAAACTGACTGATTTTGGTATATCAATATCCTGTTGATAGTCTTTGTGATTCTTCAAAATAATTACTTAATTAACTACTGCACTAATGAACACAGTAGGGCTCAGTAGACTTGTAATCCCCTTTGTAGCATGTTCTCCAAGATCCCCTTCCAGTCCCTAGGGAGACCCTAGATGGCTCTGGAAGGGAACCTCTGTCTCTGTGACCCGTTTGTGATTGAAGTGTGTGACCCCACTCAGCTCAGGAAGCCTGAAGCTGATTAAACTCTTCCTTCACTGGATTTTCTGTACCCCATTCCACCTCTTAAAGGGAATTTTTTATCCTTCTTTGGGTGCTCCTGCTCTGCTTTTCTCAGTCTTCTTTACTCAGGAAGATTCTAGCAAGAAAGCTACTACTGAACGCACCATGCAATCAAAGTAGCTGTATACTTGGGGGGCTATTTGCAGTAGGAATTTTGGGGGGCTAATTAGCTTCACCACTGAATTCCTGCCTCAGGATCCTGTTGCAAAGCTCTGTCTGCGGTGGATGAATTGTGCAGGAGGCAATGAGTTCATATGGCTCTGGCAGCTGCTTGTCTGTCCATCCACCTACTCCTCGCCATCCTCCCTTGGAAGGCTCAGTGTGTGAAATGCCCAAATATCTGAGATTCTACTGCACCTCTTCTCCAAAAACATTCTGCTGACTCCAGCCTTCCCCAAGCTCTTGCTGAAGTACCCAGTTTGGCAGAGTGCTGCAAGCCATTTCTTAGGTCCTGATGACTGCACAGCCCTCATTTTGAAGGCTCCTTGGTGTTTGCTTCAGGTATGCCAAAAAGAGAGGGCGCGGTGCCGGCTTTGGTGAGTTGGCACCCTCTGACTTGAGTCAGTATTTTCAAGCCTGCATTTTTGCAGATGGTGGAATCTGGAGCACTGGCTCTGCTCATGGTCTTTTTCCTCCTTCCTCTCTTCCTTCAGGAGGGTGGTGCATTAGGGCAGAGGATGCTGATGGGAGCCTTTGGGATGGTGACCATCTTGGTGACATGAATGAGGAAAAGGGAACAACATCCAGGTGGCAAGAACAACCCACTGCTCCTCACAGCGTTGGGACAGCCACTGGGCCATGCAAGGCTCTCATTTCTGAGAGGACACCGTGGGTTTGAGTTGTACCACTCGTCTGGGATTTATCCCCACTTTGCAGGCATGTCATGATAACTATCTAGAGCTGTCTACATGTGTGGGGTTATCTTTGGCACTGCAAATAGTGAAACCAGCAGCACTGAGAGGATACAGCAACACAGCTACGTATTACAATAACTAATGGTGGGGCCTACGTATCATAAAGAACCTTCTTTGCTGTGAGACCTTAGGGGCAGTGGAGCAGTTATCATAGAAAAGTGGGGACTGGATCATATAGAGTATTTAAGGCCAGGGACGTACTACTCTCATCTCATTGGATTGCCTTACCCAGCCTGCCTTTTCCTTCTTTGGAACGTGTTTCCTCACCTGAAATCACCCAGCTCTTGGTGACAATAGATGGGGAGGCCATGAAGCTGGACTCTGACCAAGGTGGGATTCTTCCACCTGCCCTGCCTATACCACACACAACAAAGAGACTGCTGTTAGTTCACAACCATTTCCCCCACTCCTCATTTTTGAATCCTGAAGTAAACACGCTGCAGCTACAGGACGGGTGGTATGCAGACACCGGGCCAGGGCTGGCTTCCACCATGGTGGTAGGAATGGGAATTCCACTGCAGGCTAAGGGGAAGGGAGAGCCCTCCAAGCTAATGTGATGTGGGAGGTCTAATTCCTACCATCACAGCCCTGATTTGTAGGCAACAGATTATTTCACTGGCTTTCACGATGGTTTTTATATCTTAGTAGTTTTTTTTTTTTTAGTGTTTTTTTTTACATGAAAGCAGGAGTGTGTGGATTTTGCAGGTAAATTATAATGAAAGCTGATGGGTGCTTGTGTAGGCTTGTAGAGGGTTTGTGCACAGAAAGCAAGCAGGGGCTGGAGGGAATAGCTGAGTGCCCAGGGAAGGTTTAATTAGCATATAGTGAAAAATCTAAAGGTTATTCCGAGCCCCAATTCGGTGAAAGACAAAAACTGACTGTTCTCAGAACATACTGCAGCAGCAAGCTCTGTCGCACCTGATGCAATGCTTCCCTCTTGGGCCACCCACATCCAAGACGTGATTATGCAGTGAGAAAGGAGCAGCACTTTGCACTTTCTGTTATCATGGTCCTTCTTAATTATACGTGCGTAAGTGTTCAGACACGGCCACAATGAGCATGGTACACATCCAGGGGAAGTGAAATTCATCTGAGAATCTCCTACTGCTTGGCAAGCATTTATTAACTCAGCCTCCCAACACCCCCGTGAGGAAAAATGTGTCGAAACCCATTTTCGGTACTAATTTAAAAAAACAACAAACTTAAGCAAGCAAAGTGATTTGCTCAAAGCCAAAGAGCAGGTTGGTGTGAAAGAGCTTGCCCTAAAAATCCAGAATAAGGGATTTTGCCCTTTGTCTCTTCAAATGAGGCCATGTTCCCACGTTGCTTTTTGTTTCTACAGAAACTACAACAGGGGGGTCCCTCTCCGTGACTCAGGGGCTTGGTTCCAATCCAGAGAGCCATGTTTCCATGATTACTCCTGCTTTATGTAAAATGGCCCTTGTACAGGCTCATCTTGCTGAGCTTTTTGGCGCTGTTCCTGGGCCTGACTGCTACCATAGGGTAGGACTGCAGGATCACATTTCCATTTTGTAAGGAGACACGCTTTCTCAGGATGCATGGAAGCCTGCTTAATTTCAATACAAAGTCTGCTTGAAACAGAGCTGCAAGCCTAGATCTAGTGAATTATTATTATTATTATTAATATTCATTGCAGTAGTGCGTCAAATTCCTAATCAGCAATCAGACCTGTTGTGCTAGGAAACAGCAATTGTCCTTCACGATCTCAGGTCTAGATCCACCAGAGCTTAACTTCTAATTACGTGCTAACACACATGAGTTTTATTGGGAAGCCATAAGGTTGGGAGCAAAACTAGCTTTGCAGACCTTGGCTGACACCTTTGCAGTGCAACACCCTTCCTCGGCATCCCGGTGAAAAGCTGCTCTCCATGTGAAGAGAAGCTGCCCGTGTGAGAACCGGCCATCCCGTGCGTGCTTCATACTGCAGGATCAAGGCTTCTATTAATGACAAGGCTTGACAGTGGGGTGAGACCTACAAAGAGAGGGAGAAGGAGGTGCCGAGGGTGCCTTGTGATTATGCGGTTGGCGTGTGTTTCTCCAGCATGCAAGGAAAAGGGGAAGAAAACCAGCTAGACTACAACAGGCATCGTTGTGCAGCATCCAGACTGCAGCCTCAGTCATGGCCTCACTTGGAAAACCCTGCAAACTTTTATTAACATCTGGTCCTCCATGAACAGTGATATTTTATGCACAGAAACTCAGTTTCATCTCCGTCTTCTAGCTTATTCTTTTTTTGTGTGTATGCTGATTCTGTCCTTCCTCTTTTTTGGTGGTTGCCTAGTAGCTCGCAGTTGCATTCTGCCTTATCAGATTGTGCCTAGTTACAATCTTTCTCTATGTGCCGAGGGCAACCCACCATAAGAGCATATGGAATATTTTAGTGTGCATTGTTGGCTTTTTTTCTCCTCCTGTATTTTTTTAAATAGACTTCAGTTTTATTCCCAGCATAGTTTTGTTGCCATTCAGATTGTCTTTTCTCTCTGATAAAAGCTGACATCCACAGCCTGGGAGCTATCAAAAGAATCAGGTGAACTGAGGAAGCGTGGCAGGTTTTGATGACTTTGGGGCCCTCTTCAGCTTAAAAAAAAACCCCAAACCCCCACATTCTGAGCAGGATTCAACTCTTCTTCCTCCTGGCATCTGACTGAAAAACCTGTGTCTACTTCATGTAACATCCAAATTGCCTTTTTGAGGTGCCTACATTTCTCCTGAGAGTAGAGAAAGCCTCCAAAACATGGCCTCTGAAATTCAGGCTATGCCATAGGTACAACAAAAAACCACACATGTAGCATGCTCTTCCAGTTTCGTTTCGCCATGCTGGCTTTGCTGGATGGGACAAAAAGGGAAAGTCAATGACACCTCTAGACTCTTCCTTAAGCAGTGACGAAGGAAAACATGCCGCTTTTGGCAGGGCATGACGCACGGCTAAATGAGGGCTGTTGGGCTGCCTGTTGCTGGGCTCTCGGCAAAGTCTGGTCTTCCATGTGGGTGCAGACCAGCGTTTCACACCTGGGGTGTGATCAAGGAGGAGTTGGCCATGTTACTTTCCATAAGCTTCCTTTCTGATGGAAATTTGGCTCATGAGACGATGCTGTGTGGCGGGATGTGTGTGCATGTCTGTGTGTCTCTCTGCCTGGTAACTCTGGAAGCCATTAGCCAAATTCAATCACATTTGACAGCAGGACTGTAGATTTAAAGATATGCAGCTCCTGTAAGCTGCCGGAAAACAGTACTGTACTGGAGCTGGAGATTTTGTTGAAAGAAAGACAGCAATGCTAGGTCCACCCTTGTTAGACATTAGAGAATCCACACAGGAATGATGTTTTGAATGCCCTACCTGTAGAAACAGCTTTAATCGGTTTATGCCCTATCAGATACCACAGAAATCATTGCCTGCTTCTGTTTTCTCTGTGGCATCTAATAAGTCACAAACCTATGCATAAGCTCTCTTTCCTTTTTATCTCTTCTCTTCTCTTCTCTTCTCTTCTCTTCTCTTCTCTTCTCTCTCTTCTTTTCTTTCTTTCTTTCTTTCTTTCTTTCTTTCTTTCTTTCTTTCTTTCTTTCTTTCTTTCTTTCTTTCTTTCTTTCTTTCTTTCTTTCTTTCTTTCTTTCTTTCTTTCTTTCTTTCTTTCTTTCTTTCTTTCTTTCTTTCTTTCTTTCTTTCTTTCTTTCTTTCTTTCTTTCTTTCTTTCTTTCTTTCTTTCTTTCTTTCTTTCTTTCTTTCTTTCTTTCTTTCTTTCTTTCTTTCTTTCTTTCTTTCTTTCTTTCTTTCTTTCTTTCTTTCTTTCTTTCTTTCTTTCTTTCTTTCTTTCTTTCTTTCTTTCTTTCTTTCTTTCTTTCTTTCTTTCTTTCTTTCTTTCTTTCTTTCTTTCTTTCTTTCTTTCTTTCTTTCTTTCTTTCTTTCTTTCTTTCTTTCTTTCTTTCTTTCTTTCTTTCTTTCTTTCTTTCTTTCTTTCTTTCTTTCTTTCTTTCTTTCTTTCTTTCTTTCTTTCTTTCTTTCTTTCTTTCTTTCTTTCTTTCTTTCTTTCTTTCTTTCTTTCTTTCTTTCTTTCTTTCTTTCTTTCTTTCTTTCTTTCTTTCTTTCTTTCTTTCTTTCTTTCTTTCTTTCTTTCTTTCTTTCTTTCTTTCTTTCTTTCTTTCTTTCTTTCTTTCTTTCTTTCTTTCTTTCTTTCTTTCTTTCTTCTCTCTCTCTTTCTCTTTCTTTCTCTTTCTCTCTTTTTCACTAATAAGAGAGCTCCTGTTGCAGCCTTAGTGCTACCCTGTTAGAAGTCAACCGACCAGCAGATAAAAATCACTTGGACACGAGCTCCATGAGACCTGCTGTCCACCTACTATTTTTTCCCTCTTCTAATGCTTGGAAAGGGACTTCCAGAAGGTGTAAGAAACACTTATTAGCTTATTATTTGAGGTAAATCTAATCAGCAGGTGATCTGTCATAATGACATTTTCCGAATATGAGAGGAGAAAAAGCCTGGGGACATGACAGTGGTAAGTTTCCCACCCAAGACAAACCAAGGTGAGCCCTTTTGGGTCAGAGTGTGACGGATCACTGTGGTTGTACCCTGTCACACATCTTGCAAGGAAGCTCACATCTTCTTGTGGGTAGGTTAGTACTGTTTCTCATTATTAATATGGCTCTGTAGGTGTGCCAGGCCCTTTCCAGACTAATTAAATAAAAGGTCTCTGCCCCAAGGAACTAACCCAGCAAGGGATGACAATAAACAACAAGAGGAAGAGGGTTACGCAAGTGAAAGATCATGAGATACATCTCATGTTGTACCAGTATGTTGGGCCAAATCCTCAAGTAATTGCATAAAGCCCAATTTTGCCAAGTTGTTCATTGTTGAGTTGCTCCACCCTCGTGTAAGAAATCCCATTGAATTCACTTATTGAGAAAAAAATACAGAGCTGTACTGAGGGGGGAACGATCACACTTGCAGCCCAAGAAAGTGGGCCTAGTTGTGGGGAAAGGTTTATCAGGAGATAAAGAGTACAACTGAGCTTTAGGCTGTTGTCTGCGTGATACACAGATATTTAGTTTTATTAAGCACTGCAATAAGGTTGAACGATGCACTCGAATTCCCTTGAAATTAATTATTTTCAGATTCAGTCATTATGGTTGGATGTCATAAGGCACCTAGGAATCAACGGGAGACAAGCGCCCTTGAGAATCCAGCTTCATATCTTTAAAACTGGATCTTCTGCATCAGCTATCAATTCCCATCTCTCCCTCAGAAAGACCTTGTCTGAGAGGTTCCCTCCTTCCTGAAGCTACAATGACTCACACTTACAGTTGACATTCAAGGAACAAAGAAGTCTTCAGCATCTATCTTGATGTTCATTTGGGCCAAGATGGCAAGTCCCAATCTGCTTTGCTTTGAGCTTGGAGAGAGAGGGGCTGATGCTGTAAAGATCAAAGCAGGTCCAGACTCCCCTGACGTTATTCTGCTTAAATGTAGGGTTTGGGGATAATTCCCAGCTCTAGTTTCAGGAAAATCTCCTACCTTTTAGCTGTGAGTCTTGGTCTTTCAAGGAAGGAAATGCTCCTGTACCAAAGGAATCTAGGTCTATGGTAAATAACAGCTCTGGTGCTGGGAGATCTCTTTTTGTTCCCCACTGGATCCAGGCCATAGACAGCTGAAATACAATTCCGAGAAGTGGGCAAACAACTGCAGGGAGGGAAGAGTTGGGAGTGGGACTGTGTTCAGGTACGTAGGTTGAAGGCAAAGGAAACTTTGTGTATGTTGGCTCTGAAACCATGTGAGGTAGAGGGTGGTACAGAGAAAAACTCAGACGGTAGCTCACCTCCCTCTTCCCCGGGGGCAAATGCCTTATTTTCAGTTAGGAATGGATACATAATAAAGGAGCCAGCTTTGTTGCCGTCATGATGCAGAACCTGGCAGTGCCTGTTTCAGAATGCTGGCTTAAGCATAAACAATACCACATGAGAACAGGGAGAATGATGATGAACCCAAAATTTGTTAAACTACTTGCAGAGCACACATTTTGCCTGTGCTCTGACACTCAGGCTTCTCACAGAGCTTCCTGAGCCCCACATGCTCCCAGGGGACTTTCTGCTCTCAATGAGAAGGGTGCTGAGACTGCGTTGTTCCCTTTTGGACAAGGTCAGCTCACAGAGAAGAAGGGGCAGGATGTCAGGGATCCTATCAAGAACCTCCAGCTGATGTGGTACCCTGTGAACACTAGGGCCTTGCATTTGTCAGTCCACTGTCACCGCTTGTCCCAGCTCCTGACCAGTGCTGCCCAGACAATCCAGCCCTGACAGGGTATAGATATGCATCCCAGGAAGCACAGATGGATGTCTGCTCAGCACCATCAGAGACTTGAGTTACCCCAGGCTCCTGATTGTGCTGCCTGTCAGAAATGAAATAACCCGGCAGCTCAGGCAGGGGACTCGAGAGGGAAACTGATACGGAACGGTTAATACAACACCGGTCCTTTACACTGAGGATGAGCCAGTCACTTCTGAGCAACGTAAGAAATCCACTCCAGCTGAAAAGCATATGTTTCTTTTCTCTTTGCAGCAAAGCTCCCATTTCAGGCACAGGTATTATTTGTTTCTTAAAATCCCCTTTCCTTGTGTCTGCTTCACTGACCTGATCATCTGAGAGCCCTGAGAGTGGTAGTTATTCCTTCCTACTATTGTTTGCTCTCAAGACCAGTTTGGAAGTGCTGTGTGCATGTGTGTTTGCTTTGTTTCTCCTGCTAGTTGTTGTTGGGTTTTTTTCCTTTTCTTTTTCTCTTGGCTTAGATGTACACAAATGCAACAAAGAAATCAGAAGCAGGAGGACTGTGGCATGCAAATCTGTCAATGTGCTATTCAATTAGTTTATTGTTACAAGTGAAACACCAGCAGCCTGGTGAGAAAAAGGAAGTACCAGGTGCTAAAAGCACAACCAGACAGTTTTTGGTGTAGCATACCAGACAGGTTTTTCTGTCTTCAAGAAGTTTACTTGTTCTTTCTCACATACAGACACGTAAAACAGGAGGGCACTTCTTGATTCTCTAAGTTGTATCTTTTCACTCTGTTAAACTCTTCCATGATCTGAAAATGGTTCACGGGGAAGGAACGTTCTTGTTGGCATGTTTTTACTCTCACTGCGCAAACTGGAAGTTGTTCAGGTCTTTCACCAGCCTGTGTTTATTTAGTTTACACCATTTGTTGTGCTTATGCTATCTTTTAGTTTAAATATATTGTTTTTTTCTCCCTATTTGCTCTCCTGATGTATTTATAAATAAATCAACACTGTTGTTCCAGTCTTCACTTTGTTCAGCTAAACAAACCAAGATGTATCTTCTTTTTCTGACACATCTCAGCACTTTAGCTTCGTACTCTGAGTTCATCTCTCCTAAATACAGGTAACTAGGAACGGTTTTGTTGTTTTGGATGTTGTCTTCCATATGCTGTGTGCAGAACAAGACAGAAATACCCCTCTCCTTATGGGAAATACTTTATGAGGCACATTTTTGGCAGCCATGTCACTTCCACTCTTTTAATGCTTGATCCAATTCTGTTCAATACCATATCAAAGATCTGCATGAGGGGATTGAGTGCATCCTCAGTAAGTTCACAGATGACACTGAGTTGGGCAGGAATATTGATCAGCTGGAGGGGGGGAAGGCTCTGCAGAGGGATCTGGACAGGCTGGATCCATGGGCTGCGGGCCAATTGGATGAGGTTCAATAAGGCAAAGTGGTGGGTCCTGCCCTTGGGTCACAACAACCCCTTGCAGTGCTACAGGCTTGGGGAAGAGTGTCTGAACAGGACCTGGAGGTGTTGGTTGACAGCTGGATGAGTCAGCTGTGCCCAGGTGGCCAAGAAGGCCAATGGCATCATGGCTTGGATCAAAAATAGTGTGGCCAGCAGGACCAGGGCAGTGATCATCCCTCTGAACTCCACACTGGTGAGGACACACCTCAAGTCCTGTGTTCAGTTTTGGGCTCCTGAATTAGATGAATTTTGAAGGTCTCTTCCAAGATACACTAATCTATAATTCTATAAAGAAAGACATTGAGGTGCTGGAGCATGTCCAGGGAAGGGAAAAGAAGCTGGTGAAGGGTCTAGAGAGTCAGTCACATAAANCACACTGGTGAGGACACACCTCAAGTCCTGTGTTCAGTTTTGGGCTCCTGAATTAGATGAATTTTGAAGGTCTCTTCCAAGATACACTAATCTATAATTCTATAAAGAAAGACATTGAGGTGCTGGAGCATGTCCAGGGAAGGGAAAAGAAGCTGGTGAAGGGTCTAGAGAGTCAGTCACATAAAGAGCAGCTGAGAGAACTGGGGTTGTTTAGTCTGGAAAAAAGGAGGATTAGGGGGGACCTTATTGCCCTCTACAACTACCTGGAAGGAGGCTGTAGTGAGGTGGGGGTTGATTTTTCTCCTAAATAACAAGTGACAAGAAATGGTCTCAAGTCGTGCCAGTGAAGGTTTAGATTGAATATGAGGAAAAATGTCTTCACCAGTGTCTTCAGCACTTTGCCCAGGCAAGCAGTGGAGTCACCATTCCTGAAGGAATTTAAAACACATGTAGATGTGGCATGTGGGGATACGGGTTAGTGGTGGCCTTGGCAGTGCTGGGTTAATGGTTGGACTCAGTGATCTTAAAGGTCTTTTCCAAACGAAATGATTCTATGATTCTATGATCCACGCATCCCACTTTTCAGAAATAAATTCAGTCCCCAAACTGATTTCTGAAGAATTGCAGTCATAACTTCCCTCCAGCTCAGGACTTCCTCTCTCAACACCACCTGTTGTAATTTCCTATGTAGTGACTCCCCTTTCCATCCTAAAATTGCTCTCCTGATCTCCGTATTCTACCACTTAATAATTTCTCATTAGGTACCATATCAAATGCTTTACTGAAGTCCAGAGAGATTATATCTACTACATTTCCTTCATTAGAAAATCAGTGATCTATCAAAGCAAATTATCCGGTCAGTTCAGAGTGAGCTATCTTTTCTAAAACACGTGTTTTATTGCAATTTTCATTTGCATCCATGCCTTTAATTATTCTTTATTGCTGAATGCATTCCATAATCTGACTTATTGCTGATGCCAGCCCACATCTTCTGGTTTAACTCCTTCAGCTTAGGACTTTGTACTTTAGACCTTTTAAAATTATTCACAGTCAGATTTTGTGTCTATGTTTAGACAAGCAAATAAAATAGTCCAGGGTTTATTCTCTGATCCCAAAAATCATGGCAGGACATGGCTTGAGGCGGTACACCTACACTTTAAAATCCAACTTGCCACCAAAAAAGAGCTGTCCCATGGGTACTGTGTGCTGGGAATAATGCACGTGATATCTTCTCAACCACCCCTCAGCATATCAGGTGCCACAGGACAAAACTTGCTAGGGACAGAGCTAAGAGCAGCGCAATCACATGCCCTGGACTTTAATATGCTAGTTTAGGCAAAACTAATGATTCTTTGTGCCTTTTCTCAGACCTCTGCAGGGAGATTGTTTAGTTTTCCCTTAAGCCGATGGCAATTTCAAGAAAACACTTCATACTCCCATCCCTCTTTTCCATTAGCCTTTATGCCTCTAAGCCTGTGTTCAGCATTCCCATCCTTTACTGGAAACTTTTGTGATTTGTTTGAATTTCCTTTGCAAATTCTAAGTGGGTTTGACTTGTGGCAATTCTTCCACTCGACGCCTTTGTTTCAGCCATCATATTTCAGCCATTAAAAATATCAGTGTCTAGTTTGGGGCAAACCTGTCTATCTCCAGAGTTATGGATGACCTGAAGCACTCATCTCCATTCTGATCTCTTAGGAACTGGGGGGGAAAAGTCTCGTCCTCTATTTAAACATCCCTCTCTTTATTTGCTCACTCTTATTCTCACTACAGTGAACTGCTAACAAGAAAATTGAACCTTGTAGGCGAGGTCTTCAATCCAAAGGCAGCTCCGTTGGATCAATGGTGATTTTCACAGGCTGAGACCTGTGCCCGCAGCTCTCCCTGGAGAACCAGGATGAGAAAGGTTTGACGCCATATTTTTCCTACGCAGGTCAGACACAAACGGGATTGTTGCTCCCAAGTGAAGATTTTTTCCTTCCCCACCCCTGTGACGTGAAGCATAAGGCTGCACATTTCAGCTACTTTTTGGATAGAGGCAATAATTTCTTAATTTGCCCTGAAGGGGCACGCGCTTAAATGTGGAGGAAAAAAATTAAGAGCTTGTGGAATTGATTGGAGTAGAGATGCATCTTGTTCAAACTAGAAGTGAAAATATATTCCAAAGGAGAAATCATTAGCATTTTCATTAAATGCCAAAGAGTGTGACTATTAGACCTACCTCAGGCAACCCTGAGGTTGAAAACTTTTCAACAAGATTTAATTGATCCAGATGGATTGAGGTTGTTTTTGTTTTTTACCCCTTCCACCCTTCTACCCCCTGCTTAAATCTCTGTACTCCATCACCTGTGAGAAAACCCCAAACCGAACCAAATTAAAATAAATAAACAACGCCTTCAGCCCACGCCCTGGAATGAAAACTGCAGTGTAATATGAAATGTGTCCTGATCGTCTTGTTATGGAGCCTGGTGACTCACCAACTGCTACAATTGGGGTTAGATAAAATAAAGGGATTATAATTAAGGAGGCAGCAGGAGGATGTTAACTGGGCAGTCAGATGGAGGCAGGCCCATTACAGACCCGGGTGTGCTGGGGGGGCCCGCCAGGGATGTGTGGACACCGAGCTTGGCTGCGGGATTTGCAGCAGAGGGTCTGCTTAAAAAGACACAACAGGGCCCAGTTTGGCTGAGCTACTCCAGCATATTGAGAGGAGAGGGGTCCCCAGCTCCTGTTTGGTCTTCTGTAGGTATCCCCCAAAAATATCCAGTTCCCAGCTACCATGAAGATGGGCAGTGAAGGGCTCACCTGGCAGTCCTGGTTAAGGGAAGTCATGGAAGCATTGCTTGAGTTGCGGAGGATTTGGCATTATTTCTGGGCAGGGTTTTGATCCTGAACCTTGATGTAGGTCCCTGTTTCCCTTGAAGAGAAATCTGAATCAGCCTTCTGGACCCAGCAGAAACCCACCTGTGGTGACTATAAATAGGCCCAGTGCAGGCACATCCTCCAAGGCAGTGGGGAGCAAGTTTACGACTGATGGGGAAGAAGACAACAGCTTGGTGGCACATGACTATTAGGTTTACACTACATTCTTGGCACGTTGGCAGTAATATTTTAACCTGTTAGATACAAGATCATGAAGGAAGTATGCAGGTTGGGCCTTCCAACCCTTACCATACCAATAAAGATATTTTTTCCGTCCTCAGGTTCTCAATTTGTTTTTTGGTCCCAGGATTCCTGAAGAAAAATGACTGCAGAAATAATTCTGTTACAATCCCCTGTGTACTCCCCAGCTTACTTCCAGCAGCCTGAATGAGCTGGCCTCAAAGTCCCAAAGCCAGGTGGATGGTATGATGGTGTTCCGTGTGACAACATGCCAGAGCAGGGCCACAAATGATCTATGGCCAGTGCAAATGCCTCTTATGTAAGCCCATGCAAGCCATTTGCCTGGGTGCAAAGCATCTGATGCTTCAGTTTGGGATGGCTTAATACCTCCAGTAATTATCCAAAGGAGCCTTGAACACTCTCATGATTAAATATCAGGTTAGAACTGGACCTGAGATGAAATCTGTGAAAATGCTGTCATGTTTGGAAAGGGTTGCAGGAGTCATCCAGGGCTGTGACTGTGGTATCAGAGTTTCTTGGAAGGAAAAGTGTGATGATTTCTCTAGTGAAAACAATAATGGGAGTTTTGGTAGGATGTTCTGTATTATTCCCCAGGCTGGAGTTTGGCCAGGACAGAGGAATTTAAGTGCCTGAATGCAATGCTTCACTTATGGAGTTGGTAGCTGGCTGAACATGAAGCTTGCTCCAAAACTTCACCCTGGATTCAGCCACGTGTGACCCTGTTTCCTCATGCTCCTCTGTCCATTAGCATCTGCCTGTTGTCACTCGTCTGTCACTTACTCTGGAAATGCCCTGGGGCTGGTATCCCCTTTTTGTTCAGGGCTTGTGCAGCCTCTTGCACAAGAGCCCTGTGGTAACACGGCCAAACAACAATTGCTAAGGGTGAAAGATCGCCAGGTTACAGATGGCAAAACCAGTCCTCAGGACTGGCTGTGTAATAGAATAACAACAACAAATTCATAATAATAATGGCAGGAGTAATGAATGGTTATATTCAAATGTTAGCTAGCTAGAGCTCGCCACTCTCCTCTTCTGCAGTTACAATAAAATTTATTCTCCTTGCTGAACATGTATTTGCCTGCTTTGCCAATGTGCTAATTCTGCTCCTCACAGTTTTTTTTTTATTTGCTTTGCTGTATCTTTCTCAATTAAAAGGAAAAAAAAAAGAAGAAATAAAAATCAAATCACATGGCATCAAAGAGCTACATCAGGAGGTCATTGCATCAAATGCTGCCGCTAGTTTAATAAAGGAACTGACTAATATACTCATTAGTGGTGCTCGTTGCTAATGCCCGATCAGATAATGAAATTGAAATATCATGTTTTAGGGTGTAATCAGGATCCCTGCAGGTGCTGGGATGGAATTGCCCCATAGGTACAGCATTACACAGTTAACTAGGTGTGTTACTTGACGGGGTGTTTCAGCTTCCCAAGCCTGCGGGTAGGAAGAGATGAGCAGGACTGTCAGCGTAGCTAGTGAGAATGGGGAATCGGGTTGGAAACAAGGGAGAAAAGCTGTGGTGACCTGGATTAAAGTGGATGGAGGCAGCTGGGAGCAAGTGGCAGGTGTCAAGCCATCTAGGGGACCAGGTAGGATCAGGTGGGTGTGTGGAGACACGGTGCTAGCCCTTTGGGAGGACACACCACGCTGCCTGCAGATGAGGATCTCCTTGGGTTGGCTGGGCGCTGGTGGGTGTGTGCAGAGAAAGGCACTGAAGCAGGACTCCTGGGAACATCAAAGGCTTCACTGGCATTTAAAAATTAGAGAAGAAAAGACCAGTGTGGATGCAAAATGCCCATGTGTGGAATTGGAGCTGGGGGGGGGGGTCCTGTTAGACCACCCCTGAGTGGGGGTACCTGGATGCTTTTAGCATCAGCTCTGAGTTGCAAAGGCCTTGGTTAGCAGGCAGCAGCAAGGAAGTGTGCTTCTTGCTTCCCTGGCTCTGCAGTGTCACCCAGACATGGGTTTTAATCCCCAGCATCCCAGAGAAGCTGCAATAGCAGTTTCATTGTACAGGGATGACAGACAAGCATGTCACAAACCTCGCACCAGCTTCCTCTTCCCCAGCTCAAGCATTTGCCTTCTAAGTTTTCTACTAAGTGGCTAAGTCCAAAGAACTTTTTTAGTTCTTTGGACTCTTTTTTAACTGCATTTTTTTAAAACAGAAAAAATGAAAACACATAAAAAAATTTCAAACCCAGCCCCAGTTTAATCAATGCTACCAGATTTTGGGTAAACCAGGCTGAATGACAACAGTTTTCCAGAGGAATTTGTTCTGTATGGAAGTTAACTTTAAACACTTTTCTTCATTGCCAGATGATTTAATACTGGATGAGCCAGTGAAAGACTTCAGAGACACTCAAATTACTTCCCAAGTTGCTCACAGAATATGTTCTGCTGAGACAACACCAGGCTAGAGACTTCAGTGGGATTAGCAGTAAAACAAAGTTTTGTTTTACCACAGTATTATAGATTCTCTTCAAATTTTTCTTTCTTTTTATTTTTTCTCCCTCCTGCTCCTAATTAATTAATAATAAAATCTTACATGTCAATAACAACCCTTCCTGGCTAATGTCTCTCAACAGTTTCTATTTGTCTTTTCCTTCAGCTTCCCAGAACTTCCTGCTTCCCCTTTTTTTTCATGCACTGTCCTGGAAACACAGTTCAAATTCTTTCAGAAGGAGTGAGCTCACCCAGTACTTACACATCTGCTTTGAGGTCCTTCAGAAGAGGGATAAAGAGGTGGGGAAGAGGAAAGCAAATGTCCCTTCCTTTGGTTTCTCAGAGAAAAATATTTGCTTAACTCCAGGAGAGGGCTCAGGGCTGCGAATTCTCAGGGAAGGGAGATGTCCTCTTCCTGTCCAGAATACAATACCTGTATCCTATAGGGAGACAGGATTTAAAATCCTGTTTCAATTTTCCTCTTTTCCCCTTGGTGTTCTCTACTGGTTAATTTAAGCAGGCTCCTGACCATGTGCAGACTGCTATGAAACCTGTTTTTGGGATTCTACAGGGACATCCATGGGAATAAGGTCCTTATATAATTACTTAAGCACCTAAAGCTATGGCTGTGTTGATAAACTAAACAGGGCCTGGGCTCAAGCCCAGGTACTGGCACATGATCTCCCAAACTATCCAACCTTTAGCATGGTCCCTGGTGATGGTTTTGTCCTGTTCCAACTAGCACTCTCCCAGACAATGCCTGGGCATGGTCCAGGGACAGCCTGGGCCAAGGAGCATCACCACAGGCAGTTCAGATGCAGCCCCCCAGTTTTGGAAGGAAAGATGCTTATCAGCACGGTCGCAAACTGGTCTGTGCCAATTGGCCTCTGGGCCAGAGAACAGCCCCATGCATGTCTTATTTACTAGAACTGATGAAGTTAAATGCTTCCAAGAATGTAGCCTGAGATGCTGAATAGGGACTTGGGAGCATAGATGGGATCCTAGTGCTGAAAAAGAAAACAGGGTTAAAGTAGTGCTTTGTTTTTCCAAATATTAATCAGTTTTTTCCTACGGATCTGCTATGCTCAACTTCATTTCCAGAAATCCCAAAAGGGACCAGATTCCTCACTGTCCTTTTCTGCAGCTTCTGTTTTCTTGTACAATCATAATTCACTTGTGGCCACCTCCCAGATAAAACAGTATAAAAGTCATGAAGGTGGACAACTAGGCTAGCAAGTCAGGGTTATTTAATACTAGAATGGAAGTGAATTTTTTAGCTGGAACAAGGTGTTCTGGTGTTTTCCTTCAGGCTCTTGTCAGGAGTGTTTGATGCTTCTGTCATAACTTGGTGAAGCAAGATTTTTCACTCTCTCCGATCTGCTCCAGTGCAATATTGGGTGGAAGGTTGTAATAAGACCTCAGTGGTGCTGGTGAGAATAAATCTGGGGAGATGACACTGGCCCATTCTCAGCCAAATGAAAGCACAAAATGAAAGCTGGTATATCTGTACCTCTTGCCATGAGCACTCAACTTCCTGGGTGAACAATGGAGCCTGTGTTTGTGCAGCACCTCGTGGAGGGGTGTCCTCGTCCCCAGCCAGCTCACCAAGCAACATGACCCCACAAGCACTGAACCCAACAGAGCATCCACATGCTTCAAACTGGAGGTCTCTGCTCAAAAATATTTGCTGCAATCATCTTGACATTAACCTTTAGGGGAGTTTCTCAGCCCATTGGTAATTTGCTGAATAGGAAAAAGTACTAGAAAAGGGGAAAAAAAAAAAAGAAGCTTTTAAATTCTGACTTTTGAACTTATTTTGACTTAATCCACTCAAATTTCTGCCTAGATAAAATCCAAGTTTCTTGCATTAGAAATAAGTTGTCTATTTTACATGCACAGGTGATGTGTGTGTGTATCCCAAACAGAGGTGTGTGTAATAGATAGATGTGTGTATTCTTTATCACTGGGTGGATGCATCATGTTACAACCCCTGATTCCTGTGGCAGGGGAGACCCTGTTTAAAACCATGGTCCTGCTGGGCTTAGACACGTGGCTGCTCAGTGATGAGCGCTCAGGTGTCAGCAGTCGTCTGGCCCGAGGGGTGAAGGATCAGCCTCACAGCCTCTTCTCAGGACCCTGCTTCCTCATGGGCATTTCTCTCTGGTGTATATGTTACTAGGATGTCTGGAGGCAAAGTCCCCACTCCTGTGTGTGTCGTTCGGGTGTCTGGAGGTGACATGGTTAAGGCTGGAGAAGAGGAGAGTGGCAGAGCTTAGCTAAGCCCAGCCTGTCGGAGTTATCGGTTGTGATCTTAACTAGAAGGTCCTTTTTCTGCTCACTTACCCTTGCACACACGCACATAATTGCAGTGTGAATTCATAATATAAACCATGATGTAATAGACACCAACTCAACTCAACTTAATTACTGTACAAATGAACAACAACTTAAATCACAAGCAGAGTCCCATTAAAAGTAATCAGATCCTGGGTGGGGAGATGGTTAAAGGTGGTGTTTGAACTCCAAAGAAAAATATGCTCTTGTTTGGACATAATTTGATTTCTTTTTTTATTGTTATTTTTTCTTCCACAGTGTATTTTTGCTCTCTCTCTCTCTCCCTGGCTCTCTCTCATTTTAATTTTTTCAACCTTTTCCTGATAAACCAAACTAGTCTAGACATATCTTTTGAGAGCAAATGTTCTCTAAGCTATGTTCATTCCTTGTGAGTTTGTACGTTAATCATTAAATATAATTAATTAGAACATCTTGTAATTAACTTGGAAAGCAAAATTATACAAGGGAATGAGTTTGTAACCACATCACATTTGAAATAAAAATAAAACTTAGACTAAAAGGAATAACTGCTCTTTGGAATTAGATGAGTAACAATGTTGGATTGGCTCCCCCGAAGCTGTAATGTTGGCCCTGAACTCATTCACATATATCAGCCATATTTCACATTGATACGTTCACTCACACACACACACAAGTGTGCACACACCCTGGTGCCACAATCCAGAGTTAGCCCACTACAGGGATGTTTTAAACCACCCCTCTGCCTTCCTGTGCCGCTGCACTGTGGAGGGACTCGGCAAACACACCATCAAACAACCTTAGGGTTGCTCTGACTTGCCCTGACTAGTTCTGATGGCCCTTTGGGTGCAATACTGGCTGGAAATTGTGGCATTTCATGGCAGGCTTTGCTGCCTAGGCAGGTGAGAGCTGGCAGGGGCTGGCAGACAGCTGGCCATGGGTCTACCTCCCAGCTGGAGATTCCTGGTCCAAAGGAATCCTCACATACATGCTGGGACCCGTTCCCAAGTCCATCAGTTCTCCAAAAAGCTGGTCCTGGGCTGACCTGTGGAGCACAGCTAATGAACCCCCTTAGGTCTGGTTCAAAAAAAAACGGGGAATCTGTTCTTGCCAAGCAATTGTTCTCATCAAAAGTCAAATACCGCAGTTATTTCCTTGTAAGTGCAAAGAGTTCTGCCATCCTTGCTTGACTGAATAATTTGGAGATGTCCTGGAAGGCAGAAACTTTACTGTTCCCATTAGAAACATAGCTGCTCATGGCTTCTGCAACATCCCACAGTGATGTTGGATACTGCGCCTGGGGCCCTTGGGTCAAGAAGCCCCCGAGGTCTGCAGGAATAACACTCCTGGGGATTCCTCAGCTGACTTCCTGGAGGGTGTCAGGGAGGCTTGAAGTGACTGTACAGCAGCTCCTGACGCTTTGCTGGGCTCTGCCACTTGCTCTCCATATGGCCTGGGGCATGTCATTTCACCTCTGGTTTTTTTTCCTCTCTGTCCTTGTTGAGTACCTTGTGTTGGTGAGGAGATCATCCTTCCTCTACACATTGGACTACTGGCCAAAAGGGCTCTTTCACCTCTGCCATGTCCCCAGTGGGGATGATGCCTTCCCCAGTTGTTGACAGCTGCTGAAAAAACTGGCCAGAGGACTTAATTGCTCTGAGCTTGCTTTCAAATTTTGCTTTTCACTCTTTTGGCAGGAGGAATGGGGAAGCCTCTCTCCAATTGCATTTCTTCCTCCACAGCCAGGTAATCGCTTGGCTGTGCTGCTCATTCCCACCTAGGTGAAGAAACTTTCTTTGCATTTTTGTGGTTGGTTTCGGGCTGATGGGCAGGAGGCAGCTGGGGAGGAGAAGGGCTAAGGTGGAGAACAGTGGACATGGAGCAGGAGAAAGGTTCCTCACAAGATGGGAAAATGAAAAATGGAATCATCTGGAAGTACCAAAACCTAGTGAGTGGAGAGACATCATGGATGACTGCAGTGATGCAAAGTCCTTTTGTCTTCTGGGACCATGAGATGAGCGATCAAAGGACTTGGAAATGTGGCCTTGGACATCCCTCTCCATTCATGAGCACATTTCTGCTTTGTGCTGAGCTCTCAAACTCTTTGTTGACCCCCTTCACTGGTTCTTAGGCTGGAAATCAGCTAAGAAGCCATCCCTCAGGTAAAACTTGCTCAGTTTGTGGAAAGTTAATTAATTTTCAAGAGGCTCAAAAATATAATCTCCCCCTTGGTGAGCAGGGTGTGGATTTGCTGGCTGGGGTGGAGGGGGAGAGGCACTGGGAGCATAACTGATCTCCTTGACTCCTGCTCCTCCCTGCCTGTGGGTAGCAGCCTGCCACTGGGCAGGCACCAGGGGTGGCATGCAGCTTGCCTAATGTCGAGCAGGTTGATTTTAGACACCTGGGGTAAACCAGGACGTTCCCCAGGCAGATGGAAGGAACAGGCACCTCATGGAGAAGAACATCCTATTGCAACAAGGGGCTAAGGTCCACCCAGTTCAGATACTTAGGGTGACAAATGAAGTGCCCATCCTTTCTTCAATGGTGACATGAATCCCACACCCTAAAAGGAAATGGAGATGGAGTTATCTCCCTGGAGAGGAGCTCCACTCTGTGTCCTACCCCCATTTCTCCCACTTTCTCACCTCTGCTTTAGCTGCATCTGTCCTTCCCCGTCTCTTTGCTTTGGCAAAACTCCCATTTCAGAGCAAGATAAGATGGGCCTGATCCTGACACGTAAGAAAAGGTCTGTTCTGTATGGGACAAGACACCTGCCCACATTTATTGTTTTGCAGATACAGGGCACCATGAATAAATGAGGGAGCATGCATATGGCCCAGGAACAACCGCACTGAGTGACAATAAAAAAGAATCCAAGAGAGATGTGACAGTAGTTTTGAATAGAGCTGACACAGAGCAAACACTCTGCACAATGTGGAGGGTGATATAATATCCTGCCCTTTCAGAGTGTCACTGTGACATGCATTTAACATTCATTGGCAGCAGCAGCCTGGCTTGCTGTTCACACTGCAAGGTGCTGTGCATATATCTAGGAAAAAAAAGATAGTTAAAGACATGCACCCAGTTCACTGCCCTTTCTTATGTGGGTGTGAATCTACCTTAGTGGAACCCATGGGAGTTTTACGACTGACTTCAGTCCCTATTAACCTCCCTGATGAGTAGTAGGAAATTAGACATGTGTGGAGGGAAGGGTGTTTATGAAAAGCAAGGTCTAATGAGAACCCGGTTTCAAAGTTAATTATGGAACAACTATTGCCGCTCCCTAACCCAATACTGTGCCTGATTCTGATCTCACAGCATGGGAAAGCGAGATACTTTATACCCATGGGGGCTCTTGGGCTGCATATGGCTCTTGAGCAATTTAAGTGCATTTATGCTGGGTGATATCATGTGATCGGCAGTGGGACTGCACCGATGCTGGGCTGCTGGGTAATCTGTGGGATGAAGCAAATCAGCAGGACTTGCCAGGTCATGCCCAGCCCCATCCCATCCCATCCCACAGTGGTGCAGAGAGACGGAGGAGAGCTGTTGTTATCTCCTCAGTGAACCACTCCTGCTGCTCTCCCTCCCTTCACTCTCTGATGTGCCTGATATGTGTCTTCTGTCTCTGGGCTGAATGAAAGGTGTTGGTAGATGGTTTGTAAGGTCAGCAAGATGGGCCAGCGTTGAGATCAATTGAGTAGTACCCGCGTGTGTATGTAATCAGGATCTGGCCTCCTGCTAATTAAAAAGCTTAAACAAACGCATGCAAATGAGACAGATATGAACACGAAGGTGGATTGCTGGAAACAACACCCTCCACTCCTCCAATTGAGGGGGCAGCCAGTCCCAGCACTCCCTTTTGTTTTGTTGTTTCCACAAAAAAGCTGCCTCTGTTGTGGGGAAGTTTCCCCTTGGTTGAGTTCAGCGCGTATGGTCCTGGGGCATAAACAGCCTCTTGTCCCATGACACACGCTTGCCCTGGGATTACACACACACAGCTTGTCAGGGATGGCATAAAACCCTTCACTGGGCGTGTAAGGAAAAGCCACTTTCCCATTTCTGTTGGCCTTGTGTTTGATGGGCTGGGAGCCTTTTTGAGAGTGAAGTGCAGATATTCAGCAGCATGTGACAGATTTTTCTGGGTCTGATTCTTTTCTTCATGAGGGCCCAGTACATAGCAGCCCTGAGAAAACCTTCTGGGAAAGAAAGATTTCTTGCTCTAAGAATGGTGCTTAAAACAGGGACACAGGTGAAAGCTCTGGGGCCTTGAAAACTAAATCAAGATGAAATTTATCATATTTTTTCAGTACAAACCAAATTCTGGGATAACTCTTACAAATACTTGCACTGCTCTTGTCACTGCACTTCCAGAGTCCTTTGAGAATAGGGATTTTTCCCACTAACATAAATGGTCCTTTGATAATGGAAAATTTGCCTGAGTAAAGGCTGTCTGTTTAATGCTGTGATTAAGTCATTGCTTTAATCTGGCATAGCTCTTGAAAAATCTACTGGAAAGAGTTACTGGAAGGGTCCTTTGAGTTCCCTTTTCCTTAGAGCCACTTGTTCCCTTTGTGCTCACACTAATGTTCATGGGTCTGCATGGTGAAACAGATCAGGGAACTGATTCGGCCATAAACTCAGTTGGCCAAAAAAGGAAAACAAACAACAACCCCAAATAAAAAAACCTAAAGCCTCAATTTTTTTCAGCACTGTGTCAACATGAGATCCACTGCCAGTCAGAGGGAGATGATGGGAGTGAGAGAAGGCCACGGATGTGGTTGAGACAGTCCTGTTTGTTGTACACAGTCAACAGAAAATAGCTGGTGCCATGGAGCACACGGTGCTGAAGACCAAACTCCAACCCACCTTCCAGATTGTGTGCAGGACAGTTAATATCTACCAGATGCCTGACATACTTAGGAAAACTTATACTTGAAATGCCAGGCTGTGCATCAGGGTTGGACACCCAGGAGTGGAACATGTCATGCTCCAGTTTGCTACAATAAAGGGAACTTGATAAGAAGCAGAGTCAAAGGGAGATCTCCTCAACACAATTTCACACATCATTTCTATGAATTGTACCTTCACAGTTGACTTTGTTACTTCTTCTGAACATGAGACTATGCTCTACTTTACTTTGGGTAGTACTGAATGTGAAAAGAACATCAGATCTTTTCCACCAATTCTCCTTTTGGAAAACACTCTCAGATATCTCCCACATCCTCTTCTCCCTGCATGCTCTTGTAAAGGACCAAAACACTAAAAAAGTCTCACTAGGCCTTAGTGCGTGATATTCTATTCCATTTAATGTATTTTAACTTTGAGTAGAACTTAGACTACTCTAAATCTCTGTCTCATATTCACAGGCTGGGGGTTCAGCAGAGACGGGCAGAGCAGTGTGTTAATTTGTTTGGCATAGCCTTGTCATGTGGGTTTTCATTTTGCAACTCCACAACCAAAATAAAGGGTAGCTGAGATCAAAGTCATTTACTGTTTAAACTCTAATGCTCAGGGGAAGGTAGAGGTGCTATTTCAGATAGGAAGAAGTCTCTGATTTCATGTCATTAAAACCGTATGTCTCGGTTCCTGAAAGCACATAAATACACTTATAGTTGAGCTTTAAGACAGGAGCATATGTAAATACTTTGATAAAGAAGAGGTAAGATTACATGAAGTGCTTCTTGTCTTGTATTGACTTACTCGAGTTAGTTAATTCAGACAAAAAGACCATATAGGCATGGTAACTTTGTTTTTAACTAGATTAAAATTAGAAGGAACAGATGAAAGCATAGAGGGGGCTTGGATGCTGAACATGAATTACTTGTTAGAGTTGATCTGAAAATGCCCTAATCTTGATCAGTTCAGAAGTAGAAGTAGATTCAAATGGAGAACTTCAGGTTGTATGGGAAGGACAATCCAGTCCAGATAGAGATGGAGAAGCTTTGTTTCCAGAATTTGTTTCTGGGAGTGACTTGAGCCATATTTTCATGTTTGCTTTACTGAATCTGGTTGGCCATGCAAGTTAAGAATCTCCCTCTTTTTTTTAAATATTTTTTTTCCTCCTTTTATTTATTTTTTAAAAAATTTTTTTTTGTTTCTTTCCATTGAAACAGGCCTTGAGATGTTGATTCAGTATAAAGTTTTGGCTGAAATTCTTGTTCCAAGGCCTTGGTGTCAACAGATTCCAGATTCCTGTTTACTTTAATTGGCTTTGCTTTTAGCCACAAGTAAGGATTGCAAAACAAAGGCGTGGAATGGCCATCTCCTGCTTCCAGTGTGGGTCTGCATTACTTTTTTTCCCCCCCTGGGCTTCTTATGCGAATGTGTTTGTGAAACCACTTGAATCAGGAATTTTGTTTTCAAGTGGGGACCTAAATTTAGGATGCTGCGTCCCTCTGTAGAAATGGATAAAAATAACAAAAAGTTCTTAGTTTTCTTCTCCATGGAGATTTCTTGGCCCTGAGAACTTTCAAGATTTTGGCTGTGGAATGCCATATTTGTCAGCATAAAATCTGTCAAAACTTTCCCAATCATAACTTACAGCAGAAACCTCAGATTTTTGTTTCGATGTCTCTCAATACCATGAAGTGAATATGGTCATGGCATGTGGGTGCCACTGATGTTCACAAGTATGTGAAAATATATGACAAATGACCTGAGTTCCTAAAGCAGAGAAGTCAGCGATATCTCTCAATGTTGTGGCTGAAGACGATTCCTCAGGAGGAGCCACCCAATCAGCTCCCAGCCCATCCCTTACACCTGAGAGTGTTTTGCGCTGGGATTTTCCAAAGTGCTCAGTGTTGGCTGAACTCCACTGTCAAATTTACTGGCAGTGCTTTCCAGTGATTCATTAGGAGCAGAGCTAAACCAGGCCATCTGAAGAAGTCCACGGCGAGATCCTGTCCTAAGGTGCCCATTTGCTGAAGATGGCCTCCTCCAGGGCCTTTTTATCGGTGGCTGTAGAGAAAAATGACCCAAGAACACTGGAACAGCGTACATTGGTGGAAAAATGAACGGTGTTGTCATTAATATTTTGCAGTTGAAGGAGATGAAATTCTTTCTGGGGAAGTTATGAAGATCCTTCACTGTGTCACGCCACTCATGAGTTAATCTTTCCATTGCAACCTGTTTCCCTGGCTGATTGACCCCTGGTATCTTTTTCACTCTGCCTGTGGTTTTGAAATGTTTATTCTTTCCATACTGGGGTGCAACGGAGATGTGTGTGTGCCCACTCGTGCTCTCGGTGTGATTTGAAGGACAGAAAATTCAGGGAAAGCCCTCCTATCAAAATCATTCATGGACTGTGAAAGAACAGAAAGCCCCAATGCAGGTTGGAGACTTACAGCCAAAAATGTCCAGAACAACAGTGAAAAACATCTATCAGTCATCTTGGCTGTCTCCCTAATTCTCTATCCTTCTCACTAGGCTTTTTCAGCCTCCTCCTCCTCCATGATTCCAGCTCTTTTATCCTGGCTGTTGGTGGTAGTAAGAGATAGATAGTTTGGACATATTTACCCTCATGCGGCTTGTCCTTCTCACCCCACCCATGCTCTGGCTGTGATGATGCATATCTCTGGGAGTCAGTGGGAGATCTTTTCACAAACACATGCTGTGTGTTGTGTCTCTTGTGGGCAGAGATGTTGCTGTGTTAGCCATCATTATTTGATCTGCCTCTCTGACAAGATTGCTTTAAAGCCTAAATGTTGTTTCTGTTTTTAGCTGGGAACACACCATAGTTATAGTTATAGCTTTGCCTGCATGGCCAAGTCCAGTTCCTCAGCTATGTTGGGAATGCCGGTCTCTGTGGGATGGAAAATGTGGAGAACAAAAACTGTGACAAGGAGTGTTGCAAGAAAGAAAGGGAATGCCTTACCGGAGTGCTTTAGGAGCAATGTTTTTTTTTCTTTTTAACAACACTGACCTAAAATTTACTTGAGTTTGTGCTAGAAGTACTCGCTGAAGCCATGGGATTTTAGAGAAGTGGGTGGGAGAGGCAGAGAAGTACTGATTCTACCTTCAAGTGGTAGAAGTGGAGTCTAAACTCAGATTATAAATGCTTCTGCATTTTGCACCCTGAATTTTGCCTGTTTTACAGATAATAAGATAATGGCTATTTATATAATTTTTAGTTTGAAATAGAACTGGAAATTGCCCTTGCTCACCAAAATCAAAAACTGGAACAGAAATTCACTATCATTCATCATGGTCTCAGAGTGCCTTCAGCCATGAAAACAAAATATCCACTGAGGTGGTAGTTTATCTTCTGATCCTTCCATTGTCATGGATTGAAAGAGTCAAGTTAATAAAATTAAGATCTAAACCACCCTCCAGTGGGAACTCCCTCTCTTGTTCCTCACTGAGCTATCTCTCTTAGGACATGGAAATTGAACAGGATGTACCTGGGTTAGAGTGCTGCTCTATCTGCTTCCCCAAAGAATAGCAGAGGGCATGGGAAAACATGGCTGAGTGAGAGTGAGGCAGGGAGGAAAGAGTATCCTCTTTGGGTCAGGAAAAAAATTCTCTTTGGGAGCACAGGAGGGTTGATATTCCCCAATACAAGACTTTTTCTTGGAATTTCTTTGAATATATTTTATAAGATTTCTGTAGCGTTTAAGGTAAATTATCTGTCTTTGGCCCAATATACTGCCCTAAGACCAGCTTTCGTTTTCCATGAATGTGGGTGTTTTGAGCAGTTTCTATGGTTCTATGATGTATGTTGGCATTTCTAAACAGAGATGACCTTTCAGAATGGACTGTGAAGGGGAGACGACAGAAAACCGATGCCCTGGAGTAGCTCAGTGAGGCTTGAGAAGGGACTGAGAAAAAGCAGAGAAAGCATTTCATTTGTCCACACCTGCTTTATACCCAAGGTAAGGCCTATGGTGGCATGGCAGGGCCTGTATGTCTCGAGGAATGAAGGCCACAGCAACAAGAAGAAAATCCTTGGACAGTGTGAGCTGGTGGAATGCCTGGAGGGTGTGATGCACCTGAAGAGCCCACATTTGCCCAGAGCGCAGAGCAGGGGAAAAAAACAAGACAAATTTTTGCATCTGTCCAGAGATTTTGAAAAAATGGTTTGTATGGAGGGAATGGTGTGCACCGAGAAGTGGAAAGGACTGTGTGACCTGGCCAGGGGTGTGAGGGGATTTGTTGTGCTGCCCTCATCACAATGTGGGACCATCTGCCTCACAGCCAGCAGAGCAGGGTGTAGATGAGAAACAATAGAGATCAGAATATGACCTCCAGCAATTTTGGGGGTAACAGCTACTCTGTGAGTGACATCCTGGAAAGAGCCAGGGGGAAATCAGAGAGAGATAAGATATCTGTGTCTCTCTGGCCATTGTCCTCAGCCAGCTTGCAGAATTGCAGATTAGGTCCTTTTCTTTGGTCTCTCTTGCTGGTTGTCTGTGCAAGTGCCACAGGGCTGTGATAAGGAGGAGGTGGAATGGTGCTCTAAGCACACTGCATTTCTCCACATGCAGCAGGATATGCTTACTGAAACAAAATATGCTGGAATCCTTCCTTTGCTTTTGCCTCTCTACATCCGGAAAAGGAATCTGGGGATGGGCACCAGGAGAAGGAGAGAGGGTTTATGGGAGCGTTATGGAAAGGGGTTTGTCACCTTCTGTGCCAGAAAGTCCCCTTACAATTCCAGCATGGGTCTGCATCTTGCTGCCACACTGTGACCACTGCAAACTCAAATTTGCAGCAGACAGTGCCGTGTGCTTCTCCCTCCAGCCATCCCCTCCTGACTCCACAGAGCACCCAGGGGCTCCCCCAGCATCCCAGGGGGGAACATCACCAGTGCAGGTAGCTGCAAGGGGAGAGCAGGCTGCCCTCTCTTTGTCCCGCTCGCTTTGGTGACAGCCCCGTATGATCTGCTGGCCAAACCATCAGTGTAGGATCTTCCTGAGTGAGGTTGGTGTAGGCAGCTGAAATAGCAGGTGTTTTTCAGGCTGGAGCAGACAAGGGGTCTGCAGTCAGCTGATGGAAGAAGGAAACACTCACAGGACAGGGGGAACTGTGACATGCCAGATGAGGACAGAGATTTTTTTCAGCCAGCATGGGCAGATGTGGAACTGATCCCACAGGTGGAATTACCCTTCCTTAGGGAGCAGCCCCCGCCCCCGGGAAGGCAGAAAATTCACACTTTTCTGCATTTTGTTGGGAGAGGGAGGAGCAGGGCAGGTTTCTGCCCTGGGGATCCAGTCACCCTGGCAGCACAGGGGTCGGGGGTGGCCTTCATTCTTCTTGCAAGGTTGAGTCAGGGCTGTGATGAACAAGTCTTGCATAAGCAGGAATGCCATCGCCAGTGGTAAGCTGAAAAACGCCGAGCTCTATTTTCAAAGACAGCTCAGAGGTTATTTATGTACGGAAATGCTCCTTATCTCTTAATTCCCAGACTGATGGGTGGAAGATATGCAAAGAGTGACTTCTGTCAGGGACGAGCTCACCAGCACTGCTACTGTCTTGGCAATGGGGAGGGCTCTCTCTGCCTTCCGTGGTAGCAGTGCTGACTAAGGGCCATAGGAATCTTAATTCCTGGCCCAGAGACGGCAAGCCAAGCTATCTGATGGGCTGCTTGGCTGACAGTTAATATCCTGTCGCAGAGAAGTAAGCACTCATGATATAGCAGCTTTTTTTTTTCCTGCACCTGGAAGACCAGAGTGGGAAAGCCCAACAAATTCTCCATTTTGTGCTTAACCATCAGCTCTCCCCTGAAAGAGCCTAAATCAGGACAATTCTTTTATATTGCAAAGAATACATCAGAACTCCTTGGTATCAGAAATGTTATTTTGTTTTATTATTATTATTCCCAGAGATTCAGGCTGGAATCATGAATTCAATCTTATTTCCTTGTGGCTGGAACAGTATTAGTAGGTAAAAATTTGCAGCTGGAAATTAGTTAATGATTTCTCTGCAAGTACAGCACACAGATGGTGATCCAGCTTCTTCTCCCTGGCTGTGCTGACACTGGCATGTTAACTAAAAATAGTAAGACGTTAATGAGTGGGGTAAGCAAAAGGGAAAAAAAAAACAAACCTAGAACCTAGAGCAATGAACACAGGCAATAGTGTGTCATTATTAAAGAGCTACCTGTCACAGAAGGACATGCATAAGAATTAGGTGTCCTGGGAAAGGCTATGAAAATATATCTCTATTTCTGTTTGATGGAATCACATTTCAATTTTCATGAACTTTTCACAGACTAAATAGATTTGTGTCTATAGAAATCCTATCTCTTAGTAAGCAGTAATGACAACCTTATTTACACTGAATGACATTTTTCTACTGATTAGACCAGAAATAATTAATTATTTTTCTACTGTAAGGAAAAAAATACCTCATTAATAAATTTTTCTTGGTGATGGTGGTATTCTTGGTATTATGGATCTTGTGAAGAGAAAAAATAAAACCTACTTGATAAGATTTATAACATAGAAAAAAGAAAAAAAGATGTCTTTTGCGTGGGAAGGAATTTTCTAACATATCCCTTTTGGGAGAATTAAATGGAAGGTTCTGGCTCTCTGGCTGCCTGACTCTTGAGAGAAACCTTGCAGGCAGGGAGGCAGAATTCTCTGTTTTCTGCTTTGCCTGACCTCAACATCAGTTTGGCTCCCCCACTTCAGGCTGCCAGGCAGGCAGCTGCCAGTGAGGGAGCAGAGCAATCAGTGCTTAAGAGCAGAGGAGGCTGGACTGCCTTGGAGAGGAGATGAGAGAGAAGTGGGGTTCATGAACCCCCTCCTGGTCTGCTGATGGGATCAAGTTGGTCTCCCACAGCAGAGGTGGGGAGGAATGCACCTGATGCCCTGGGGAAAATAATGTCAGGGGCTTGCTCCTTGCATCTCACCTGAAAGTTGTGAAAATGACAACTGAGGCCGTTTCTGGGTTTATGGTGGAAATTCTCCTTTCCTTTTCCTTTCTTTTCCTTTTCATTTTTCCCTTTTCCTTTCCTTTTCCCTTTTCCCCTTTCCTTTTCCTTTTCCTTTTTCCCCTTTCCTTTCCTTTCCTTTTCCTTTTCCTTTTTCCCCTTTCCTTTCCTTTCCTTTTCCTTTTCCTTTTTCCCCTTTCCTTTCCTTTCCTTTTCCTTTTCCTTTTTCCCCTTTCCTTTCTTTTCCTTTCCTTTCCTTTCCACCTTACCCCTTGTTGCAACCCACAGCAGAGCATTTCCAATTGAAAATCCTTTAGACAGCAGGATTGTGGATCAGACCAAATCACTGCATGTTGTCCACAGACCTCTCGATCCCAAGGGAATGGCCAGTGCATTAAGGAGCTGCTGTGTGTGACTCAAGGTGACCAAATTAAGCCCTCTGCATGAATAGTGGTTCAAGGGTGCTGATGCATCGTTTCTTTTCTGTAGTGAGAAATTGGATGAGGAGGTTCACATGAGCTCATTCGGTCTTTATGGGCTTGAACCAGCTTCCATTGGAGTCAATAGGAATCTTCCCATTGACTTTAATGAGAGCTAGATTGGATCCTAAATTAGTACCTTCATCCTTCAAATTGTTTAGCAGTGCCTATCCCCATCCATAATTAACATAAACTGGCTGTGATAGTCATCAACAGGAAAATTATACCAAAATGTCCTCGGTAGGTTTATTCCTGCTCTCACTGAAGATGATAGGAGTCTCATAATTAACTTCAAACAGGACTGGTTGTCTGTGTATCGTGATTATAAAATATCTTGATATATTTTTAAGAGAGAGTTCAGTTTGAGCAACTTCTTAATTGCATGTCAGGACTAAAAGGGTTGTCTGTGACCAAAGACGGCCACATTGAAAAATCAGGCAGTATTAAGGAGCATGATTTGACTTTGTGGCTACATAAATCAGTATTTGAGTTTCTCATTTGGTATTCACTGAAACGAAAACATAATCTGAGTTAATTGCTCTTCCCCAAGGTGCCTTGTTGCGCAATGTTTTATAAAATTAAAGCCTGTTAAGTACACACGAAGAAACATACTTTAGATGCAGAACATAAAATACTAGCACCTCTAATTCTGCTGTCATGTATGGTTGATTAACCTGGTACAACAGAAGCCTTGGGGAGAGTTTCTGTGCTGTTAGAAAACATATTTCCACTTAAGGGAATTTAGACAACAAAGGGATCTCACAAATCCCATTGTTGGAGGCTAGGCTGACATTCGGGGCATCCGAGCTGTCTCACAAAGCTGGGGAAGACTAGGGGAAAAAATGCAACCTGCATCCCACTTATGGGTAGTTATCTATCACCCCAGTACCTTCCACAGTAATTAACAAATAATTAATCAAGCCCTGTAGCCCTTGCTAGGGTGATGTTCCTGTTGGCTTCAGCAGGAATTTTCCCTGGAGTTGGAGTGAGTCTGGGGTGAGGAGTGGGGAACAATGTGGGCAGTGGGGGGATGCTGGAGACAGCAGTGGGAAGGTCACTGCGCTGCCTCCTGGGTGGGCAAGCTGCAAGTCACCCGCCTCTGAGAAACCCCAAATCTCAAAGGTTTGAATTTCCCAAGCCCCTCAAATGCACAGATATAACACAACTGGAGAAGAGCCACAAGAGGTTGAGGAGATCGAGCTGGAGAGCGGCATGAGGGTTATCCGTCGGGAGGACACGGTGGTCTAGGAATAACAAAAGAAATGCTGCAAGGAGACCTCCCCATCCCCAGCTATTCCAGGCTCTACTTGCTGCTTGCAGATCCTCCTTGGAGCGGGCAGGGAGCCATGGAGGGCAGATGGAGCACATTGGCAGCTGCCTGTTGGACCAGAAGCTGCACATGTGGGAAGATCAGGAAGGCTTATCAGATAGTTTGCAGCAGTGAAACTGCCTAGTAAGGCATAGTGTGGGAGCCGGGGGTATCCGGGTGAAGACCAGCTGGGAGCTTGCCAGGTGTGTGTGGTTTGAGTTAGGGTGAATTGAATCTTCTCCCAGGATGAAAGTGAGCCTGTATCTTGTAACAAAACCAGCTGGTGTTTCAGGTTGCTACCTGTTTCTGCTCCTGACCTGCCCTGTGCTACCCTCGTGGCTGGCCCAGTAGCCAGTACCTCACTCTGAGAAGGTCCAAACCCTCAAGTGAAAAGGCAGAGGGGAGATAAATAAGATAGGACCCCTGGATAGTTATAAACCTGGTGCTCCTCTTTGTTTTTCCTAACTCTGTCCATACACACTGTATGAGAAGTCTTTGGCCTCAAGTTCTGCCAGGGAAGTGTTAGATTGGATATCGGGAAAAATTTCTTAATTGAAAGGGTGATCAAGCAATAGAAAACACTACCCAGGGAGGTGGTGAAATCACCATTTCTGGAAATGTTCAAAAAACATGTACATGTAGCACCTGGGAGCATTGTTTAGTGTTGGACCTGGCAGTGCTGTGTTAATGGTTGGACTTGATAATCTTTAGAGGTCTTTTCCAACCTAAATGATTCTGTAATTGTCTTATAATAAAATGAATGGCTCCTCAACACCGGAGAACCATCATCTGCAGTGTTTGTTGGGCATGTTTGGCCCACACCAGCAATGCTGAATGCAAAACTGTTTGCTGAAATGTGCCCAAATGCTTTCTTTGCTGCGTGTCAGCACATCTCTTCTCAGATTTTGCAAGGAGTGTTTTTTTCATTTTATTCAGCCTTAATAACTGGGGATTTTGCTGCAGCCAGTGTGCCTTGAAGAATGGGAGAGGAGACCTGGGGACATGACAGAAAGGCAGAGTGGTGGCTGTCCTGGCACCTGACTTGACTGGTCTGTGGATGAACTGTCTACATCTGGATTATTTTTTTTCAGAAAGACAGATATTTTCAGAAGGGAACTCCTCCAATCCATCCTAGGTAAAGGAGGAAAAAGGTGGGGATTTTGATCCTTCATGACTATTTATGTCGGCTAACTAAAGCTCTGCACATTGATTCTTTACCGTGTGGTCACCTTTAAAAGCTGGTAAAATGTTTAGGGCAAAGAACAGAATTTTATACTACATATGACACATAAAGGAACAGGAGTTTCTGGGGGGGCCTCATGGAATGACTACTCCCTTGACACCTGCAAAAATGAGCCTTTGAGCCTCTGCCAGAAAATTTCTGACAGTCTTATGCAGAAAAATGCTAGATCTTCTAAAGGATGTTAGAGCTACATTTCCAGCGATCTGAGACTGTAGTTTTCTAAGACTTCCTAAAAAATAACAGTAGTACTTCAAAAAGTTCTTTAGCTTGTTCCCGTCAGACTCCTGGGGTAGGTGTCTAGGCCTGCTCAAATAAAATACTCCTAAATTCAGCAGATGCTGCCTCACCCCCTTCTCTCCTGCTATTTACTATTCCACCCACACCACGTTGGAGCTGCTGCAGATTGTGCTGGGGCCGGGGCTGTGCAGGTGTCTGAGCCTGGAAATTTCAGCTGCTTCCTCTGCCATCCCTGAGTTTGCCACGTCAGACACTGGGAGCGATGGGGAATCCGACCGGTGAGTCAAACATGACATTCACTGGCTGGTTGCATGAAATGTAACCCACAGCATCATTTAGCCCTCTAGGCTGGAATCTGCTTGCCTTAATTATGGGCAACTGTAAAAAACTGAGAAAGATGCAAGAAATGAGATTCCACAAGCCCTTCTAGTGGTTCTGCCTGGCCTTAAGCACTTGGAAACCTCTTGAATATGTTGGCTAATGCTCCAGCAGTCACTATCCTACGTGACCTCTATGAATATCCTACGTGTGGCTACAGTAATTCTGACATTAAGTAATGTCTCCAGCCTTTCAAGAGCTGTACAAATTTCAACTGAGCTTTCACACAGACTCTGCTAGCAAGATCACCTACCCGTTCTCACAGCAATTCTAGCTTTAAGCTAAGCTGGAAACATGCTGGTATATAAATCCTACCATTCTGGCTCTTTGAACATGAATGCTATCAGTTTTCAAAGTTAGGATAACTCAAACAGTTAGGATATCTCAAAAGAGATAGGACAAATATGTTCGTTTATGGAATCCTTTCTTTTGATCACTGGGGGTATATCAACACCTGGTAATTCTCTGAGGCCTGCTATGGTGGAGGCTGTCTTTCTCCAAAGACTAAGGAAAACATCCAGGGTGATGGTTTTTCTAGGCCAAAATTAATGCTGTGAATAATTTGCATACTCTCATCCTCCGACCCCTGTATTTCACACGCAAGGAAACACAAGCAATAGTGTGGCTTAGTTGATAGACCTCAGCACTGAACTCAGGAATTCTTGGCTCATAGCCCTGTGCTCAAACCCTTTCTCCTCCAGCACTCAAAAAAGGGCCCGGTGTGTTCTCAGTAATAACATCCAGCCATTTGTGCAACTGTAATAGAACAACGCCATGTGCTTCAGTTCCTAGGCCAAATTCTCATTTTGGCTTTACTCCACTGGCTGTAATAAAACGAGGCAAATGGGAACATTTGACCCTGTGTGCGTCCAGTCTGTAGGGACTGTAGAGGTGGTCTTGTGATTTTAATGTGGAACTGCTTCACTGTGATGCTTCAGTCTTTATTTTGAACACGGGAAGTTTCAGGGAGAAGCAGCTGCTTGCACTGCACTGCAGACTTCATGGGATCTGCCCAAAGGAAGTGTTTCCACCGCTTCCACCAGTGCCTACTTAATGATGACATTCCAGTTGCTTACCCTTACAAATCTGGGGAAGTGCAGTGTTATTCTAATTCTGTATGCGTTGAAAGGATTTTTGAAGTCTCTGGTCATCCCATCTACAGGAGGGTCTGTTCTGGATTATCCTAACTAAAGGATGGCCACTAACCACGAATGGCAAATAAACCATCTGTCTTACGTGTGGAAGTGTAAAACAAATGTCTGCTGTGTTGAAGCTTGTTGAGTAGGAACTATGCAAGTGCCTCACGTATTGGTTACAACTGTATAGCTGATCTATTAGAAACCCCTGAAAAGGGAGCAAAGGCCCAAAATCTGGGTTGACATCTGGCTAAAACAGATAGATGGAAGAAATTTGGAATTTTGCTTCCTAAGGAAGCTGTGGTGTTCCAACATTAGCAAAACATGCATCTTCCATCAGGAGATAATTTCAATGGAAAATCATTGAATAGCTCAAATCTAAGAGAGTCATGTGTTCTTCTTCACCAGAACACTTGAAAAAACTGCTAACTTCAGGTTCCAAGAAGGACCAAAGCACGTTTATCTTCATTTTATAGAAGGACAGGCAAGATACATGGGCACAAGAATGTCTGTGGTGAGCCTGAAAATGAACCCTTCATACACAGCTTTCTAGGTTAATGCCTCAACCTTCTCATGGAACTGTGGAGCTAAATTTGCTCATCATTTATGTATTGCCTCTTGTTGAAATCTTTGATTGCTTTTTTTCTTGGTTTTGATTTTCTCTTAAGGAGCTTAAAGAAATCAAATTAACGCCCCTTAAAATATTTCCAAAGAATTTAGATTAACAGTCTTTACAAAGGACTGACAATCCTTCCAAACAAAAAAACCCCAAAATGTACTTTCTCAGTAAAAACTGCACTCCTACAGTGATACTTCTCTCTTCCTTCCCTGCAGTAAATCTTGAAATTCATCAGTGTAATAAATGAAGAATATTCATAATATAACAGTAACAAAAAGTTTCATGGTGTCCCAAGAAGTCCTGAGGGAACTTTAGCTTTGCTACTCAATCTAGGGGAAAAAAAATTCACGCATTAGTGAAAGTATTGATCTATTAAGAGACAGAGGGAAGAAATGCCCTGCTTATTATCTGTGAGGGGAGAAGACAAAATGACTAAATATTAGTGTATGTTACCACCCAGGTTTTGCCCCAAACTTACACAGGAAAAAAAACCAGGCTAAAAATAGAAAAAAAATGGAAAACCTATCTTTTAACTTGGAATGACTTCTTTAGGAAGTAGAGCTCTTTAAATGTGTTCATGACTTAGGGAAGAAGGGGAAGTGATTTGTAGAGGTGCACATGTCTAATCAAGCTTTCTGAACCAGTCCCTGCACTGGGCTGGGCTGTTATTTGTGACAAAGAGTGTAAAAGGCCGCTTGGAACGAGAGGGTATCTTTGATGGGTGACATTCTAATCCGGTGGGAAACATGGCATAAATTAGCAGTTATAGAGACTTTCTGTTTCAGTTTCGAACAATTTAACTCAGTGGAAAAAGAGAAACATTTTCCCAATGCAAGAGCATGTAGTGACAGGACAAGGGGGAATGGCTGCAGTCTGAAAGAGAGTAAGTTTATATTAAATATTAGGGAAAAATTCTTTACTATGAGGGTCATGAGGCAATGGAACAAGATTCCCAGAGAAGCTGTGGAAGCCCAAACCTTGGAAGTGTCCAAGGCCAGGTTGGATGGGGCTTGGAGCAACCTGGTCTAGAGGAAGTTGTCCCTGCCCATGGGAGGAGGATGGAATGAGATGATCTTTAAGGTCTCTTCCAATCCAAACCATTCTGTGGTTTTATCATTCCATTCCTTTCCAAATATTACAACTATTATTACTTTATTTTCTCTAAAACTAGAAAAAGAAGAAATGCAGTGGATAAACAGAGACCAGGTATGGATTCATCAAAATTAATTTTAACTTTCTAAAATTAGGAGTTTGATATAAACTAGTTTTCTAGATTCCTGCTGTTCTTGCTGGTAGAGATGGACACCAGCAGTTGTGTATTCATCACATGTTCCTTTGACAGTTTTTCAGTACAGAGTGACTAAAATCAGGACTGTGCCACTCCATGGACTTCACAGGGACCTTGACAACAAATTTTGCTTAATATTAAACTTCTAGCTATGCTGAGGAGTGAGAGGCTCCATCCCAGGTAAAACTTGTGCCTTTAAAGTCAGTGGCAGCAATTCCAATGACTTAGATGGCCATCACATCATCTGTCATGAATATTTTATGTAACTCCCTAAATCAGCATACTGCCAATCTAAAATGTTTTAAGTTAGCAAAGAAAGAGGAACTGAAATCATCCCAGAAACTCAAAGTATTTCTGGAGAGGAGCCCTCATCTGAGCTCATCATTTTCAGATTCTTTATATAGACTGAAGAAAAAATATTAATTTTAGAGCATGATTCATATCACTAATTTTAGATTCCTTGTTTAGAGTGATGCAATGAATTTCAGCCTGGAAGTGCCTAATTCTCTTCTCTTCATTGATTTAGTAGGGAGCCTAGACACTCTAGATGAGCTATAGATACCTCTGTTGTAAACTTTTTCTTTTGGCCATGTGAAACCTAATTCTGATCACAGACCTTTTAATTCAAGTTTCAGGATCCTTTGCCATCTTTATCCTTCTGCCTTGATATCAAAATGAATATGCACCATCCAGGATAGTTCCACTTATTCACTTGTTTCACTTCAGTCACCAAAACTTGACCGATTTCAGAGTAAAATATATCATAATATAAGGAGCAAGTCTCTTTCTAATCTCTTTAAGCAATGGTAAGGAAAATGTTACACATCTGAGTAGGTTTGATGGCACAAAAAATCAAAGTGTTTCATAAATATTGCTATGTAGTTCAGAAAAAAAGCAGAAAACATTAAAAAGTCCTGTTTTGCATGCTCTTAAGTTCTGCCTTGCATAGTCTTCAGTCTGAAAGGAAAATATTCCATTAGGTTTATATCCATTCCAAGGCCTTCTTGTAGACATATATCATAAAGGACATATAGTGAATATAAGTGATCCCAGAGTTTGTAGCAGAGTGGGGAATAGTCTTTATTGATTCCCTCCGGAAGCTGGAATCTTCCTGTGGAAGGTCAGTCAGAAGCTTCCTTCTATGACTTTGCTCAGAGAGGATGACAAATATAGGTAAAAAGTAAATTGTATACTCTGAAACTTTAGGTAGTTTCTTCTTACATGTTTTTGAGGAGAAATACATATTTTGTCAGTCATTAATCGAGTATTAATATTGTGTCTTAGCTTACAACAGGACAGCAGTAATATTCTCTAAATATTGACAAAAGCCTTTAAACTGAGATCTGTAGCTCTGCAGACCTTGCATTTGGTCACTAATTTGTTGGGCTTTGTATCCAGGATTTTGGGTTTTTGTCTCTGGAGGTGGATAAGGGTCCTCTGAGAAATTCAGAGCTGCATTAAGATCCAGGTCTTGGGAGATGATGAGAATTTATATTCAGGTTCCACCTTGACACTGATTTTTTGTTACTCAGAAATATAGAACTTGGAGCTGTACTTTGATGGAAATATCAGATCAAAGCTTGATAGAAGTCAAAAAGCACTTTAGGTTTTGATGCCTCCTAAGAAAACAACAGAGAACAAACTAGAAAACATCAATATGTCTCTGAATAAATCTATAATAATAAAATCATGGAATAAAATCATAGAATGATTTGGGTTGGAAGGAACCTCAAAAATCATCTGGTTCTCACCCCGGTCATGGGCAGGGATGCCACTCACTAGATCATGTTGGTCAGGGCCTTGTCCAACCTGGCCTTGAGCCAGTCTGGCTCCCACACTTTGAATTTTGTGTGCAGTGATGGTTTTCTTCATTTCAAAGAAAATATGACACAACTGAAAAAAGAAAATAGAATAACTAGACAAAAACTGTTCACCCATCAGAAGAGCTGTCATGACAGAGGTTACTTCTCCATTTTTGGTGAAGGAAAATAAGGAATTTTTTTATCTCTCTTTTTTTTTTCTTCCAATAAAAGAAGCAGACTGTGTAAAATAAAATGAGTTAGTGCCAACCACAACAAAAACAGAAAGAAAAGGTTACTCTCAGAACACGTGGCTAAACCATGGGAGTGTCCTCCACAGGACCTTGCAGATGGTACATTCACAAACTGATCAAAGTTCTTCTGAGGTTGTTTAGTTCTAGCCAGGTAGGGCCTTGAACCAGTTCGTTAGAAGCATAGAAAACAGTCTTCTAAGAATAGAGGTCTCACTTTTTCTTGCTCATACCTTCTGCTTGGCACTTCCTGTTGAACTTTGCAGAAGACAGGGTTAACACCAGCTAGACCTTTAGTTTCACATGGTATGGCCGTTTTCATGCCATGCTCTTGGCTTTGCCTTCGAGAAGACTTTTGCCTTGTGCACACATGCTGAAATTATGACCAACCCAAATCTTACAGCCCTAGAAAACACCTTATTATTTTGTCTTCATCTATGCCAGACAGCGTGCTTGTACAATAAGTCCCTCTGAGCTATTACTGATGACAGTAAATCCTCTGGATGCCTATCAGTGCTTTAAACACTATGAATTCTAATCTGACTGAGGTCTGTGGGAGTCAGGTGCTCTTTGATGGTCTGTCTGTCTCTATTATACAGGCACAAAGAAGCACCAAGAAGAGAAAATATATGGCTTGTGTGGGAACACTGATGGTTGACGGGATTTTTGGTAGTCCATCTACAACTTTTTTTTGTCGTTTTGACGAGAAATTAGTTTTGAAGGTCTGGGCAAATTCACACCCTTGCTTAAAAAGTCTTTTGTGCCCTTTACATTTCCCTTATATGGACTCTTATGTCACCATTGTGTGGACGGAGTGGCTTTGATGGCAAGGATTCAAAATCCAGTCACTTCTGTCAGTCAGTCATTGAGTTAATAACACAACTGTGACTGTTAAAGGTGTACCTAGGCAAACCAGAACTGGAATTACAGGAGAATAACTTCTTGAAGTGCCCGAGGGGAAAGCTGAATAAACAAGGGCTTCCAGCCCGCTCAAAAATGTGTCAAAATAATGTCTGCAAAAAGTAATAATGGCTTAATAGAAACTCTGGCCATACATTGTCCAGTAAAATATGAACGTAAATGTTTGGAAAACTGTTGTGCACCTAACAAGCTGTGTTGGAATCAATTGTTTGGCTTGGGTTTCACAGAGTCTGTGATGGGGCCTTGTTTAATGTGGAGCCTTGATTTTCCTCATTATTTCAGTTTACCTTTGATTTTCTCAACATGTTCCTATCGTGATGGCATTTGGCGTTTCTCAGCTTTCAATTTGCGTTCAGTGTGAGACCTGGATTAATCCCTCAGCTGATGTAACCCTGCACACTTCATTAGCACCAAGGAGATTTACATCAGCTGAAGATGTGTTTTTAGACCATTTTCACCCATAATTTTTCCCCCTCTTTTATTTTTTTTCTCTGTCTCATATTTGTCTAGTTAAAGAAGAAATTTGGTTGGGCACATCTTGGGATCTACAAGGAAACTTCAGACTGAGGACAGAGTGATGTCTCCCCTTCAAAATCCAAATATTTGTTTTTTAATTAATGAGGAGTTCAAATTTAAAAGGACAAATTAAAACTGAGTTAGAAGTTGTATACAAGCATTTTCTTTGACTGTTGCTTTAAAATCTATCAGAGACATATTTGATGTTTTTGCAGCTGTATGGCTCTTATACAACCTAAGGACCATTTATTGGAATTTTTGAGTGAACTTTTGTTTTTATAGGTGTGTAAATGTGTTATCGAAGATATCTTGGCATTTTAACCAACGACCTAAATTTTGTCGACTTTAGTAAAAAATGTAAGTCCCTTTCCTACTTTTCAGAAAACCCCTTTGGTTGACAGGTGCTGTTTGTCCTATAGTGAGCCTTTCAATGCATTTATTTTACTAAGAGGTGGTTTGGATTGAAAAATAATAACACAATGAGTTAAATTCAGTCCTTGATTACACCTCTGTAAACCTGGAGTAAAGCAATGAAAACAGAATTTTTCAGAATTTTGCATCTATCTGCACAAAAGCAGAAGATTGTTTTGGGCAGAAACAAAATCTCTTTTGACACTTTGCACGGAATCTAGTCTATCCTGGTTTTTATAGATCTCCTTTCTTTTTTGTGGGCTTAAGAATAATTTTTTTTTTCTTTGAGACAAGAGGAGAGTTTTTCTCACAGTCTGAAACCAGGAGTTTTTCAGGTATGAACCAGGGAACAATAAAGTGGTTTGTGTTGGGCTCTTCACTCATTTACATGCAATCCTAGATCTTCTGGATATTTCAATAGCATGAGCTTTATTTGGTGGCCAAGGGAAGACTCACATGAGTGAGTGATGGCCTTTTGCTTCAATTTGCAGATTACCATTAGATTTTAGGATGGAACAAAGTGCCTGGTGGGAGAAAAAGCACTAATTTTCTGGACCAAGACATGAGATGTGTAAATGTTATCAATGAATCACAAAAATCAGCTGTTCCCTATTTTTTTTTTAGTTTTTTTTTTGGTTTGGTTTTGTTTTTTAATCTTGATAATATTGTCAATGTAGTCTGCCTTCCTGAGTGCCAGTGTGCTGGTTTTGAATGAGAATCCAGCTGCTTCATTAAGAAGTAGACATATATATGTACACATGTACCACTCAGAAAAGTGTTAACAAAAATTACTCTTATATTCTAATTAAAGAGATTTAAAGCCTAGTTCCTTGCCACCTCAGTCATTGCATGCTTTGCCAATGACATCATTAGGAGAAGGATTGACTTGATCATTCCCGGGAGTCCTACAGAATAATTTTTCAGTCTTGATTTATCCTTACTTTGGGCTGGGCTGAATCCATAAGGTTTGTCTAATTTGATGGGACAGAAGGACAGGCAAGAGTTGGCTTTCAAGCATGACACTGTTCTTGTTTATAAAATTTGCTTCCTGAAAAGCCCTTGGAGAAGCAGGGTGAAGAGAATGTGTTCCACATTGCTGTGCCCAGACTTTATTTAAACCCAGCTCAAACCTACACTCGCAGCTTCACGTCCCAGCTACAGGGGGAATAGGTGAGATGACCACTGGGCTTAGAAACTCTGCCCCATCAACCGTTATTATGGTTGGTTCTTTTAAATTTTAACCTGTCTTTTTGTTCTCCTCTTGACTCCTTCCACTCTGTCAGCATTGTTTTTGAAGAATGATGCTCATCCTGAAAGCAAAACCCCAGGTCTTGTGTCCTGAGTATAGTTGCATTGCTGCTACTTTCAGTTACACACAACAAGCATATTGATGTCCAGAAAAACATTTATTCTTTTTTGCTACAACATCAAGTTATGGATGTCTCAGTCTGTGAGCTGACCTCTCCTTATGTTTGCTGACAGCCAGGCAAACTGAATTCTCTAGAAAAAGTCCATACCAACACCATGCCAGTGGTGGTGCTTTAATTAACCACACTAAATGGTACCTGATCCACCTCCAGAGAGAGCCTGAGATGTGTGAGGTGCACTGATTCAGCACTGACCACTGTGGGCTATTGCTCTGACATTCCTTCAGGATGGCCAGAGCTGGCCTGGGTTCTCCATCTGCTTCATCTCCTTAAGGCAGTGACACCCCCGCATGACCACTGTTTTCTCTCCCCCTTCTTCTGCTGTGTCAGAACTGACAGGTAAGCTGGATGCTGATGAGTCAAGGCTTGGTGGAACCCCAAACACATATTTGTGGATAATAAATTCAGACCCTGAATGAACACCCATGTTGCAGCAGACGGGTACCAGGTGGGAGTTGGAAATGTGGGATGTGAATTCGTTCAAACGATGCTGGGGCTATAATTTACAACCTCCTGATGTATGTTATTTTTAAACACTTGATTCATTAACACTTCTCTAGATGTTAAAAGAGGTTCATAAATCGATTGGTAGCCAGGAAAAATGAGCAGCAATGAGGTCATTTCAGTCGGAATGGGCTCATTACCAGGCCAACTGTCAAAAGTTTTTGAAGCCAGATTTATTCCTTCTCCCTTCTTTCCAACAACCAACACAGGCTGAGGGTATATGGTTTGATTTTTTTTCTTGCAGGATTAGAAGAAATTTTAAAAAATATTCAAAGTTGGGAAAAGAGAGGTAAACAGTAGATTTTCCTAGAGAGCTGGAAAAGCACTTGAAATAGAGATTCGCACTGATCTTGGATCTGGTTTGGTCCAAGACTGGACAGAGTGACTTGTACGTTTGTCCCTTAGGAACTGCATGTGAAATGAGGATTAACTTTATCCTCTTTTGGTGCAGCATAATTTTGAAGTTGTGACAGGGAAAATACGGGCATAACAACAAGCTAAGGAAGGGGAAACCCTCATTCTGCTTCCGTATTTCTCAGATTTTTTCCCCTCATCTGAGTAACAGTACAAAGAGGCTGGAACATCAATGAAAATCGGAACTCCAAGCGGAAATCACTCAAGTCCTGAAGCAGAAGGTCAGGGGTGAGATCTTCAGGTGGCTGTAATTCGTAATGTTCACACTTGCTGAGAGAGGCTTTGATGAGTCCAGTCAGCTCAGGGAATCCCCAGCTCTGATCTACGAACAGAGGCTACCATGAAGAGATAGGAGCATGTTCCTGAGGACAGATACAGCATTCCCCTCAGGTTCACTTTGGACAAATGGAAAGGAAGATATCTTCGGGCTAGCGTAAGACTATGAATCCCTTCACTGGTGTGTTTATTCCTGATCGGGTAACACACAATTACTCTGTCCTTCCTGTTCATCCACTCTTACCTTTCTTATCTGTTACATTTCATGATAGTGGTTGAATTGCTTGATCAAAGGAAGCTCTGGCTGGGATTTATCTCAGCTAACTGTAGGCAACCAACACATAGGCAGGTAACTCTGAGTTAGTCACTCTAACTGCTGCTTTTATTTTCAGTAGAGATAAACAGGTATCTCTAGAGAGCAATTAATCTGATACTTGTTTGATATCTATATTAGGATGAGATGAATCACCTTCTCCAGACACCTCTTCCTTTCTATTGACTGTAAAGGGAACTGAGGATGACTAGCTTAGATGTAGGCATCAGTGTTATAGATGCTTTAAGATAAGGAGATAAATCCAACCTCAGGGAAACCCCAGTCCTGAAAGTCTAAATGGGTAATGATTCTCGAAAACTTATTACAGAACTAAAGATAATGGTTGAAAAGAACTTAGGATCTCATAGCATGAAACACGCAGTGTTTTTTACAAACTCCATGAGACTCTAATCAAGAATATCGGTGGGTATGTTTGAGACTTCTGTACTGGAGGATGGTGTGCTTCATGAACTGCTTGCTCTGCAGAAATGGTTCCTGTTGAATCGCCACCTTTGTGCTGGTGACAAAAACTGAGCAGTGTCATCACTTTTCTTTTCCTGCTCATATCCACCTCTGATTAACTGCTTCAAGCTAGAGGACGCATGAAACACAGGTTTAAATCAAAGGATTCCGGCCCTAGTTTTGAGCCACACAGAGTCTTCCCAGTCTCTGACTACACAAACCTGTCCAAGCATATTTATCTCTCACAGTCAAACTCTTCAGCAGGGAAATTAACCTTCTGTATTCAGACACTTCAGACACCTCAGTAGGGAAATTCTTTCTCCTGTGGAAAACACCTACTTGTTGCATGAATGACCTTTTCTTTCTCTAAGTACAGACAGATCCCACACAAATGGTTTTGACTAGATAACTAATTTTATATCAACCAAAGGCTGTAAATCTTACATATAATGTCCATGTTGTCATCTTGCTTATAAAGTGCCGGAAGGGCTGTACAGTGGGAAATGTGTACCTCTGCAGGGAAGGAGGCAAATTTCTGCTGGAGACGTGGTAAAGATGTTATAATCAGAGGTGTCATTCCAGCTTTTCATTAAGGTTCTTCTGAGTACAGAGGGATCATACTTCACCAGCTCTGCAGCTGGTATTGTTTCTACCACCTCTCTTGTTAACCAAGGTTCTTTGAATATTAGACTAGGGAAAAATCTGTGGCTAGTAGCTTGCCTAGTTGATAGTTCTGTTTCTTTTTATCAGACAGGAGATGAGAGCCGAGATAATATGAGCTGCCATGGTTTAAGTCCAGACAACAAGTAAGTACCACATGGCTGTTCAGTCAATGGCCCTTGGAGGGATGGGGAGGAAAGTTAGAAAAAGGTAAAACATGTGGGTTGAGATAAGAGATGTTTCATAACTGAAATAAAGTACAAAGTAGTAATAATAATCATAACAACAATAGCAACAACAATAAGAAGAATTGCAATGAAAAGGGAGGTAACAAAAAGAGGAATAAAATCCAAGTAAGACAAGTGATGCCTAACACAATTGCTCACCACCTGCTGACCAAAGCCCAGCCCATCCTGAGCAGTGATTGGCCCCTCCTGGACAACTCCTCCCAGTCTATGTACTGAGCATGGCAGTCTATGGCATGGAATTTTGCTTTGGCTGGTTTGGGTCTGCTGTTCTGGCCATGCTCCTTTCCAGCTTCTTGTGCAGCTCCTCACTGGCAGAGCCTGGGAAACTGCAAGTCCTTGATTTAGGGTAAGCAGTGTGCAACAACTAAAACATCGATGTGCTATCAACATTATTTTCATACTAAATTTAAAACACAGCACTTAACCAGCTACTAGGAAGAAAATTAACTCTATCCCAGCTGAAACCAGGCCAGAGCTTCATTCTCCCCTTGTTTATACAGCTTCCCTTGAAATTAACTGTAGTTACATATCAGTGTTACCTTATAGCTGTCATTGTCTCTGGTTTTGGCAGGCTATTTTAAGCGACTGAGGTCGAATGAATACTAATTACACAGCCAATACCCATTAGGGAATAAGAACAATTCCAGGTGACAGTGTTAACATTACTCTGTACTGCAGTCTGTCCCTAAGATCTAAATATTTCTTCTTTCTTAGTCATTTTCATAGCAGAACAAAAATCCAAAGGTACCTAGTTTAGTTTCTTGTAGCTGAATTAAAGGTATTTTTTAAACTTTTACTAGTATGTATTTTTGACTCAAAAACATTTAAGAAGCATTAAATAAGGACATTTCTCTGCTACTTAATGTATTTCAGAATTTTTTTTTCTCATGTCATTTGTTAACAAGGAAATTGCAGTTTTTGTAGGTGTCAGTATAAATGACCAGGTATTTTTTTCTCATGTATAAATACCACACCACTAAAGATCAAGAATATACTTGTTTCTTCCAACTCTCTTATGTAGACAACTCACAGCTGTCAAACAGGTGCTTAAACAGAACTTGTGAAGAAGGTGGTTTTCTAAGGCAGGAAATGCTCATTTGTCCTTTTCTAAAGGTATGAATGTCATCATTTCCTTCTCTCTTTTTTTGTTCTCAGAATGAAAGGCCAAAAAATAAAAAAGGAAAAAACAAAGGAAAGGAAAGGAAACATTTATGTCCCTTAGTTTGACTAGAAGATAGTCAGGAGAGCAGAAGCTGTCAAGCTTTCTTTGAGGGATATGTATTTAGGATACATAATCAGCTAGACAAATACAGGTAGAGTTTAATTACCTTCTAGCTCTGGCATAAAATGAAACTAGTTCCAGAGCAGGCACTAGAGCTACATAAGGACTAAATTTTAAGTAGATTAACTGAAGAGCAAAGGCATCTTCATCTGATGGGTGGGGAAAAGAGACCCATGGAGATTAAAGACTGGAGCACCTGAGGATTTAGACACACATTAAGGTCCCTTGCTCTGAAGGAGGCCCAGCAGCCAAGGCTAGCCAAGCTCCTGGCTTGTTTCTGTATTTTAAATTACTCCTAGTCCGATTATGCCCCTCCTTGTGTGAAGCACAAGGAGAACTGGCTCCAGGACACAGTTCTCATGGGGTGTCCTGGGGAGACTGAGCCCTCTGCATGCAAAGTGCCACTTAGGAATGGGGTTGCAATGCAGAACTCTGGGTACAATTCCCCTTGTGTAGGGCACAGGCATCACTCCTAATCCCTGAGCGAGCTGGTCCAGCCAGGGCTTACATTTCTGATCTCCAGACCCTTCCACATCCCTGAGAGAGGCAGGTGACAATCCAGCCAGAGCTGAGTTGCTCACACTTCAACGCATCCATTTTCACCAAAAATGCAAGTCAGCACCTGAAGTACTTTCTTTTGAAAACAAAGCCTCTCGCAGACCTGTGGGTAATTTCTTGGGTTTCTTATTAAATCACTGGGTGGCATGGCCAAGAGAAGGGCTGGGACCCTTGGCTGCTGTGTGTCAGTGGAGAATAACTGTGCATCCTCCAATGAACCTTGTAGGACCTCACCAGTGGATACCACTACTTTGTCAGCCAACTTGAGCTTGAGCTCACAGGATTTTCTTTTCCCCAAGTATCACATCCCTCCTGCTCCCTCCTTATCTTTCCCACTCCTTTGTTTCCAAAGATGCTGAAGCCTCACTCATGTTTCCAAACCCCTACAAGTGTAGAATTAAATGAGAGGGTTTCACCCTCACTTGCAGTAAGTGCATCTTCATTTCAAGCTTTTATTTAATTGGCAGTCTGGGATTTTTTTTTTCCTTTCTAAATTCCTCTCTACAAACAACCTCATAGCAAAAGAGGCCACTTTTCTGGACAGTTATCAGGCAGCTTTTATCCCTTTCCTGATGCACAGGCCACCAAACGATAGTTTCATGCTTTAAATTTATCACTCCAGAAATGACACAGAAAAGTAACTGGAACACATGTTCTGCAGAAACGGTACCAGAAATAACAGGTTTGCCCCTTAGTATTAATTCTTTCAAGATGAATTGATTCTTTTTCCTAAAACTTTTACGTTCAAGGAAGCAGCATGCTTCTATCAGAGATAATATACCCAATTTCTGGGAATCATCAGTGGGCCCATTCTTCCCCCTTTCCCCATCCCAGTTCTTTGTCCTCAAGACACCAAAATGTAGTGAAGACATTCCATTAAAACATGGTGATATCCCCTGGGTTCTGGAGAAGTTGATGCTGTGTCTCAGAATGACAAGACATTTGAAAGGTAAACTCAAATTACAGATTGATGTGCATGTCACAGGTATGATCTGTTTGTTCCAGGCATCCAGACTTCATATGCAGTAGCCATTTCTGATATTATATATATATACACACTGTTGTGTATCTTTAATATCCACAAAGAACAAAAAATGTCATCTTTCTGATTAGCAAGGGAAAATCTGTAGCATTATAGAATCACAGAATATCCTGAGTTGGAATGGGACCCACAAGGATCATCAAGACCAACTCCTAGCCCTGCACAGGACACCCCAACAATCCACCATGTGCCTGAGAGCATTGTTCAAACACTCCTTGGGCTCTGGCAGCCTTGGTGCCACGACTGCTTCCCTGGGGACACTGTTCCAGTGCCTGACCACCCTGTGGTGCACCAGCGTCGTGTCGTGTCGTGTCGTGTCCTCTCCTCTCCTTTTTCCTCCCTGCCCAGGATATTTCTTTTTCTTTCTTTTACTGACTCAGCTTAAATGATATTCCAGCACTTCATGGGAACATTCTGTTGGGTGATCTAGAGTGAAAATGTAGGATTTCTGAGCACCAGATCGAACTTTTCAGTTACATCTCAGATAAGAAAGCATAAAGGCTTTATTCATATTGTGTTTGGCTGTGCCAGTAAATCACAGCTTCTCAATGGAGAGACTGTGAAGTGAAATGGAACGAAAGACCTCATGGTATCACAGAGTGAAAAAAAAGTCATGTGCCAAGGGAGTGACAGTCTTCCAATGGATTCTTTTCATTGAACACATGGAGGGAATTAAACTTGCCTCCAGCCACTACAACGTAGATAGAACCTCAGCCAAGAATGAAAAATTAATGTAACTATACTTCTGAGGTTGCAGTAGCCCTTATCCCAGACCAATAGTTTTGAGGACTTTTTTTCTTAGCAGATTCCTAGGTGAATTTGTAGGAAAAAAGTCTTCTAAAATAACCCAGCAGAGAGAGACGTAAGAAAAAGCCACAGCTGAAAAATGAAGCCTCAAATCTCACTTGTGTTTTAGTCAGTGAGACCAGCTTCTGCACAAATTGCAAAATTGATAAAGTATTTTTTTTTCCTTCTCATGTTTCTCACAATACGGTTAGATACCTTTCTGAAACCCATGCTTCACCTAACCAACTTGGACTTAGTGCTGAGGTGAATTTCTCACAGGTCTGTATGGGATAGGAGCAATGAAAATTCCCTTCTGCCATTCAAAAGAGCTCATATGTGAATAAGTTCTGTAAGGGCCCCACTATTTCTAATTTTTCCACTGCTTCTAAGTAAAAATCCAAAAGACAAGCACAATTTAATAGAATCATAGAATCACAGAATGGGTTGGAAGGGACCTTAGAACTCCCCTAGTGCCAATGTCTCTGCCATGAGCAGGGTCACCTTTCACTAGACCAGATTCCTCCAAGCCCATCCAACCTGGTCTTGAACACTCCCAGGGATAGGGCATCCATAACTGCGCTGGGGAACTTGTGCCGGGACCTCACCACCTTCACAGTAAAGAATTTCTTCCTTATATCTAACCTAATTTTCTCCTCTTTCCGTTTGAACCCATTACTCCTTGTCCTATCACTGTAGCTCCTGATGAAACTCGTCTAACATGAGGACAATGAATATGAAAGCTGTTTTAATATTACAGAAATCTGAAGCAAGGTGTCATCTTCATGCTGGAGAAAAATTGGGTAATTTAAATACAGGGTGTGTTGTCTTCCCTCCATGTAGATGGTTTGTGCTTTTGTCCAGGCAGACAAGATAACATTAGTCCCACTCTGCTTAAAAGTGGGAGCTAGACATACCTAGGCTGATATCCATCTGATATCCATCTACCGTGGTCTTAAAGGTTATGGAGCAAGATTCCACAACGTCCCTTAATATCCAGACTCTGTGATCATGGGACTTGTTATTCAGCATGCACTCTGAATAGATAATCCAAATCCTTCCTACAGCAGATTGAATAATATTTTTTCCTTGTCCGATCCTCAGTGCCACTGGGAAACAAAGATTACCATCATCACTAAAACAGCCTTTTCTGCATGGGAAGAAAGCTTGATTGTCCTCATTTAACCTCTTCCTTTCTGGACCAAACAAATCTTATTCCTGAAAACTGTCCTTGCAGGTGATGCTTTTTACTGGCATCTATCTTCAGTACATCTATACCTCTCCTACTGGAAAGCTCCCACCTGTTAGGAATTTATGTCTCTGAGCTCCCAAGTATATGTTTCGTAGAGCCATAGAATGGTTTGGGTTGGAAGGGACCTTAAGGACTATCTCGTTCCAACACCCTTGCCATAGGCAGGGGACACCTTTCACGAGACCAGGTTGCTCAAAGCGCTGCCCTGCCAGGCCAGTTCCATGCTTACCTGGGCTAAACATAATTTCTTTGTATTGCTGACCATTTCTCCAGTTTACCAAGAAAACACGAATCCTGACCTTTTCTGGAGTTTCTGAAAGCTCTCCCTCAATGGCATTATATGCTGTTTCTATACAAGTACTGCCCAGTCTGTCATCGAGTGGTTTTCAAACTCTGGGACATCTCTGCCACACTACTTTGAATATTTTTTGCAACTAGTTCTGCACCTGCTTTTCAGTGATCATACCCGTGCTTCAGAAGCATGTTTGCTGATAAAAATGACTCACAGGAATGTGCTGCAAACCTTAGAATAGTTTTGTTATATCAGATTTTTGTTCCCTCCATCCATTATGCCAACTATCCTGGCATTAAAGGGAATTAGATTGATTTGACATGATTTGTTCTTCACAAACTCATGTTTCATCTTCTATCTTATTACTGCCTGGCTTGCTTACAAATGGTTCTGTGAGTAATGTGTTTCAGTGTGTTTCTAGGCTTCAAAGTGAAACTGAGACTGGCTCATAATTGCTGGCTTGTCTTTTGTTAGAATAAGTCCTCTGCTTGCCCTTCTGCAGTACTCACACAATCTCTTGCGTTTTCAGATGAAGTTACACAAAGGAATTTCCGTGAGGCTCACAACCACAGAAATGTTCAGCGTCACATCTTCCCCCAGCCGAATCCAGAGCTCATTATCTTCCCCCAGCCAAATCGAGAGGTGCTCTGGCACATGGCTATGATCTCCCTTCAGCCTTGACCCAAAAGCTTGTTCCACTGGCTAGCTGCATATGGCTGTCTTTGGCCATGGGTTGGGATGGTCATGTCCTCTTCAGGGATGGTCTGACATGGGAATCTACTTTCTCCTGTCTGTCTCTCCTCCTTTAATCCATCTCTGGTTGTGTGGTCCTGGACATTATCCACTCACCCATCTGTCAATGCCCAGATGCAATCGTGTCTGATAGGTGTTGGACAACCAAAGTGAGCTATATCACTCTCCTCTATGACCTCAGTTAAACAAGGGGACTTTCAGAAATTAAAAAAAAAGGAGGAAGTTTAAAATAGATCAAAGAAAATGTATTCCCTGCAGTGAGCTGTCATATGATATCAGTGTGATGGGATGGAGGCTGGACTTCTTATCCCAGTCCTATTCCTCCTGCAGACTAAGAGTCATATTCCTCACAAAGACCAAGGTCCTAGAAGGAACAAAATGAAAACTAAATGCCACAAAGAAATAATAATTTCATAAACCAGGCTGTGTTACTGTAAGCTTGACCAGCTAATGTCAGAAGGCAAGAGACCTCAGTTGAGGTGCAAACAGTGAAGCCTCTTTTGTGATTTAAAGGGGAAAGAAATGGGACTATTTTAATACACGAAATCTCAGCTAATATTTCCCCAGTAAAAAAATGGTTACTACCCCATAAGTCATGATGACTTCTTATAAAGCTCTTCACATTATTATCTGAGGCAAGGTAGACACACAGGAGAACAGAGAATAAATCTAGGAAGATTATAAAAAATCGATGGTATAAACAAATTTCTACTTAATGAACAAGGATGGAAGATTTCTGGAAAATTCACAGTTATTTGCATCCATCATTATAACCTTTAGTCTTTTTAACATTCTATTAGTTCCTATTCACAAACTATTCCTATTAACATCCCAAACAGGATGCAGAAATAATTGCATGAGTGGTCTAATCAGAATAGCACCAACAGTTTATTTATAGTCTGTTGTGTCCTCTTTTTATTATCCTGCTCAGGTCCAGCTTTAAACAGTTCTCACTTCCTTTTCTAAAATCAGTTTCTCATAGCTGTGCTGCTTCTTCAGGACGCAGACCCAAAAGGAAGCAGCATTGCTGGTACTGTAGGAAATGTAAAAAAGAAACACTAGAGAAGGAAACATCTGATTGTGATCTTGTCTAGTAGTAGTTTATGGGCAGTTTTCCTAGAAGTAGATGGTACAGATTTTCAAAGCAAAAGATAGGAATTCTGAGACCACCAGAAATTCTTACCAAAATGTATGAATAAAGAAATTTGATAAGGAGGGGGTGGATCAGCCAAATTATTCTAAGAATCACCTTCAGCTAATCTCAAACAAAAACTCAGTGCTTTTTGTCAGTGAGATAAAAGGAAGTGAAAAGAAAAAGTGCGTGGCTCCTCAACCCACAGACATGCAGTTTGAACATGAGGAAACTTTCCATGTATTTATACTAAATAACTGAATGCTGTATTTAATAACAATCACAGATAAGTATCTGCATCCAGTTTGAAAATGACAGAGAAGAACAACAAAATCAAAATACATTGAAATGATGCTTTTCCAATTTGATTCAGAGCCTTTGAGGAGTCCTGTGGGGCTGACTGGTTTTGATGACCCTGAAGGCATTTTGCCCAGCCCTTGTCCTTTGTTCCAACTCTGTCATGCTCCAGCTCTCGGTTTCCTTGCTGGTTTCCTCAGCTCACTCACTGTGTCATGGCTCTCCCCTGTCTGTCTGCCCTCCCAGCACAGGCACGGGGACATTCCTTGCAGAAGGAGCTGCATTGTTTGCAGGCAAGTCAGGTGTCAGAGCTTTTAGTAGTCGCGACTTCCTCCCGAACACAAAACTGCACTTCCAGCAATACATCACTGCCATTGTACATGATGGTTTGCAGAGAATTTTCTGAGGTCAGCATCCTTCTCCAGACCCTCAGCTATTACCAAGTTTATTATGAGGGAAATGCACAGCTGGCTGGGGGGGGCTGTTGGATAACTTGTCTCTGCTGCTGGGAACAGCTTTCACCCAGTGGTGAATAGTAAGGAGATTTGTAGGGGTAGGAGAAGCATTGCTGGAGAAAGAAAATAATGTATTTCCCCTTCTCAGCTGATGGGAGAGTGGCTGGGATTTATTTTCTTTTACAGCTTGTGCAAGGTGGAGAAGCCTCCTTGTTCTCCTGTTCTGTGCCTTTGGTATTTTGACTCATGAGTAGGGAAAATGTAAAGGTGCAGTGGATGAATTTGTCTGTGGGGCACAGTGACACCAGGGCAGTTGGGATGAGTTTAAAATCTTGGCAAGAATCAGCTGGTTTGTAGCCCTGCTATCACACAGCAAGAGCACATGCCAAGAAGAAGTCCTAGGAGTCACTTTCGAATATGGGATCTTTCATAGAATCATAGAAAGCCTTGTGTTGGTAGATGGGCAGGGACATCTCCCTCTAGAACAGGTTGCTTCAAGCCCCATCCAACCTGGCCTTGAACACTTCCAGGGATGGGACATCCAAAACTTCTCTGGGCAACCTGTGCCAGGGCCTCACCACCCTCAGAGGAAAGAATTTCTTTACATCTAATTTTAACCCAGGTGATTCTCTCCAGACAGCACAGCTTCCTCCCCACCCTGTGCATTGCAGTGTATTGATATATTAATAAAGGTATTGATGAAGGTAATAAATTAGTGTTTGATCATCTGCATTTGCTACGTGAACAAAGAATGATGGTTCTTTGCAGTGTTTTTGCAGCATGTTTCCTTGCAGCTCCATCAGAACTGGCAAAGCTGGTCCATGAATAAAGGCTCAGCATTTGTTGCTGTTGTGTGTGACTTTGGCAGCTGTTGTGTGTGACTTTGAATTGCTTCAAATATAATTTCAGAGCTTCTCAAGACTGAAATGAAAAGAGAGCAGGTACCAGAGGAGTTTAATTTCCACTGAAATTTTCCTCATGAGTTAGAAACTGAGCTGATGATAGACAGCGTTCAGTCCAACAAAACACCTTTTCTCCCCTTCCCCACTTTTCAAATAGGAAGGGTTGTAGAAGGAGTAGAGGGTGTCAGATGCTGTGGACCTGAGCCAGAGTGGAGAGAATGTGTAGCTGGTAGAATGGGTGGGAGAGAGGAAGAGTGAGTTAGCCTTTTTCACTCATGCGTGGGAGAAAGGCAATGCTATTAAACACTGTTCAGCTCTAACGCAATGAAAAAATTGTGTATGACAAGCTGTGACACTTCCTGTGGATCTGAGTCATTGTTTGAGCCCAACCTTACCTTTCAGTGACTGGAGCAGCAATGTGTAGCCAGCTGGCAGCACATTGCCAGGAAGGACAGTGAGGGAGCTGTATCAGAAATGTTAATCTTACTATTAGGATATCTGATTTACCTGTGGTTGCAGTAACAATGCTCCAAGCGTGTGGCAGTGAGAGCAGCTAAGGCCAGCTCTAACATGGAAATGTCAGGAGTTGCTTAGGACAACAAGTTGCCACAACTGGCAAAATCATAGAGTCGTGGAATGGTTTGGGTTGGGGGGGACCTTGAAGATCACCTTGTTGCAATCCCCCTGCCATGGGAAGGGACACTTTCCACTAGAACAGGTTGCTCAGAGCCCCATCCATCCTGGCCTCAAACACTTTCAGGGATGGGGGAGCCACAGCTTCTCTGGGAAACCTGTGCCAGGGCCTCACCACCCTCACAGGGAAGAATTTGCACTTGAAGATGGTGCCAATTCCTTGGCAGCAGGTAATCATATCCTACTGACCACGAGAGCTCCTTCAAAGTCTCCTGACTGGAAATGTAGGAGGAGATTCAAGATGCAGTCATATAAAATCTGTTCTGGTTTTTTTTTGCCCTGCCTTGGTGACTTGGTTTGGTTTGGAATGCAATTAATATTTTTCTGGGACATGGTAGAAAAATTCTAACCCCTCACATACAAGTGGGGGATGATTACTAAGGAGCACCATGCAAGGGATAAATTGACAAACTTTCAGTATGTTAGGGAGTGCCATATCCATGTCCTTCATATGTAAACCCATCTCCTCTTAAATACAATGATGAACCAGATGATTTCTCTGTGGTTTGGCTTTGGCCCTTGCTGTTCAACCAAGGGATGGCTGGAGGAAATACAGTCATTCTGCTTTCCCAGTCTGGGTGCTGTCTGTGTTGTAGGTGTCTCCTGCAGGGCTACTCCACACAGGGGTGCCACGCTCAGGTCCTGGTGGGTTTGGGACAGACCAGGTGGAATACTGGCTGCATTATTCATCACACAGATGCCTGGCTGCTAGGAAGTGTGCCGAGACCACCGTATGGATTTCATCTCCTCTACCAATCAGCTGGAGAAGCACAGCCCTTAATTCTTTGCTTTAGGCTGAGTGCTCTGAACTGGGTTACTTTTGAAGTTGTACACCCCCTTCCTCCTCCCCTCTGTGCCCCACACACGCATCCTCTCCTTCCCTCTGAGGGAAGTGCTGCCACACAACGCTGCAGGGAAGAAAAAGGGATGACTGACACCAGATTTATTTGAAAGGTGCTTTTAAGGCATCAGCCTAGGGACACTGTGGGAAGTCTGGCCCCAGAAGGTGAGAGGTAGCTCAGGAGTCAGAAGAGAAAGGTGGAACAGGGCCAGCTAAAGCCAGGCTAAGCCAGCTCTTCTGTTCTTTGCTTTTAAAATTTAAATCCTCCTGCCCTCAGTTAATCTATCATTTGCTTGTCATCTAGCTATTGATTTTACATGGAGGTAAAAATTGTGTCTCGGTGCAACATATTTATATGCACAGACATAAAATAATAAGTAGATTAAAGAATAGGTAGATAGAGAGATTAATTGATACTTTGTGTTTCCATACAGTGCTGAATGCTGTAGTAACACCCCTTGAACAAAAATCAATAAACAAGAAACCAGTGACAGAGTAGCTGGAGGAAACACTGTGTGTCTGTCTATCCACCTACCAACCTACCTGTCTTCCACCTTGTCATAAAGGGTTTCTTAAGCCCATAAACCTTCTTGCTGATTTGGGGTAAAATACTTTTGTAATAAATACATACAAAAGCTTTTTTTCAATTTCCCCGCAAAAAGAGAATGTGTTTAAATCGACGCCCAGTGAAATAAATAAAGTTTGGACAGGCTTTGATCCTCACTTTTTTGCAAAATTTCTGTCTAAGGCACATTTGAAAATAACAACAAAAATTATGTGTATTTTCAGTAGATTGTTATTACTCTTTGTGATGGCTTGCATGACCAGGAATGCACAGATACCAGTTAGAGGTCTCACAAATAAAGAACCCCTACTATTCAGCTTAATTTCTTTATAATTCTTTAGATCTATGCGGTTATTCAATATATGTATATGTCTAAAAAATTAATCTACGTGTCATGACATTATATATAAAACATATATTACATCTCTAGATCTCTGTGTTATAAATGCGTGCATGTAACATGTCTGTGTGGTGCATGTACATTAGAAAACCCTGTGAATATTTGGAAAAATCCTCCGTGTTGCATAATGCAGACAGGCACTCAAACATTTGTCAAGGATTCCAGGCGGCGTGAAGGTAAGTTGAGTGAAAATGTTTATGTGAATGTTCAAAGCCAGGGAAGTTTGAATCTTGTACAATACAATTAAAATGTGTATTTTAGTGATAACTGAATCAGAAATAAACACAAAGAAAATATGAGAGAAGAAAGGAGGAAAAAATTACTCACTGCCGACATGCTCTGAATTAATTTGCTAGGTAGGAACCATGATGCCGATGTAGATATTCTATCTGCAGTGAGCTCCACAGTGAGAGGAATAACCTCTATCTAATACTGCATTGATATGAAGGACTTTGACACAGTTTGGAAACATGAGTGATACACTGGAATTAAAAAAAATAGCGTTTCTGCGTTATAGGGTCCAAAGGAAATAATTTATGCTGCAGGCTTTTTTGTTCTAGTGACGATTATTTTATGGGAAATAGGTTTTGATTTCTAAACTTAGCCACACTGCCCACAAACAGTACTTTCTGGGGATTAGCGATTGATCTTTCAATTTCTCAGCTTTCTTGGTTCTCTTCACATCTTCTGCTCTCCAATGTGTGTGTGTGTGTGTGTGTGTGTGAGTAAGCTCTATAGCCAAATGCAGAATAGTCATCTGTCAGAAGCAATAAGCCACTGGAGTACAGACACATTTCTCTCTCCAAATTTCACCACGTCTTCAGTCTGAAGGCTGAGGCTGGCAGATTGATTAAAGTTTGACATTCATTTCTGTTGTCCACTGAAGGGACAGAGGAATTCCCTTTCTTTGGTGTTTTGAACCCACAGAATAGGTGGTTGAAGGCTGAGGTCAGTATCCAGGCGAAATGTTTGCTGATTTGAAAAGAGGTAAGAGCAAAGATTGCAGAATTAGAAAAACAGCTTGAGAGCATGTTGAAATCTGTCCGTCTCAATTGAACTAATAATCCTTGCAGTTTGGGATGGGAACCTGCCTGTGTTTGATTTCTGCCTGGCCCAAGCTCATTTCCCAGGTTAATGGCAAGACATCAGTAAATCCTTCAATTGCCAGTGAGTGGCTCAGCAGTTCCTATTCCCAAATATCTAAGAACTGCTCATGTCTTTATGTATTTATTACCTCATCTTCTCTGCTTCAGCCCACCTGTGCGTCACCATTGAGGGTGAGTGTTCATCTGGTGGGGCTCTGGTCTGACAGTCTCCAAAGGACAGCTAATTTATGTATATTACATAAAGCCAGTATCCAGCTGCAGAGTTCTTTGCTGGAGCTGGCTTCACACAGCACAGCAGCCCTTGTAAAAATTGCCTGTTTCTTATTCTAGGCCCAAATAAACTTCCTCAAACTTCAGGTTCTTACTAGAGGAGCTGAAATTGGCAGCACGATGCATGCTTCATCTTCACTTCACTATGAAGTGTTTTCTCTATAGTCAACAGAGCTCAATAGTCACCTGCTTAGGGCAATTCATGTTATATCTGAATTGTTCTATGGTTATCACTATCTTACCTCAAGTGCAGCTACCCGCTTAAATTAGGTGATCCTCTTAGTGCCTTAGGTGGGAGAAACTGGTCGTGGGCTTGATTATGGAATATCTCAGCGGATTTTGTTAGCACAGAAAAAAAAGGGGAAAAAAAGGGCTTGTCCTGTAGCTGTAGCCAGGCAAAAGCACCTGAAACCAAGTGAGAACATTTGCCATTCATGGCTTCCTCATTGTTTCTTTCTTGCTTTCTTTCTTTCCCTTAATTTTCACATAATCATATTCTTAGACAACACAGAAAATACCCAGGTGCCAAATCTAACCTAACTGGCAAATAATCCAGTTGAGAAGGTAATGATTTCCAATAGGTTAAAATCTGTTAACATAAACTACTGAGCCAAATTCTATTGCATAACAAGTGCATTCTGAGAAATTAGGTCTGATTATATAAATGAAGATTATTAAGGGAATAACTGTATATTGGGGTATTATCTGAATTGATCAAGGTAATTCAAATTATCACTAAGACTTTATAAGTATATGCAATGTGATTGCTGGGGACCAAATTTTGTAGCCGGTGACCACACAGTGGGCTGAGGAAAAGACACGTCCAGCCATTTTAGACCTCAGTGGGGTCACTGAAAAACTGCCTGGGTCTGAGAGGGTGTGGGTGGCCTTTCCTACACATCTAGAATGAGACTTAATCATACATCACATGCCTCCAGGCAGGCACTTTTTCAGCAAACAAACACTTACAAAGCTGTACCAATACCGTAAACATGATCAATAATACAATGGAATATTCTTTATAGGAGCACTCCCTTCAGACGTTGTCCTTCTGGTGCTGGTGACTAGAGAAGTACAAATAATTCTGAGTTTTTACAACTTGTTCCTACTTCTATTTCACAACCCACTTTTCCCTGTTGACTTTTGCGAGAAAGTTATTGTTAAGCGCTGATGACCTCTGCACCTTAAACTCTGTGCTAATCCTGGCATACTGCTTTGCATCTCAGTTTGCTGCATACCTTAACATGAGACCGGAATGTTTTGTGTTGCAGAAAGGAATTTTGGGCTCAGAAACCTGTATTTCATGGAAACACGTTCTGCTAGTGGAAGCACCAGCGGTTCAGGCATATCTCACTGCTTGACACTGCAGAAAAGAAATGCTTGGAATGAGGCAACTTAAATGTTTTTCACCATTTTGTAGATATTTTGAGAAAGAAATGGGAAAGCTTCTGGTTGGGAGAAAGTCATCATTCCTTTCTCTGCTATGGCATGTGATTAAATAGCAGGGTCAGAGTTGGATTTTTGGATAGCTGCCGGGCCTTTGTTACTGCTTTTTTTTGTCTACATCTATTTTGTATCTCAGGAAATAAGTCAGAGAGCAAAGTGCCAGCCCTCTCTCACCTAGCTCTGAGGGGTCAAGATGCCTGTATGCAATGCAGCACAGAGAGCTGTTCAGGATGCCTAAATACCCCATCTGTGTGTGGTCTTGGGTCCATCCTGGAAAAAAGGCCTCTGATCATTTTATTAAAGTGTCCCCATGTGACTTTTCTATGGGAGAAGCAAAATGATTTGCGCCCATCATGTCTGTATTACAGTTATGTGCTGCTGATTGAACTTAAGCCATGAAGCAAGTCTTGGTTTAACACAGGCTCAGAGTTGAGGTGTTCAGAGTGGTTGGGGTCTGAATTCAGAGTCTGACATTCATTTTTATGTAAAAATGAACTTTGGATAGTGACTCAGCTGTGCCTGCTGCAGGGTGCCCTCTTGGCTGCAGTGATTGCACTCCCAGCATTTTTACTTTGTTACCTGGCACTGTGAATTCCCCCGTGTGGGCCCATGAAATATTGAATCTAACAAAATTCCTATCTATCTTTGCTCTGTTGCGTATAGAAAAACAGGAGGAGGAACTCACAATAAGAAATGGTCATCTGGGCATCCATAGATATCAATCAGAGGACCAAATATCTAAAGATTTACAGCATCATTAAGGAGTTTTTCCATAGATTTTTTTGAAGGAAGGAAGGAAGGAAAAAAGAAAGGAAGAAAGGAAGGAAATACGTGAGAGAAGAAAAGGAACAGAAAAATAAAGACAACAGAGCAGTGAGCAGTTCTCTTAAGAAAAGGAGTTGTAGTTCATTGAACCTTGTCTTCCTTTTGCATTCCCGATCTTAGGTAAATATTTGAGCCAAGTCCAAACCAAATACACACACCAAAATAGCATAGGGTGTAACTGATACAATCTTCAGAACTCATAGAAAAGGCAGCTTTGAAGGGGGAAGGGAGAGACCTTTTCCTAGAACAGCTATTGCTTGGGTGAAGACCATCGCCCCTCTGACCGGACAATGGGAATTAAGTATTTTCCATATCAAGCACAACAAAATATCCCCTTTTAGAAATGTGGCCATTGCTGAGATAGCAGAGGGGATCTAAACGTTCAATTCCCTTTTACAGTGCTTTTCATGCAATTGTCCTAAAGTCCCTCATAAACATTTTGCCCTCACGTATTGAAATAATCAGGTCACCTGAGGCACTGGAACAGGTCACCCAGAGAAGCTGTGGATGCCCCATCACTGGAAATGTTGGATGCGGCTCTGAGCAGCCTGGTCTACTGGAACGTGTCCCTGCCCGTGGCAGGGGGTTTGAAATTAGATGATCCCTAGGGCCCCTTTCAACACAAGATGTTCTATGGTTCCATGATCTTTTCTATGCAGTACTTACTTCTCTTTTCCAGCTTTCTGTGGTTGTTGTCTGTGTGTTATGGGAAAGAGGTGAGGATGAAAGGCAGTGCCTCAGCAGAGAGGAGAAATCCAATCCATGGGATTAAAAATCAAGTCCCTTTATCCTATCTGCATGACAAAGGCCCATTGCATAATGCTATGAGTACAGCTAAATCCAAGGCTTAATCCCTCACCTCCTGGTTAGGCAACAGAGGAGACAGATAGGGCTGGAGGAGCAGTTGGATGGAGATAGCTTTGGTCATGTAAATGCCTCGAGTTCACTGTGAGGAGTCTGAGAGATTCATCATTTCATGCCAAGCTCAACTGCTTTGATGGAGGCATCACACCCAACATGCACTGAAGATGTCCTCACATGTCTAATGTGTCTAGACGTTGTGGCCTTTAATATCCTGCAAGTTGCAGGAATCTAGAGGTGATAGGGACACTGCAGTGGTCAAAGCCTGTGTTGGATTTTCACTGGTGTAAATCACCACAACACCACCCAAAGTTAGAGTCTCACGCATTGAGCCCAGGTGAGGAGCTGGGCCCGTTCCAGTGTTGGCTGTTACTGAAGGTATAAAAAGTCTTTATGTGAGGAGGAGGTTCTGGAAGGGAGTGGTGGCTTATTACGAAGATGGAGCTGAGCCTGCCTTTGGGACAAGTCTGTGTCGCTGTTTAGGAGACAGCAAAAACCAGACCCAGTGCATCTGGCGCATGTTCTCTGGGGATTAAAAAGGATCTTTGACTTTTGCAGCTCTGATCAGAGGTTGTGCCTTGTGCTGTTGCACTGTGCCACACACAGCTCTTACACGGGTACAAAACGTTCCTCTCTGGAGGGGGATCTTCTGGGAGGGTTGCTGCTGGCTGTCAAAAGACTGCTGCATTTGCCCCAGAGGAGAGGAGGGATACAGATGCACACCAGATTTCCACATTGTGTGAAAGGAGCCTTATAATTATCTTATACATTACAGTTGGGAGCCCCAGGCAAAGGGTAGGCTCCTGTGCTTTCTCCTGACCCATTGTGTGAAGTCTCATGTGATGCAAGGGTGGGGAAGTGGCTGCCTCAGATGTCTCTGTCGTGCAGTGTTGGTGATTACGTGACAAACGGGGCTGGGCCAGCCTGCCTGGGCAGAGGGCGAGGTTGAGCAGTGTGGCTGTGTGACGTGTTGGGCACTATGGTGGGCAAGGGGCTGGGACATCACCGGCTGCTGACGTGGCTCTTACTTGTCCTCTGGCAAGGTCTCACCTGCACCTTGTCTCTTTTGTCATCATAGAAACCTAGAATGGTTTGGGTTGGAAGAGACCTTAAGGATCATCTGTTCCACCCCCTGCCATGGGCAGGGACACCTTCCACTAGACCAGGTTGACTCCAATCCACATCCAACCTGGCCTTTAACACTTCCAGGGATGGGACATCCACAGCTTCTCTGAGAAACCTGTGCCAGGGCCTCACCACCCTCAGAGGAAAGAATTTCTTTTTTACATCTAATCCAAACTGCACTCTTTTAGTTTTAGGCCATTCCTTTTTGTCCTACCACTCCACACCCTTATTAAAAGTTCCTCTTCCGCCCTTTGGGTACTGGGGGTGCTGCTCTAAGGTCTCCCCAGAGCTCTCCTCTCCTCTCCTCTCCTCTCCTCTCCTCTCCTCTCCTCTCTCCTCCAGAGATGGGTCAGTTTAACACCTTTTTGCCCTTCCAAGCTTTGCCTCCATAATAAGGACCAGCAGGAGCTGGTGTACCCTGCAGAGTCATCTTCTCCGTGCTGGTTTGGGGTCCCTTTCGAAAAGCAAAAATGGGATAAAATAGGAAAATTTTTGACCTGTGTATGAAGAGATTGTACTTAGCTGTTGTCACTGTGGCATAATAGGAGAGGATTTGCTCTTGTGAGAAGGGATGGATATGCTGTAATCCCCCTTAGCCTGGTCCAGCACGTCATGTGTGGTCCGGGTGCTGAGGTGCTGCTGCAGATGAACTTTGTTCAGGCTGTAGCTGCATGCAACCAAAATTAATTCCAGGATTAATGTTTAAGCTGGCTGTGAGAGGCTGTTCATCTCATAGAAATGCTGCAATTGTTGGACTAAAGGTACAGTCATCTCTCAGAAGTGGATGAAATCAAATTCACACAAAATTTTCAAAAAGTTAAAAAAAAGAGAGAAGTGTTGCTGGGTTTTTGCTTCACATAATTAAAAATATTTCCTTTGTGTCCTGCTCTCTTGTTTGAACAAATTATTTTATTTTTCTGAGTAATATTTTTTTTCAGCAAAGAGTCAGGTCCAAGAGAAAATCACATATCTGGTGTTTGAACTTAACTGAACTGAAACTCTTTGATCACCTTGAGTAGTTTCTCTAGCAATACTTGAAGGCCACCAACTTGCTTAAATGGACCTTGGGCCATGGGCAGGGTCGGCTTCCAGAAGCTGACAAAATCAAAGTTTCACAAAAGAATTCCCAGTCTGCGGCACACCCCACCACCCCACCCAGGAGAGGGAGATTATGGGAACTCATATCACAGAAAGATCAAGCTTCAGTTTAATCACCTCTTGTTAATGCCTTTCTTATATTGGATTTTAATACATTTTTAATCTGTTTTTCATTTTCCATGCTTTATCACTTGGGTGATCAGAGACAACAGGAACCAACCTGATGCTGGGACTGAAACACAGCAGAGGAGGTGTAAAAGCAGAAGTAAAATTTCCCAGGAGGTCATGGAGGAGGGATGTGAGCTGAGGACTTGTCTGGCAGAAAAACTCTAAACTGGGAGTGAGGCAGCTGATGTGAGAGTGCCCTGTTCTGTGACCTTGAGCCCCTTTAGCCAGTGTTTCTCCATCCTTTTGATTGAATATTCAATTATATGCATCGAATCATAGAATCACAAAATGGTTTGGGTTGGAAGGGGGTTTAAAGATCATCCAGGTCCAACCCCCCTATCATGGGCAGGGACACCTTTGACTAGGCTGGGTTGCTCATATTCTCCTTTAGTAGATATTTTTATTCTAAAGCACCGAGCGCACCGAAACCCTCCCAGCTACATCCTCTAGGTAATGGCCCACACAGAAAAAAGAAAAATCTTCAAAAGTTATAATAGTGACACAGAGAACCTGTCAAAAACCCTTTCTGAGGCACTTCTCCCATCCCCCCCACGATGAACTTATTTTCCCTTCTGTTCAAAAAGACCCTTATCAACGTTTCAATCTTTCCATGTAAATACACTGACAAGTGTCAGGCCCTGGCAAACCTATAATTAAGGCTGAATACAATTTGCTAATAAAAGCCAAGAAACCCTGGGCTGAGTTTACTTACATTATCCCCACTGGGCACTTTCCATCAGAATCTTTTATCAGCCTCTGCAAGTGCCACTTTGACATTATTTTTAGTGAATCAATCAAACGCGGACACTACACTCCTTCTCCTCCTTGCAGAGAAGATGCTCCAGCTACAGAAATAAAGATTTGTGCTGTTGTTTGTTGTTGTCATTGCAGCTCCTCTGACTCACAAAGCACAGTGAGCTTTTGGAAGGAGAGAAAGAATGAGAAAAATAGAGGAGAGAAAAAGAGAGAATTGGAGAGAGAGAGGGAGAAAACGTGAGCCAGAGATTGTGGCAGGCTTTACAAATTGGCACAGTCTTATCAACCGCATTTCATGGTTTTCTGGAACTCTTTCAAAGGGAACTTGCTTTTGTGTGCACTGGCTTAAGCTTTACTAATATTTAAAGCTATATTTAAAAGTTTATGAAAATTACTTCTGAATTCCTCTGTCTCTTAAAATCGCCGAGGCCAGTGTCTGCTTCTTGCTGTTATCCCACTCACCCCCCACTTCCTGCATTTTTCTGTGGTTTTCCCGTCCTCTTCGTCCTTCCTTGGCAGGGTCTCTGCCTTTCCCTCTGTCTCCTGTTTGCTGCATTCCCTTCATCCAGCCTCCCCCTCTCCATTTCTAGGGGGCTGGGAGAAGGGTTTTGTTTGGTGGGACTGTTTGTGATGGGTGAGGTCCAGCTCCGAGCAGCGCTGCTCTCCACTACATCAGTAAGTGTGTAAGTAAATACATCTCTCACGCTCTTTCTCTTGGCTCCCTGCTTGGGCAGAGGGTCAGCTGGCTTTTCTCCTTGCTCCCGGCTATGTCTGGGTCAGTGGAGCACAGTCTGACACCTCTAACAACCCACAGCGGCATCCTCATCCAGAGGCAGATATGGAAATAGCTCAGGTGATCCTTCGCACAGACACACAGTGCTTCTAATGGGATTCAAGGGGAGAAATCATCCCAGCTTTCCACTGGTGGGTGGAGGGCTGATGGAAGCCCCAGACTGTGTCCAGATTTGCCTGCAGCCAGTGTTGTTTGTGTGCAGGTAGGCAGTGGGGATTGTGAACACCAAGGCTGTTTGGAGGAGAGGAATTTAAACACATTCAGCGTTTTGGTCTGCAGATGTGCCCTTGGTCTGTGCATGGATGGCAGGAGGACACACGAAGGGGAGGGTGGTCCAACCTAGGCTTCTGTAGCTCTCCCAAAGGTGGTGACACTTGGGGTAGGGTTTGCCTGCACCCCACCCTGTGATGGCTGTGTCTGAGCTGCTCACCCTTTGTAAAGCATCATGCTGAAAAAGACATCAGGATATTCTATGATTCTATGATCTGCAGAGGAACTGCCTCTTAAAAAGGCCCATTTCTCACCAGGGCTGTTGGAGCCGGAGATGCCTCTCAACTATGTGAATAAGTACATCTCAGAGGTCTAAATAAAGGTAGGATGAATTTTTTTGGGGTAAATGACTTGGAGAATTTAAAAAATATTAGATCCCAGTTAATGCATTCTAAAAGGACTTGCAATATTTTCACATCAGAGTTTGTAGGATAAAAAATCATGTTAGCTAATGTGGTTTTAAACACAAAGTGTGTGTAACAGTGGCTACATTAGTTCAAGCCAGAGGGCCCTGCTGGTCCAGTACTGTTTCCAACAGCAGTCAAGAGTAAATGTTTAAAGAGGAGAATAAACTACTTATAGAAAAATAAAGTGTCTGTGCCTCCAGCAATCACTGATGTAGACATCTTCAGGAGACTACATTTATACAACCAGGCTTAACAGCCTCCAGTGTGTCTATCTGTTGAAATTTCCGCTTTTTTTGGGCTATTAAAAAAAAAAAAAGTTAATACCTTGGGTATATCCAGTGGCAATGGTTTGCCTGGTTTATTCCCAGATGATGAAGCCATGGGTTATTCTATGCCTTCACAGTGCCCTGGAAAGTGCCTGCTCTGCACCTGGGGCAGTTTGGTGGAGTTAGGCTGACTTCAGACAGGATGATCTTCTACGACTTTTCTGTGACTTCAAAAGAGGTAGGCAAATGTGCCCTATCTGAGGAAGTGACCCCTTGCTTTACCCTATTCTATGACATTAAAAAGAGCAGCTTTGGTGTAGGAGAATGTCGAGCAATTCTCTCATCTCTCAACGCTTAAAAGCGCATAGGGATGAACCACAAGGATAAGCTATAAATGACTTTTGTGTCCCATAATGTATCAGTTATAAGCAAATCCTTTATATAAATGAAACCCAGATCCTTCAGATTCCCTTTGAAGAAATCTTGTCCTCTGGCAGCTGGAACTGCAGTGGTGGGAGTGATGGAGGTAGTGGCTGGAAGACACGGCTGTCTGCTGGAGATAGGATCAACATTCCTGCGAGGGACAACTGCAAATTTGGTGTTGCACTGAGATTATAAATCCCCTTAGATTTTACTGGTCTTTTTGGAGAGAGAGAGGGAAAGTAGAGTTAGGAAAATATGATATATAGGCACATGTACACATTTATAAATTCTGTGTATAGATGGGAACACCATGCTCTGTGGTAGGAGGTATATTAAGCTTTAATGCATTAATCATTGCAGGACTGATGGAGTGTATATGATCATCTCTGTTTTACAAGGCAGGGGAAGGTTAAGTGATTTGCCTGAGGCTGGAGACTAAATCAGTGTCACAGATGGGATGAGAAAGGAAGAGGCTCCAGTTCAGAACAGGCAACACGAGAAAGAAATAAGGCTCAGGCAAAAAGCAGTGGTGGCTTGTCACTTCAGTGTCCATCACTCTGCTAAGCAGTGCTGCTAAGGGAAATGTCCTCTGCCTCCTTTTTTCCTCATCAGACAAAACAGCAGCCAAACTCTCTCTACATTCTCTATACAGACTCATCTTTGCCTGTTTCACACTTCCTCTGTGCTGGAAAATGATTTTATTTTTATTTCCTAGAGGTCAGACATCTGAGTGTCCTGAATTTCTCTGCAGCAGCAAAAAATACTGCCCCAGACTGATCCTGTCACTGCAGCTCATACTTTGTAAAAAACACGTAGTGCCTATTAAAAAACAACAATCATGCACTCCAAATAATTAGTGTCATTATTAGTACTGTGGCATAACCTGCAGGGCCCAATTAAGATCCAAACCTTATCACGCTATGTTGGGGAAACATACATTAACACACAGTTTTGGCTTTGAAGATTTTGCATTTTTAATGGGTGGAATTAAGAGTGGGAAAAAGGAACTTATTCTCCTTATTTCACAGGCAGAGCACTGGGACCCGGGGATATTAAGTGAGTTGCCCAAGGTCACGCGGGCTGTGTCAAAGGCAGGAGCTGAACCTGTGTTCCTGCCTCCTGATCAAGGGGAGCTATGAGATGGAGCTTATAACTGTGATGAGCCTTTAATACAACAGGGAAAGTAATAACCAGAAGAAAGAGCTTGGGAGGGAAAAGAGGGAGGGAGATGGATGCGTGTGATTGTGTCTCTCACAGCCAGGCTGTTCAATGACTAATGACAACTGGTCTTGACTGAGATGCTCCGGGGGATGTCGTATTTCATCCCAAGCCACTTAAAGAGCCAGTTAGTCTTAGGGAACTCTGAGCCTGTAATCTAATGCCCAAATAACAACATTTGTCATTAAGTCATTTTAAGTAGAACATGCATGTATATGTGTGTATATTTACAAATATATACACGCAAAGTGTTTTACTTGTTTAACCTACATCTGTAGGTGTATGTATAATAACACATGCACACACACACACCCTGCCCTGCCTTAAAATAACATGGCTAAGTTAGGAGCGGGCCTACCACTGCAGCCTGGAAATGTAGATGATTTAAAGGTTGTTGTTAACTTTTCTAACAACAAAAAAAAATTAATGTTTCATTGAAATCCATATTTTGTAAAGCTGTGCTAAAAGAAAAGTACTTAAGCAATGGCAAAATATCCTGTTCTATTATTTGAAGAACAAAATATATTTTTTTTATTTCCTTTTTTTTTTCCCCAAGGTTAAATGCATTTTTTTACATAATCTTTTGGAAAGGTTTGGGGTTGATACAAAATTTAAGTATTTCAAAGTTAGTCAATTTTTTAATCTGTGGTTGAAAAAACAACAACAAAAGAATTTGTATTCCAGGTAGAAAAAAAGGTTAGAATGATAAAAATAAATCCCATTAAATGAAACATTAAATGAAAAATTTGATTCCCCTAGCTGGGAAGTAATGTTCCCTCTGCTCCTGTGGTTCAGTTCCCTGGGATAAATGCATTCTGGTGGAATCCCAGCAGATACAATACACGTTTCTCCTCACAGACTGTGTTGTTTATCACATGGGAGGGAGCTGTTGCTGTAGTGATAGAGGTTCAAGGCAGTGGAGACCCCGTTACACCCACTGGGAGGAGGGTTTAACTCACAGCCCCTGCAGATACTGGGGGCTCTTGCACTGCCAAAGTGGACTCTGGCTCTGCTTCTGTAAAATGTTTCCAGACAAATAATTTTGTGTTGCTTTGGTACAAATGGTCAGCTGAGAGTTTCCCACTTTAATCTGTACCTGGAGATGCTGAGCTCTTTCACCAAAGAGCTCAGTTTTGTCCCTAGAAAAGATGCTGGAAAGCAGCTTTCTCCTTGACACAGAGTTGGTACCCAAAATTAGCAACTTCTTGTCTCCTTAACTCTCCTGTACTTCAGCCTCTGAAGAAATGAGACCAGGAAAACCCTCTCAACACACAGAGGTGCTGCAGAGAGAAAGGCATAAATATCTGCCGCACCTTCAGGTGTTAAAGTGATGGGCAACGAGGAAAGAACTGTGTGGAAATGAATCATTCTGTCTTGGGGCAAAACTTTGCTGACATGCAAAAACATTTGTCTTGAGGGTCATGCATCACACAGGGAAGAAAGTAAAATCCCAAAGATCTTGTGATTACAGGAGCTCTGTCCAGCCTCTGCACAGATTAAGGCCTTATAGGAAGAGAAAGAAGTGAGGGTGTATTTGCATTCCTTTTGCAGAATGGATGTGTGCAGAATAGCAGCTTTAATCCCGGAACTTAAAAAGTGTTGGACGCTTGACTTGGAGATCTGAGTTAGAGTTGTTTGATGTACTTTCTCTTTTTGCATCTCTTTGCAGAGACACATTAGATAGGCAGCATATATTTACATTCTGGATTTATGAAGTTGGAGCTGGACGTTTTTCTAAATTACTGTGAAACTAATGCTTTTCACATCCTGGTCGGTCTTTTTGGGCATCCTCATTTGCACATCAGCTGGCACAGTTGCAGGTTTGACTTTGTTTTCCTCTTTCTGCTGCGTTTGCGGCTCTCTCCTGTTTTCATATATTTCCATCTTCTGATTGAAGTGACCTTTCCCATTCACCCTTAAAATTCCACCCAGCCGAAAACTAGTCCTGCCTCCAGGCCTGTAACTTCGGCCTCTGTGTCCTGGGACAATGGGGTGAGGAAGGCAAAATAAGGGACATTCCTTCAGGTCCTGGTGTGTGGATAACAAACAGGGCACAAGAGGTGGGCAGGTAAATCAGGAATCACTCCATTAGCTGGTTAAGCATTTTGGAGTGACACCAGGTACATTAGGAGGTGGCAGCCACAATGGAGGGACATTGTCCATTTGATATTCATGAGATGAAGAAGGTTTAAGAAGAGAAGAGGAAGGGGGAGGCAGGGATGTGGGCTTTCTAATGTAAACACCATTATCATTTGAAAATCAATTAGCTCCTTGCACTGAGGGAATGACGAGACTTAAGGCCCTTTTCTGAACTGCTATTGTGAGCCTGGGTTATTTACTTTAATTAAGAGGAGACAGAGTGGATTATTGTCTCAAACTAAGGAGTTGGGAAGAGTCAGAAAATTACACTCTACCTCACTGCACAACAAAGCCCGGGTAAGAGACAGGCTCCAAACCCAGCAAAGTCGAAAAGAAATTAGCTTTTAATCTGGATTCGTCCTACATAAGGAGCAATCAAAAGGAAGGAAGGTTTGGAGCCTCCTTGCTGAGCACCAGGCATGACATTGCAGTGGCTGCCACTGCCAGCTCTTCTGCTGGAACTTAGTATTGGTTCTGGGAGGGGCTTCTGCCCCTGGAAGGGTTAGAATTTGAGAGCAAAGGGTTTCTTTGTCCTAAAATTTGACACATTGAAATGTCAGGTGTGGGGCTTCATTTCCTCCTGCCCTCCAACAAAATAATGGAACAATGCAGTGTTATAGAAAGAAATCTAATTGTTGATGCAAAGATGTCTCTCCTGGATGAAGATGCTAATATTTTTTGGCTCTTATTTAATTTAAGCAGCTTGGATTAAAAAATTAGGAAAAAAAAAAAGAAGAAGGAGGGAAAAAAAAGAGAAAAGGAATTTGGCAAGTGACTAATCCACAATATTGTCTTATTTGGCATATGGAGAAACACCCCCCGAGGTATCTAATACTGAGATGTTTCAGCTCTGTTTTGCATTGCCCACTCTTACTCTGCATACTCTAAATATGTATTAAGTCAGTCGAGCATGGCAGCTGCTGAAGGAGTTGCCACAGCTTACTGGGTAAATAATGATCGTTTTTTAAATCACCTAAATGCGTATCTACCCCAAAGACCATGGCGGTGGCTTATGGGAATGCTGATTTGCATTTTAAAAATTTTGCTCGGATGTATTTGCAGTTGCTGTGCCTCCCACTGATTGCTCCATGCTCCAGTTTTAAGTCCAGGGCCCAATTCTACTCTCAGTTCTGAATGGGAGAATAAGGACTGACATCATTTAAATCATTTTAATCAGCAATGTGAAGTCAAACTGAGGAACTGCTCAGTGTGATGAGTTTTGTCGGGAATGCAAACTGGCACTGAGATTTTTTGGTGATTTTGCAGCTTTAAAAATAAATCTGTCATAACTGAAGAGCGCCTTTTATTCAGTGTGGGGTGTGAGAGGGGCTGTAATGGGACAGACAGGCCAAAGATGAGCTACTCTCTGACTTTACAGTGAAGTAGGGAAGAGACAGATCACATGTAAATGATCCCAGTCAGGCTCTGCTACAGCTCTAGAAAGCATCTTCCCAAAACAAGACTTTGGGGTCTATTTAGGCCCTTTTTTGCTCATGGAGGGAAAAAAAAGTGTATTATTCTGAATACTGACACACATGCAAGCCCATCAGCTCTCAACCCTTCACAAAACTGGGACCATCCTCTATGTTTTATCAACAGAGACACCTTGGCCTACAGCAAACCCAGAAACACGTGGCTCTGGAAGGAAATGGATGAGACAGCTTTTCAGAGGGCCCTGGGGAACAAAACTTGTTACTTTATGCAGCACAAAGAAAACATATTTTTATATCTATCCAGTCAGAGTTCTCCCATGCTTTCAGGACTCTTATCCTCCAGACCACAGACTCTGCTCCTCCTTTGCATCTGGATCCCTTCTTTCTCGTTTGGTCCTGCAGTAAACCAGACCTTTTTCATTTGAGAGCCATTCCCCTTTTTCTGCTCATGTTTCCCCTGGATAAGTACCTACCCAGGTATTTTAGGTCTTGCTGAAATGCCTGCCCTGGATCTGGGGTCCAGCAAAGCTGAAGTGTGTTAAAGAGTCCCAGCTGAGTGTTGGTTTGGCTCTTTCATCTCTTTTGTGAGTCTGTACATTTTGGCCTCCGGGTAACTAGACCAGACCTAGTGACCTGCACCTCAGCTGTGTCCTGTGACTCTTCCACCACCTCTCCTTGCTCCCTGGAGCAAAGTCTATGAAATTCAAGGTGCACAGACCTTCAGGTAGAAAGAAAATTGGCCATGAATCAGTCTTAGAAGCCCTTGGAGATGAATAACTGGACCCCATGATGCAAAATCTCTGAATATCGTGCAGTTGGTGTCACATCCTGGAGGACCTGGGGAGGTGTAATGTCAGACAGATGCTCAGTTGTTGCTCTCTCCTCATCTGGCAGGGTATTGCTTTTAATACTGAGCCACAATGGCACAGACAATGCATTAATTCCTGCCTTAGCACTGTACTTCTTGGATTAAAGTGCGTTCTTTATATATATATTTTCTGCTTATTGTAATAGTACTTTGTGATCTTAAATATACTTAATTGTATTAGAAATGGTGTGCTGGAAACTTTTTCATCATTATTAATATGAAAATAAATAAAAGGAGGATTTTTTTTTCCCCAGGAATAAATCAAATCCTCCTCTAGAGTGCAGGGTCAACAGACCCACAGGGCTGAGCTGCTGGCTGCAGATAGCATATGTGTGTGTGCATAGATGACTATACACGTGTGCCACCTATATTTGCATTCCTACAGCTGTTCATTATTTGTATGTATTATACAGTGGAGAGAGCACAAATGTATGCAATTGAGACACAATAATGTAGGGATATGAAAGGCCCAATCCATCAGTTCAAGTGTGTTTGGGTTTAAGGAGAAGGGGACGTGCAGATAAATACACTGATTTATTCTTGCTAACTCTCTCTGCATTCTGAGGCTGGGCCCGAGTCATCGAAGCTGCTGGAGCTGACAGTGATTTATATCAGCTGCAGGGTCTGGCCTGGAGCTCTTAAGTGTGTGTCAAGCACCTCCAGCACTTTCTGAATCTTTTTTTAAATGGAGTTTTCCAAATCAAAATCTGAGGGAAAGACAAATCCATTAAGAAGGCGAGCACACACTGTGTTTTGTGTTTAGGGATTCCTATCATATTTATGTTCAGTTTTGACCATCCGGCTGTTCAGTCACAGGCTGTGGCCTCGAATAGCAATCATGGTCTCATTCCATAAGAACCCAAAGGTCCCTAAACACTGGCTGGCTTGAACTGAGTCCAGTAAGGAGATGACAGGCCAGGTTGTTAATTACAACCTTTTATTCTGACAGCCAGGCTGCAGAGATGTCTTGGCAGCTTTGAGAGCTGTGTGGAGCAACCTCTTCCTGTGTGTTCCAGTGTTGTTACATGACAGAGAACTGGAGAGCCCATTCAAAGAGCCAGAACGACTTGTCCATAGCTTTTTGGGCTGTGCTGCCATCTCTTTATTACTCTTAGGAATACAGGGATGTGAAACATGGCATGCCCAGGAGTGCAGCCCCAGATGAGAGCAAACGAGGCAGGGGAAAACAAGCCAGTAGTAAAGGTGGAGGGTACACAGGGCTGCAACCCAGGGGCTGCATTCCTGGCTGTGCTGGGGACCTGGGGTAAACCCCTTCTTGTCCCTGCTTCCTGTCTGTCTTTTGTGACATTAATTATAATCCCACTGCAGCAGAAGGTAGGGGCTGTTTCAGGGCCCATAAAGACTGTTGACCCTATTTGTGAGGGTAAATAGGTAAAAGTAATGGGAACAAGGCCTGGGGAAAGGTAGGGGCTGAGGGAGGGGGGGGTGAGATGGGCTGGTTCCCAGATCAGGAAGGTAAAGGAAGGCTCAGGCAGGAGCTACTTGGCATGTGAAGGAACTGTTTCCCTGAGGGGTCCAGCTGCCTAATTTGCAGGAGGGGAGAATTATTTTCTTTTGGGTGGAGTTGACCCTGTCCTTTATTCTTATTGGAAAGTAAAGCTAATTTTGGAGCTTAAGTCTAAACTCTTCTGGTCAACAAAAAAGACACTGGCAGGAGTCAGCATCGGACTACAGCATATATTGCCTTGGTGCAGCACTGTGTATTATGGGTGCTGAATACCAATAGATTTTGCTATTGTCACATTTTAATAATAATCAAGACTTTCATTGCATCCTCAGCTTCCTCCTACAACTCTTAGTTATCACGGAAATTTGCTAAATTTAAGGACTGGTGTAAAGTCAGTGAAGAACAGAAAAGAACTTGGATCCTTTTTTCAGTCCTGATCAAAGGCAGATTTTATCAGTAAACAATTTGCTATAGGTTTAATTCCCCTCCATGGGCTCTATAAGCATTGCTCTATAAGCAATAAACCTTCTTAGAGAAGGTTTATTCATTCCCAACTATTCAGTTAGCTTGGTTTCTCCAATGTCTTGTATCCCTTTTTCCAACAAGGAATCCAGGTGGCTACCTGGAGAACAGACCTTGCCCCTTCCTACATTCCTTTCCAAGCCACTGGCAGAGGTAGTGAAAGGGAGTCTTCCAGCATGTGCCAGAAAGAAGAAAGCTCCTACCACTCAATCTCTGCTACCCCAAACCAGTGTCTTGGCATTTGCTGAGAAAGTGCCTCCCTTCCCCGTGCATCTCACAGAACCTGTCTTGTTCTCTTACCCCTTTCAGAGCAGGACTGCACTGGGAAGGAAGGATTGCAGCTCCTGGGACCCCTGGCAGAGCGCAGCTGAAGAAAGCATTGTCCAACACAGGCTGGGATCAGTTTGTACTCTTTGTCCCTGATGCAGCTGTTCACAGGAGATTGTTGCAAGGATGGGCTCAGCTCCGTGCTCAGCGGCCAAGTGGAGACTCGGGCTTTATAGGAGCAACTGGGTAGTTAGTGGTGTCAACAGTGGGGCAGCAAGTTGCTTTTCTGCTCAAATCCTACTTGTTGGACAAATTCCAGAGCCAGTTCTTACCCAATTTTCAGCTCAGAAGATCTCATCCACAGACATAGGGGCTTGCCTGAGTATGTCCATCTAGTTGCTGCTTTGCTCTTAAGTTGCTGTCATTGACCCCACTGGAAGCTGGGATCAGTGGGATGAGCTGTAAGCATTCCCTAACTTGATGATATCAAGACTAGTTGAGCTAAAAGTTAAAAATTCTTAAGTGACTGGGCTTGTTCCCTCTGAAGTGGGCTGCTCACAGTGGCATCTGAACTGGCAGACTGGTCAGAGCTGTGTGAAGCTGCTCGGGGCGGGGGGTGGCTGGAGGAAGGCATATGATTAAACACAGTGTTGAGGCTGAGTGGATGTGACGGATCCAACTTCGGGTCCCACACAAGCCCTGAAGAAAGAAGGAATTCTCTGCAAGGGCTCCTGAGAGGTTTATTGTTCCCTGGTGGTAAGGCTGCAGGATATGTCAGTGAAAGGCTGGCCTCTCTGAAAAGACCTTGTGCCTCCGCAGTGACGGCTTTCCCAGAGCTGATGCCCATTTTCCCTCATTAGCTCCCTGCCAGAGTTCCTTGCCTCCAAGGGTGTTGGCCTGGCAGGTTGCCTGGCAGCCAAGTGCCTTTGGTCCTCCCTGGATCATGGGACCATTGGATGATTTGGGTTGGAAGGGATCTCAGGGGGCCCTTATCCATCCTCCTGTTCTGACATCAAACCAGATTGCTTAGTGCTGCATATGAGCTGTTGGAAATTTCCCTGCATTATCCGGGGATTGGTGCTCTCCCGTGCTGGCCTTTGACACCCTGGGCACTGTGGTTCCTTGGGTGGCCAGGTCCAAACCTCTTTGACCATCAAACCTCAGAGCTTCCAGCCTTCTAGGCTGCTGAGGATGCAGAAGCTGTGCTGCCAAGTTAGGCTGCCCCCAGGTATCATGTTATTTTTCCTCAAAGAGGATCTGTTTTGTTTTCTTGTCCCTTTTCCTTTCCCCCAGAAAGCTGTTCTCTCTCTTATTCTCTTACTCTTTTGTTCTCTTTATATGTATTTGAAATAAAACCATAGCAAAATAGATGTTTTCTGTTGGAGACAAATATCCAGGGTACACATGGCTTGTTGACTGACATTTGTCTTTTCAAGATATGCAGAAGACAGTGATGTGGTCTCAGGGTCAGATATCACAGAACAACTACTGACTCAAGAATTGATTTCTCCTAGAACATGGGAAAAATCACTGAAACGGAGGAATTCCTTGCTGCAGGGTTTCATGGATATTAAATGTTTCCTTGGATTCAGAATCTGGGAGGATAAATCAATGCAGAAAAAAAACAAGGAGGCCCTTCACAACAAACAAATCACTAATGTCTCAAGATATTCACAAACCACAAATTGCTGTGTTTATGGGGAAAATACAGCATTTCCTTTTTCCTATACTTTTATCATTGTAAGGGGTTGACATAGATGGCACAGGGGGTAGGAGGAATACTTTTCTGCTCTGTTGTTGGGATTTATAGAATTGTTTAGGTTGGAAAAGGCCTCTAAGAACATCAAGTCCAACCATTAATGCAGCACTGCCAAAACCACCACTAAACCATGCCTCTCAGCATCACATCTGCATATTTTTTAAACATTTCCAGGGATGAAGATCCCACCACTTCCTTAAGCAGCCTGTTTTAATGCTTGACCATAGTTTCAGGGAAGAAATTTTTCCTAATATCCCATCTAAACCTCCCCTGGCACAATTTGACGATGTTTCTTCTTGCCCTATCACTTGGACCAGAGAAGTGACTGACTCCTACATGGCTGCTCCCTCCTGCCAGGGAGTTGTAGACCATGAGAAGGTCTCCTCTGAACCTCCTTTTCTCCAGGCTAAACAATCCCAATTCCTTCAGCTGCTCTTCATCAGACTTGTGCTCCAGATGCTTCCCCAGCTCCATTCCCTTCTCTGGACATGCTCCAGCACCTCAATGTCTTTCTTGTATTGAGAGACCCCAAACTGAGTATCTTGATTTCTCTGGTGGGATGAGTTGCCACGCCCCCTTGCACCTTGGCTTCCCATATGTTGCACGACGTGGTTGTGGATCATGGGCTCGAGCTTCTTTCCTATGGAAATGCCGGTGTTGGGTGTGGTTGGTGCATCTCTGGTACGGTGCATGTCCCAATCTGCATCGCTGCAGTGTGGGTATGTGCAGACCCAGACACTCAGAATAACCTCTGTGTCCATATTTCCTTTATTTCTCTGCTCTCAGACGTGCTCTGTGTCCTTTAAGGAGCATTGATCATCCTTTTTGTCCCCTCAGATCTCAGTATCATTAATACTCTATTGATCAGGCCCTGCCTTTGGGTCAGGAAATGCCCACGTGTGATTGTAATGAAAATCTGAGGAGTTTATTCAGATTGGGTTCACACAGAAGCCTCTTTCATGCCATACCACAGATTTCCTCCCAACCCCTTTTTTGACTGACTGCTTGTGCATTTCCTCCTCCATCTCCTTTTTCCCTTCAGGGAAATCTTTAAATAAAACCTTTCCCAGGCTGTCATTTGCCTCCAGAGTGCTGCTGAAAACCCACAGTGGTATTTTCCAAACAGCAACAGGGTCAGCCTGTACCACTCACCATCACACTTGGTCGTAGTCTTCTTATACTGGTCCATGGAGAGAGGAAACAAAAAAAAAAAAGCCTCACTGGGAAGCCTGACTTGAGATTCATAGGATTAGGTCTGTTAGCAGTGCTATATACAACCCTGACATGCAATCAGCAAAGTAAAATATTCATTATTGCCTGACTGTCAGCTGAAGACAATTTCAATTATTCTGGCATTTCAATGGATGAAGAAGCCCTTTAGGCTGGCTCATGAGATTAGACTTAAAGGCTCTGTAAATTAAGAAAGTTGCAATCAGTGTATTATCTGACAGGCAGCTGTGGAATAGGAATATACTCCAACAGGGAGGGGAAGGAAGAAAGAAAAAAAGAGACAAATTGCTATATTCAGGTTGTGGTTTTGATATATCAATTTACAGTTTTAACATATGCATTTAGGAAATAATTGTTTTGCATTACTTAAATCAGCTTTAACAGCATCAGTGTGAAGATTTCAACTCCTACAGCTTGAAAGGTCAGTTTTTCTTTTGCCTTGCACTTTCTTTGGAAGACTCGTTTGGGTGAGAGGAGGAAAAAATTTAAGCATTGCCGGAAGAACAAATCTTTCTGAAAGTTATTCAAATATTATAATATATGGCTGTTGATCATAAAATTCCATTAGAAGCAACATCTGTAATGTCCCCCAGGTTAATTTTTATAATATGATCTCAGCCTCCTTTTGCTGGATATGCACGGATGTGGTAACTGTGACCATATATGGCTTTTACCGCTCCCATCTGATGTGTTAAGGAGAATAACTGGTATCATCCTATCTTGCACTTCTGGAGCTTTTATCTCCCAGTTTCCCAAACTGTTTCGACATCTTTCCAAGCATCAGTGAAGAACCTGTTTCCTTCCCCCAGTTAAATGACTCCTCCTGGTCAGAAATGCTGACTGCTAAAAATATGGATGAATTTCAGGCACTTTTGGCAAGTGCAGTTTAGTAACAAAGTATGCTTATTCCAGTCGGGGAGGGATTTTGAGTTCCAGGAACTCTGTGTAGAAAAGACAGTTCCTCAGGCAGGGAACTGATGAGTTGTGGCATACAACAGCTGGTCAAACAAAGTGGTTGATTTGTGGCAATGAAGGCTGCAGCAGAGGTGAGGAGTGGGAAGATATCACTGAAGGCTGGGACATTTTCCATGTTCCTGCCACTCCAGCTAGTGAGGCTGAGGAAATGCAGTTACCATAGAGCTCCCTACAGCCGCACAATGTAGATATCAAAGTGATTACAGCCCAATCAGACAGATTATATACCTCCTAGTTGCCTTGGTGATGTCCACTCCGCATTTTGAAGGTGAACATCCATTTGTCAACCCCCAGCCCTCCTAAAAATTGTAATTTTGTGTGGCCTGTGTCATGAGAATTGTCAAGGGGAGACCCTGGGCACAGTCTGAATTTATGAGTGCGCTTGATGGCACCACTTGACATGGTGAGATTCAATATCTTGAGACTGTTCTGGCTACTAGTCTTCACTCTGGTACATGAAACTCAAGAAGTTCAGTGGTTTCCTCTGCCAATAGCCTACTGCTCCATAAAGGCTGATAAACCCTGAATGTTGTGCTTCTAAGGCACTTATATGCCCTTTTATATGTCTTTTATCTATCTATCTTTTATATATAAATGAAACAATGAACTGGAAACAAGATATCACCTTTTTTATCTCATACATCCTGCTTGAGCCCAGGTCCAGGCCCAGGACTCATCCCTTCATACGATTCACCTTATGTTTAGATGTTTACAACATGGAGGGAAATATCTCAGATTCCCACTGCCACTAAGGAGAAGGAAACACTCCAGGAATCCAGACTGTCCACTAGTGTGCACACGTCACTTTGGGGAGAGAAATCATGATCTAGAAGTTCCTATTTCTCTCCAGGAGCTGTAAAAACCTTGACTACTAGCTGATATTCACTCACATTCGCATATCCAGTTGAGGTTAATACCACTCTTACTTGCCTGCAGAGCTTGTGCCTTGCCATGGACATGTAGAGCAGAGTTTTGGTAGATCTTGACTGGGACCGCTAGAGATGTTGACAGCAGCAATAACCATGATAACAGCAGCAACAGGAGCCATAGATCTGATGCAAGGATCCATCAAATATAAGATTTTCACTACCCATCATCCTTAATAGCTTTCACTTATCAGCCTAATTTTAATCTCATCAACTTCAGTGCAGACTTCATTCACTTCAGTGGAGCTCTTTTCAAATGACAATAATATAAACACGACTTTGATCTGTAGATCAGGTGTTACCAAGAAGATTGGCATCTGCAGGGTTTTACTTCCTGGTTGTGACCTGTTTCTGGATTATTAAAATGATGTGAGTAGCATCTTGCAAGTTACACTTTGAATATTGGAATAAAAAGGTCCAAATTTCCAAGCATAACTACTGATTCTCAGAGTTTCTAGTTTGAATGGCTTAAACTTAAATGCCTTCATCCTGAACTTGATTTCTGAGTGCCCTCTTTCTGGAACCCAGGCTTTGATAAAAAGTCTTATGTTGGCATCATACAAACAGACCCCCTGAAACTCTCACTGCTTTCAGAAATCTTGGTCTTGGTCAATGCACCTTGGTCAATGCACCCTGGTCATTGCATTTTATTTTATGTTCAAGTGAGATTTTGACCTATATGAGCAAAATAAATAATTTTTGGAAGCTGAGACACAGTATTTTTTACTGGTGAGCCTTTTGAAATATTTAACATTGCCTGTGCTGTTTCTCACTTCCCCCCCCCGGCCCCGAGTTTGGCTAGAAAAGCTGTAAACACATACTTAAAAAAATGGAAAACTTCACTAGCAATTTACCCCACAGTTATGCATCTTTCTGCTTTAGAGAACATTTAGCTAAAATTAGATGACAGCTCTATACCCTTAGAACCAGTGTTATGTTTTTCCTCCATTTCTGATCTGCATAATTCAAAACAAGGAAATGTTAGCAGGTAAAACTGCAGGGTAAAACCTTTGGCTGCTGGAAATATTTGCATTTATTAAACTAACAACTGTAAAGCAGATATGCACATCTTTAGACTTCCTCATTCTTGCCTTATTAAAAAAGATCTTTGAAATTCAAAAACTTCCATGTAAATCTTGTGCAGGTTTTTTTCCTTCCCCTGATGCAGATGATTGTACTTGGGTGGCTTAAAAAAACAGAACCTGGATCCAGGAACCTCAACGCATCACTGATGGCTAAAATCCAGACCTAGTCTGGATCTAAAATTTGGAAATGGCCGGAATGAGGGTCCCCACCAACTCCCTGAGACTCATGAGTTGGAACTTTTCCACTGTGCACAAACATATTAGAGAAAACTGGCTTGTCTTGATCCATTTGCTTGGAGGCAGGCAAGCGCCTACTAAACCATGTCCCCAAGTGCTGCATCCACAGCCTTCTGAACACTTCCAGGGATAATGATTCCACCACTTCCCTGGGCAGCTGGAGTCTGTATCTGGATCACACCTTGACACCTCCTACAGGAAGGATGCCCATCAAAAGCTTGTGCAGACTCTGAGATCCCAAAGGTGAATTACTCACAACCATTTTACCATATGAGGAGCTCAGACACTTGAGCATGGGTCCCATCCCTGGAAGTGGTCAAGGCCAGGCTGGATGAGGCTTGGAGCAATCTGGTCTACTGGAAGGTGTCTCTGCCCATGGCACGGGGGTTGGGTGTGGATGATATTTAAGGTTCCTTCCAGCCCAAACCATTCAGTGAGAGGTGGGTGGATACGAACATCATGAATTTAAACAAAGCAAAGTTCAAGCTCCTACACCTGCATCGTGGCAATCCCAGACACACCCCAGGCTGCATGGAGAATGGGTTGAAAGCAGCCTTGTGGAGAAAGACTTGGGGGTGGTGGTTGATGAAAAACTTACCATGAGCCAGCAGTGAGTGCTCACAGCCCAGAAAGCCAAGGGTGATCTGGGCTCCTCCACAGGAGCATGGCCGGCAGAGCAAGGGAGGTGATTCTCCCTCTATTCTGCTCTCATGAGGCCCCACCTGCAGTGCTGTGTACAGTGCTGGTGTCCCCAGCATAAGGAGGATGTGGAAATGTTGGAGCAAGTCCAGAGGAGGCCATGAAGTTGATAAGGGGACTGGAACACCTTCCCTGTGGGAGCAGGCTGAGAGAGTTGGGGCTGCTCAGCCTGGAGAAGAGAAGGTTGTGTGGAGACCTCAAAGCAGCCTTCCTGTATGTGAAGAGCCTACAGGGAAGCTGAAGAGGGAATCTTCACCAGGAACTGTAGTGATAAGACAAGGAGTAATGGATACAAATTGAAAGAGGGAAAATTTAGGTTAGATGTATGCAAGAAATTCCTTACTGTGAGGGTGGTGAGGCACTGGAACAAGTTGTGCAGGGGGGCTCTGGATGCCCCCACCCTGTCAGTGTTCAAGGACAGGTTGGATAAGGCCTTGAGCAATGGGGTCGAGTGGGGGGTATCCCTGCCCATGGCAGGAGGGGTTGGGACTAGATAATCTTTAAGATCCGTTCTAACCTCTTAACATCCTATGCTTCTATGAAAAGCAATTTATCCCCTATTAGATGTCGAAACAGCGCAAATCCAGCTCACCCTCCAATGCAGAGGCCTTTCCATGCCTCAACCTGTATTTTTCCATGTTGAGTACATCTATATCACACAAGATCATCCTTAAATCACAATTACTCAAACTAATAAAATATCCCTCGCGGCCTTTTGAAGAAAGTATCGATCGATAACAGAGAATTAAACAAAACAAAACACAAAAGAATGGTTCCCCTCCTATTTACAGAAGAAAATGACTCACGAGGGACAGTTTCTTATCTTTTCACAATACAAGGGTAATGCCCTTCATGGCAAACACCAGAGTTGGAGCCCAGACTTTTATAGGCATTGTGTGAGATGTATTTTCTCATGGGAAATGCTGGACTAGGCCAGACAAGCATCTGTTCTTTCCACAGGGACTGAGACAAGGCTGAGGAATTTTGAAAGGACACCCCAAATAAGTTTTACTATTTCATGGGATAACACCAAATGACAGTTTTCAAAAGCCTTATTTGAAATTATTCTCATTTTGAAGACAGAGGGAACTGGCTACAGAATTTAACAACAGATGAGCAGCAAACTACTAATCCAACTCAGGGCTTCTTTTTCCTCTACTTCCTTCTTTTACTTGGAGTGGTTTCACTGAACCAGTTAAATTGCAGGAGCTTACTTCAATATAGCTAATGCTCTAAACCAATGTTTGAATTTTATACTAATTAAGGCCAATCCACTGTCATATTTTTCTATAATGTGAAGACTAGTGCCCACAGTAACCCACTGAATTTAACATAAAAGCAAGATAAAACAATTAAAGTGCGAGAATATTTGATTAAGTAGCTCATTGATTTATAGTGGAATAAATTGAAACGGATGGGACAGAAATTTTTTTTAATGGCAACAGTATTTTATGTTCATTATCACAATCTCTGGGCTCTTTGTGGTTTTGTGATTAAAAGAAGGAGTTTAGGGATAGTAACTCTGGGATTTATTACTCTTGTCTTCTTACTTAAGGCCTTTTTTTCCCCCTTTTTCTGATTCATGTGGTAAAATATTAAGGCCCTGTTGAAAAGTTGTATGGAATAAGTACATTGCTACAAACCAGTGGCTGTCTGACATCATTTAAACAGCATTAATCCTGACAGTTACACAGGGTGAAAAAACAAACACGGAGAGTTTTGTTTTGGTGACAGGGATTAAACCTCTCCTTGGGGTGGTTGCGGCTGCAGCAGCTCACTGGGAGGGAGCCTCACGCCCTGAATGCTACAGTGAATGCTGTGGCTGAAGGCTGGGAAAATGTGTCAGAGGAGACAAGAAAGGGATGGGGTCACTCTACAGGACACCACCAAAGCAAGGAGCAACCCCAAAACTGCTGAGTCCCAGGTTGTTCCACCAGGCTCTGCAGATGTCACACTGCGCTTACCTCTGCTAGCAGGGGTGGGGTGAGGAATGAGGTTATCCCCCCTCTGCCTCCTCCCTGAAGGGTGCATTTCCACTCTTTTAGAAGTACAATTACCCTCCCATGACACCAAAAAAGCAGGGGGATTTTCTAGCCCTGCTTGCAGTGGAGAGAGAGAGAGAGCAAGGCAAAAAAGATATTTAGGTATCATTTTATAGAGTGCAAATGTTAAGAGACCTTCCGAAGGACACAAAGAAAATCAGTGTCAGAGCAAGCCAGCTACAGAGAGGTGACCATTGAGGATGATCTCTGCAAACCACAGATACATGTATCCTACCAACCTGCCCTGTGTATTTGGGATACACCTGTCTAAGGCTTCCTTGTAGCCTTTTCATGTGGCTCAGGAAAAAAACCCACATCTTGAGTAGAGGGTGAAAATCACACTCAGCCTCCTATAAATATTTAAGTGTTTGTAAAAGGAAAGGGTGTTTTTGTTGTTTGAAAACGGGAGGAGGGATTTTGTCAGTTTCCATGTGCACTGACACATGCACATTTTCACTCTCAGCCTCCCAGAAAAGCCTGCATAGATTCTTGTGCAGGAGGATTTCTAGGTGATAACACGTGCAGTGATTCCAGATGGTGTCTCACAGCTGATCACACTGGCAAGGTAAAAAAAAGACTGGAGAGAAAAAAAAATATAGGAAAGAATTGTAGAATCATAGAAAGGCTTGACTTGGAGGGGATCTTAAAGATCACCTACCAGAATCAAGTATCAAATAACCTACCTGATTAATGAAAAGAAGCCTATAAAAGGGATTTGTTGTTGTTTGGGAGTTTGTTTAAAGAGCTATTGCACTTTCCAGGAAAGGAGGTGGTAAGAGCAGAAACCCAGGACAAAGTTATACCAGATAGAGCAGCCGATGAAATCAGCTCCCTTTTTTTTCTCAGCGTTCGTTCTGCTGCCAAGCGTCCTCACCATGGAGTTGGGAGAGCCCAGGGCCATCTGTTCAGCTTTTCAGAGACCTGATTTCAATAGTGGGGCTCTGTTTTGTGACATTTCTTCCCAGAGTTACCTTTTTTGCAGGGACATCTGCTTGAAGGTCAGCTCGAACAAAAGTCTTGCCTCTCAAAAGAGAGGCTGAGCTGTGCCAGGAGCAGGGCTGGGTGGGGAGACAGAGGGGCGAGGAAGACACATTTCTCACTCCTTTGGTTTGTACCTTAGCAGTGCCCTCCCCTCTTTCCTCAGGGCATGTTTAGGGCTCTGACATCCAGAGGAGCTTGAATGCACCTTTTGCTTTCAGCACTTCTCACCCCACGAGTTCAGAAATCACAAGCCAAGTTCTTCAAAATTACAAGACTGGGTTAAAAGCCATGAAACTGCTGTAAAAATTACATTTCAGGGATCTTTCTCTTTGCCTTCTGTCTTCAGAGATTTATGTTTGTGTCCTGCTTGTTTCAGGATTTCTCTGCAGCAAAAGAAGTTCAAAATGTATCATTTTTCAGTTAGTGTGAGACACTAGCTATGTCGATGGGGAGAAAAAGCTGAAATTTTATGGAAAATAATGCTACTGCAAGGTATGTTGCAGTGGTTGGCAACCCAGATTTTGCTCAGCATGAGGAATGAGATGGGTCCAACACAGAATATTTTGTGATTCTATAATTCTTTGACTTCAGGGTCCATTCTTTGAAGGTGCTGAAGATGCCTTCCAAATGCTAAATGAGGATTCTCAGTCTGTCTTCGTCCTTCATCCAAAGAGTTGTGCAGTGGGGGAAGAATATGATCTAGAAGATGAAATAATAAAATGATTTTCAGGGTACCAAAGCTCTGCTGAGTGGTTCCCATGCTTTGCCAGGCAAGGTAGGATTGATCTTAAGTCACAGCTACCTGGAATGCTGGTGTGGCACCTCAGCTGCTCATCACATCTGCAGAGAGACAGATACCTCCAGAGAGTGGTGCAGCACTGGCAGATGATGGGTTGCCCTCTGTGTGTTTGTTCCCTCCCAGTAATCACAGAGAAAACCTCAGAAACTGCTGAAATTTAGACTTTCACCTTCAAGTGGCTAAAATTAAGTGTCTCTAGTCTCATACCTTCGAGTCAGCGTGGGTATATTTCTCTGGACACAGTGACTGTCTCATCCTTATGGATCTGGGCCTGCATAAACCTTTCCTTGGAAATTTGTGTGTGCTATTGCCAGGGATGCCGTGGGGATGGGGGAACATTGCTGCTTTCAGTAAGGCTGTTGTCAATCCCTGGATGCAAGGAATTCAGGGATGCAGTAACAGCAGGGACTTGTCCAGGTCTTGAAAGGATCCAGAAGATTTTTTTCTTATTAGTGTGGCTGAAAAATAACATCTAAATATATAATAACCATAGGACTGTGTGGATATGGCTGTGTGTAGGCACACAGGCAAGCACACACAAAAAAACCCTCAACATACGTATCTGTGTACTTAAAACTAAAATTTATGCTGTTATACTATTCAACACTATATGCAGACACACACAAACAGAATAGTTCAGCCATACTGGCACGTCTTTGGTTTAAGACAAACAGAAGATGATAATACTGAGACCTTTCTGTACCAGGGGAATTATAATTCCCTTCTACAGTCATGGCTGGGAAAAGATTACTGTGCTGGTAGCAAGTTTCCAGCCCTCAACTGCATAGTGGGATCTGGAAGCTGGGGAGGGATTACTGCTACCCAGCTGAGGGAAAGGGACATGTGAAGGCAGGCTTTCAGGAGTGTTTAATCCCACCTAGCAGCTGGAGAGCAGTGGTTGCCACTGGTAGGTTTTACCAGGGGGGGCCCACAGCTCAGACTGAACCTCAGTGAGCAGGGAGGCTGGGGGGTGTTTTGGGAAGGGAGAGGAAGGCACTGGGACTGGTGGCTGAGGCAGGAATAAGAAGCCACTGCTCATGGCAGAGATGGGCCAGGGAAAATTGTTGAATTTGATGAATGGATTTGAAGCACCACCTCGGTGGTTGCAGTGCTGTTCTATGCACTAAGGTAGGCATCACTTTATGCCCACTGCTGAAGCCTAACTCATCCATGCTGTCTCAGCAAACACATCCATCTCAAAGTTCAGAGGTGCCAATAGAAAAGCAGGTTGAGGTGATGGTGGTGAAGAAAAGCCCAAGCACAAAACTAGTGGTGACACCTGCACCAGCTCTCACCTTGGGGTCAGCTCTGCCTAAGCACAGTGTTGAATCACACTTGGGTTAAGTGTTGGTGAGGTGTTAAGTGTTCAGAGCACAAGGAAAAGGTCATAGGTTATTTAGAACTTCTCAGTTTTCCTCATCAAACCATCACAGTTTAGCTTGGCACATAAAGGATGTCCCACATAAACCAGGCAGGGACAACTACTTGAGCATCTGGGACGTGGTGGGTTTTGTGTGCCCTGGAAAGTGATGCCAGCTGAGCTGGTGGCTTGGCATCGTGTAGCTCTGCTGTCTCAGGGTGCAATTTTCTCCACAGCCTAAAGCAGAGAGGAGCAAGGCTGAGTGTTATCTGGGTGGGAGGACACGAAAGAAGCAGAGCCTGTGTGTTTCAAGAGAAGGGGCTGGTTGCTGACTCTCTCAGTGACCTTTTCTCCTTTTAGACACTATCTGTCTGAAGAGGGATTAAACTAAATAGCTGTGGCCTTCACTTTCTGTGCAGATGCTCTACAGATAACTCTGCTTTCTGCCAGCCTCTTTGCCAGACTGAAATAAGCTGAAATCCTGGAGTTCTGCTCTAGAATAGGTGTACCCACACTCTGGTTTTCCTGCTGTGGCAAAATAAGAACAGCAGTTCAAAATTTCTCACATTAGCACAATTTATTTCATTGTTGTCACAACTGTGAAAAAGAAGCTTCCTGCAGAAATCCTCACTGTTTTTATTGGGAGAGGCTTCTGCTTTCCTACCCAACTTATTTTCAAACTCGTACTCTGTACTCAGATGCAGATGACATCTGCCAGTGCAAACCTTGCTGTTTTATGCACTAGTCACAGTGGGCTTGTGTTAAGGAGAGGAGGTTTGGTGTTGGCTTTTTTAGTTTGTTCACTTTGTTTTGTTTTGCTTTTAATTTTTGTTACCAGTGAGCTGGCTTTGCTTCAAATGCTCAGTGATCCCTTGCTAAATCCTTCCCAACAATTCCTTGAGAGATGGAGCCATTTTATTTTCTCAAACCTACTCTGAACCACCCCTGTACAGTGTGGTGGCACCCACTGTATTTCAGGAAATTAGTATTAAGTTCTTTTTCCAAGCCTGGTGATGCTAGGGAAGAAAGTGAGAAGCCAAAAAGATTCAAGGAATGAGGAAAAAAAAAGAACAGAGGAAAATAAGGAAGGGCAGTTGTAGGAATCAACCTTGTTGATAGGAATATTTCTTGGGGTCATGCTGCTTGGACATTGGGAATCTGTGTCCTTTCCACCACTATATTGTAATATCAGATACTGACAGTGTTGGACCCGAGCCTGTGCATTCTGAGTAAAAAAAATAAAATGGATTGGATTGGAAGGGTCCTTAGAGATCACTCTGTTCCAACACCTCTGCCGTGGGCATGGATGCCACCCTTAACTCAGGTTCCTCACGGATTTGTCAAACCTGGCTGTTATGGTTAGTTCCAACACAAACCATTCTATGATTCTAAGACTGATCTCACTTTCTTTCAAATGCTACATTTTGGGAATTGGATATTTTGAAAGTTAGATCATGCCATACATTGTCTTAGCATCCTGCAAGAGCATGAGACTATGAAAATCACATGAGAATTATTTTTTTTTTACAGTCTGACCTACAGAAGGCAGATCCAGATCTGAGCAGGGTTACTCTTTGACCAGTCAAGTCTCATTGAACAGCTTAAGGCTGTCTGAGGCCAGGGACTGCTCTGTTTCGCAAGAGTAATCCTTGTAAGAGAGAGAAGGAAGATCTCGGCTAGCCTGTGGTATCACAGTGTGATTAGTCACCAGAGAAAAGTCTCGGCTTCCCAAATTCCCCTGGGTCTAGGTCTGGAACTGGATGCATGCTTCTCACTGGATGCACCCCCTTCTCACTGACGAGACCCTGAAGGGTAAATTTTCCTGGCAAAAGACACAGGGAAGAGAGCAGGAAGAGAATCTAAAGGAGGAATCCCTCTGTAGTTACATGACTGCCAAAATAATCCTATGGGGATGAATGAGCTCAAAGCCAGGCCGGAGTCACCCTCTTTCAGGAAGTCTAACCCAAGCTGGTGGGTGGCAGTGCACAGGATGAGGGAGCTGCAGCCTTTTCCATGGTGGTCTCCAAGCTGCAGGTCTGGGAGGATACAGTTTGTTAGATCCTCTCCTTGTAGCTCTGTTTTTTGTTGGTGTTAGCAACCACACCAGAGCTAGATGAATTTTCAAATGATGTATCAAGGAGTATCATGACTGATCTTTAACTTCTACAGAAATCTGCTGGGACTGCCTTTGCTCCCATTAGGGTGGTGGTACTGGGGGGAACCAGACCTGTTGCTCTTCCAGTGCTTCAGCTTTGTGGGTCAAAGCTCTGAAGTCAACAGCTTTAGAGCCACTTCTTTGGCTGTTGAATTTTACAGAGCACATTTGATCTGCACTATCATGGAGCATCTGGCACATCAGTCCTGCTGGAGTGGATGGCATTAGCCCAAGTCTGAATCTGGCCTTTTGACTTTCAAAAATTGGCTGCAAAATGAGGGATCCTTGTCAGCTGTAAGATTGATGCTGTATGACTTCAAGCACGTTTGTCATCTGTTTGCAAAGCGAAAATAAGCTTACAGTTGTTGACAGTAAATGAAGTAATATTTACATAATACAGTCATACCTGTTTCCTGCTAAAGAGATCAATGCATATTTCTTTCTGCAATAACAAATCCATGCCATATATCTTCACAGACACAATAATATTTGAAGTGAAACATTCATCCAGCTACATAATTACATCTATTGTTTTCCATTTGCTTTTTTTCCCTAATAGTTTATTACTAGTGGCCAATAGTCAAAAACAATCCAGAGGGATGCAAAACAGCCCCTCGTTCCAGCTCCTCTCAGAGATATTTTGGTTATTAAAATTACTGTCATTAAGATTGGTGCTTGGATACTGCCCTGCAAACTGAGGCCCTGCTGCTCCAGGTGGTGGATGCATGTGTGGTACAAGGCATTGCCTGCCCCCAGGATTTTACAGCTGGAGAGAGGCAGCACACAACCACCCCACAGCAGATCAGCTGTGATTTTTCAAGCAGAAAAACTGCCTTGATGTGTCCAGCACATTTCCCACCCTCCTCCTGGTTGCTCACCGGAGGCAGAGCTGGGACAGGGAGATGTTTCTGTCCTAGACTTGAAGAAGCTGAAGAACAGGTGAGTTGAGACTGATCCCTTTCTGTTTCTCTGAGCTCTTTTCCTTTAGTTGAAGAAAAAGGTTTTATCTTTCTGTTCTATAGCATCTTCCAGACTGTAGGGTTCCTAAATCACTTAATGCAGATCAATAGCAATAAATAAGTACTGAGGTGCCTCCACTATTAAGACATTTGTGTGGCCTATCTCATGTAAATACTGCAGATAGCAATCGTGATTTAGTAATTATTTCCCCCTCTTTCCACCTCCATAGCCCTCTATGAACACACAGCTTCTAAAGAAAACCCTACAGCTATTTTTTTCCCCCCACACAACAGTATCAACATAACAAACCCTTTAGTCAGGCAAGTTCCCCTCTTGTCCCTCCAGCTGCCCTTAAATTTTCACCCTGGTGTGGAATGATGCTCTGAGTCAACTGGATACTCGCCTCCGCCTACTCGAGAGCGGCTGTGTTTTGGATCTCCTGTTACTCTGGGTGTCATGCAAATGGGAAGGAGGAGTTACATCCTGAGTATGCAGCAGCACTGCTGCCCAGCACATCTGAGTGGCTCTGTTTGTTCTTAAACCATGAGTTATTTGCTCTTTTACAGAACAGTTTTATGTTGCTGTTGAACACCCAGCCTGGACTGGTCACCGGTTAGAAGAGAAAGCAAAGGAAGGTTTCCTGGTAGGAACAGAGGAAGCAAAGCAGTGTTTCCTGGTAGGCAGTGTGAAAGGAAAAACTAGTTTCCAATTCTGCACTGGGCTGGCAATAAGGACACAACAATTGCTGCATTAGCATGATCCAAATATCCTGAGAAGAAGAGTGGGCAAGTTAGCCCAGCAGTGAGGACCTCTGAGATTGGTCCCACAGCCACTGTGGACACCCTGCTGGCCAATTCAAAGCTGCTGAATTAAGACCTCCCAGGTTTAGATCATTTACCAGCCTTTTCCTCATAGATAAGTCTGCTTGGGCCACCTGGTCATGAACAGGAGTTGATGTGATGAAGGAGGGCATGGCTATGGGTTGTGGGCCCAAACACTGTCTTGCTCTTGATTTGGTTTGCACAAGAGCTTAATAAAACTATCAGATGTGCCCCAGGTCCCAGGTGTTTTCAGGCTGAACAGGGAAGGGAAGAGGTTTTTTTCTTTTTGTTTTTTTCATTATGAGAAATGGAGTCTAGAGAAGCAAAGGGACCTTCTGAAAGTTGAATTCCTGCACAAATCTTCATGCCACCGCTAGGAAATAAGCATCTGAATATCTTTATATTGATGTATGATGTACCTTTGGGTGAGATATACATGGTGTATCTTTTCAGCACCCAGCACAATGGGGCTTATATCCTGAATAAACACTGATAGTACACTGTGAGCATTCCTCAGTGACGGTATCAAGATTAACGTGGATTATTTTTCATCTCTTGACCCTGTTATCTGTGCATGTCTCATCACATGTGTTTATCTAATATTTGACTTCAGTTAATTTCTGTCAGGGGGAAGTTCATGCTTGGGCAGGATTCCCTTTGGGTTTAAGGTTTTTAGGATCTTGTTTCTCAGTGCACCTCAGTGGGTTCTGAGCGCTTCTAAATCACAGACTCCTAGGATGGTTTGGGTTGGAAGGGACCTTGATGACCATCTAGTTACAACCCTCCTGCTGTGGACAGGGACACCTTCCACTGCACCATCATTCTGAATGCTCTTGTCAATCTCCAGGGTGGATCATGACTTCAGGTAAATTCTGCATATGATCAAAATTTTGTGTATGATTGAAATGATCTTCTTGCAAAGAAGTGCCCCTCCGTTTTATTGAACAATTGACTTTTTTTGCCTGGTTCATTTATTATATTGTTAGTCATAATACTTTTGGGAAATCATAAATCAATAAAATATGCCAGAGAGGTTGCTGTACCACTTGTCAAGTAAGTGCTTTTTAAGAACAGTGTCTCTCTCCAGTAATTTCCCTAAGCCTTTCCTGTAAGCATCCTTTCTCTGGAGCTTTACTGTACTGTTCTAGCTCACTGGGTATATAACCCTTTTAAAGGCTAGTCCAGACCATGCTTTATTTTTCATGTGTCAGTTTATTTTGAAAAGCTGAGAAAGATAGCCACAAAAAAGGGAATGAAAAGAGACAGTAGCAGGGTCCCTGAGCCGGTCTGCAAGCTCTTGTTTTTGATTTCCTTGCATTTGTAAAGCAAAAGCTCAGAGTGAGTTTCGGCTTTTGGCCACCAGCTGGAAGCATTACTAGTGATGACTACTGTGGGCAGTAAAATGCTGCTATCCAGGGCTGAAGACGGAACATCTGTGGCTGTCGGGACTGTTTCCATTCAGCCTTTAAACAGCCCAGTAGAGATTTGTGGATGTGTGTGTGAGGGCCCTTTCCTTATCAAAGAATATCCTTGTAATGTGTTTGGGGCTGGGTAATAATAGGCAGCATCGGTGAATGCTGTTTCAATTTAATTTTTTTTTTAAAGTGCATGTCTTCTAGTGGGTGATTCATCAGCTGCTGTTACAGAAAGTATGTTGGGAAGCTTGCAGCTGTGGGCTCAGGCTGCAGTTTCTGTGTTGTTGCTAGGGATTCTGCATTAAATATCCCAATTCTCTGCACTTAAAACTAGGAAAAATTGACATTCTGACTTCCCATAAGAGAATGGAATACGTGATTCACAGCCCTTCTTCTGCAACATTAATCAGGCCCTGTTTACAGGGAATAGAGCCAAGGGGGGTGGTTAGAGCCAAGGAGGTACACTCAGAAAGCCAAACGGTGATGTCATTTGGGGCAAAAGAGTAAAGGCAAGCCACTTAACCAGCTGAGATGGCTTGTAGTGGGATCAAATCCCAGTCAAAGGATAGAGAAACATTGGGGTTTCTTGGCTGTGCTGTTGAGTGCCCTGGTTTTACTACAGGTTGTTTATGGAGGAGAATAGAGCTCGAGCTGGGCAGCTGAGTCCTGCAGATCTGCCGTGACACTGGGGAATGAGAAGTTCATAGTTCATGTTCTGGGCTTTAAATCCCCAATTTCAGTGTGTCAAGTGAAGTTCCCTTTCCATAAGGATATGATGATCTGGTTTTCTTCTCCTGTCAGTATGTCTGTTATGCCTTGGGCTGCTGTGGTGGCAGGTGCTCTGCACGTGTGTGTAAGGGTTTGCTCCTGATCCTGGGTGTTTGCCACCCATGTGGGAAAGGGCTAAGCTGTGATGGCCTTTTCAAAGGTGGACTAAGGGAAATGACAAGGAACTTCCTTGGGTTCACACAGGAAAACAAACCCCATGTGCCTCAGCTGGGAGAGGAATACAACTTTCCATAGCAAGTCCCCATGTGTTAACTGGGAGATGGTCTGCCTGGTATCACAAGAAACCTCTCTTGCACACAGGCAGCACAAATAATTTTGCAAGCTGAACAAAAGTTGAACAAATAAGTTTCTGTCCTCTCTTCAGTTAGAGGCAATGGTGGGGCTGAGTGTGTCAACGTTTTCACAAAACATGATGGACGCAGGCAAGAAAAAAGTAAAGACTGTTCCCATCCAACCACTGCAAGGAACTTGCAGGAACCTTGCCTCCCAGGCCTTTGCAATGTTTTTTGGGAATCTTTCTTGCTAAGTGAATCCTGACTGTCTGCCTACTGAGATGTAGAGAGAAGCCTTAGGACAGAGATTTAAAAAGTCTGACCAGTCCATTTGCATATTTTATAAGGAGAACTTTTGGCAAGCCATCAGTGAGCTGTTGTATCCACAGGAATCAGCATGACCCCAGCAAACGGAGGTTTCCTTCTCAAGCTCAGGCAAAACAGATTATTTCCTAGATCAGTAAACTGCAAATATGAACTTGGTTTCCCTGGCTCCTTAATGGCATATCTCCTTTCCAAAAGAATTCAGGTTTGCAATTTTAAGTAGAATTTGTTTTTTTACAGCATCAGCTTATATTTTTGTTTTCCATATTTTTTTGCATGGTCCTTTCTCTACAAGAAGTCCCTCCCTATGCCATTACTTCAATGTTAGACAAAAAAATTAGCAAGAATTATTTATTGAATGGCAGAATATCTTAATCCCAGCCATGCTTTTGGACCTTAGAAGCGTTTTTAAAACTGCATATTGTCTTACTAAGAACTGTGTTCTCCTGGGCACTGTATCCAAACTGTTAAGCTGTGTAAGACCCAGTCTGATTAATTAGAGAGGTTTGTGGGTTGGACCAGTGGAAATTCTCCATTCTAAGTCAGACCTGTGCTTTAGTCTTGGTCTTACAGGGAGAGAACAAAGAGCAAGCCAACCAGAGTTTGGGATGGTATGTCATTATCAGTGATAACAGTACTGCTTCTCTGCCAGAGTGCTGAGGACTCACACACTTGGGACACAGGACTGAGAAGCCAAAACAAACAGCAGGGCTCTGCTGGGGAGAGGAAGGTGTTGGCATGAATCTTCCACTTCAAACCTGCGGCTCCAGTATCTAACCCAACATGGGGATGTTTTGTCATATCATATTGAGGAGATTGGCCGTTGGTGGTGCAGCAGAAGCTGAAAATGCTGTGAATGGTGTGTTTAGTAGTGGTAGATGATTTGTTATACCTCAGAGGCTGATTAAGTGTTTCCTCTGTGGTAAATCTGAAAGAAACCTGTAGATTCCTTAATAAGTAAAATAATAGATAACAATGACAGAAAATAATTATTGTTAAATGAAAGAGAAGTACCCAGAAAAGGAGACAGTGTTTGGGCTGGCTGAGGATCCTGGAGCATCTCAGGGACGCTTCTGTGGTACACTCACGGTGAGAGGTGGGCAGTCTGGGTCCTCTCCTAAACTCTGCCATGAATTCCTTTTATGTTCTTGGTACTATTATTTCGTTTTCTCAAATTTTAGTTTTCCTTTAATTCATGGTACAAGCAAATGGTGCTTGGGGATATTTAGTGAGTAACAGCAGGGCATTAAGAGCTCTTGGGCAGCACGAGATACCATGGCAAAGTTATGTCCTCAGCTGGAGGTGACAACCACAATTTACACAAGCTGAGGATCTGGCTCCCCCTTTTCTAGCATGTCAACGCACATCCATCTTTATGCCAGCAATGTCCAGGCCCTGACTACAAGCATTTAATAAGTTTAAGGAAGTTCCTGTTTTGATCTTTTGTTATAATCAGTGTTATTACGAATGCAGACAATAACCAGAACAATTGTAGTCATCAATGGAGCTATTGGTGAAGAACACAGGGCTTTCCTGCTTAGACACAACTATGAGGAGGACTGTTTACTTAGCCAGACTGTCCTTTTATAGTTACCAACAGGAAGTGCTTGCAATGTTTGTGTAAGAAGGAGACTTCAAATTATCCCACATCATCTCTTCAAAGGGATGTGAGAACAGAATGTATGTTTTAAATAAAGTCTCACTGCCCTTCTTTTTTGGCTTATGAGAGAGCACATCTGGTTTCGATGGACCTGACAACTTGTTGTCTATGTCTTTACAGCCCAGGTTTGTCACATTCTCACCTCTAAATGGAAAAGCTTTGGATGAAAACCCACTTTTGTTTTTTGGCTTCTCCTGAGTCTCTGTAAACACTGGTAGACAGTGTAAGGCCAACTTGACCCAAACAGTCTCTATTATGAATGTCCAGCCATCTGCCAGACTAAAGACTAATGTGTGGGTAGGACTGGGACTGGCTGGAGTGGGAATTGTGAAAGCCTGTGGTGGTTTTAGTTGGATATTAGGAAAAGGTTCTTCACCCAGAGGGTGGCTGGTCACTGGAAGAGGCTCCCCAGGGAAGTGGTCATTGCCCAAGGCCTGGAAGAGCTCAAGAATAATTTAGACAGTGCTCTCAGGCCCATGCTGGGATTCCTGGGGCTGTCGTGTGAGGGATTAGGAGCTGGACTTGATGATCCTTGTGGATCCCTTTCAACTCAGGATATTCCAAGATTCTATGAAGTGCGTGGGACTCCATGGTTTTGGTCAACTACAGGAGAGGAGTACAGGGAACTCACTGGGTTGTTCGCAGACTAACCAGGATGTCTCTTTATAAACAATAAGAGACTGTAGCCAACATCAATTAGTGCTTAGTTTTATCTCAGTTTTGTTTCTTGTTGTAGAGAATTATACAATGAATAAACCACAATTCAAAAAGTCTCTCAGCCTCCACCTAAGCAAATCAATGATGTCCACAGATCAAATATCAGACTTACTTCAATCAATGCTTTTTTGTTTTTAAATTTTTAATTTAAAGCTTCAAATTTACCTGTTTATTCTGATTAATGCATGGTTGGTGGAGTGAGATGTGTTGCAGCCTAGATAATGGAAACTTTTATAAACCCTGGAGCTGGAGTCCTGTAGCTGATCTCACATAGGTAAGAAAGGACTGGTCCCCCCATGCAGCTGTCCCCTTGCTATACGGTACCATTAATAAACCAGTTTAATATTTGAGTCCCATGAGGAGTGGGAACTATTTTATCCCCATTTTACACAGGGGGGAAAGGAGGCAGAGAGAAAGATTAGGGGACTTGCCCACGGTCACACAGGAAACCTGTGGTAGAACCAGGATATGAACATAGATTTCCTGAGCCTCCATTTGCTGCATGAACCACAAGCTCTTCCTTCCTCCCTTGTCTGGGAGAAACGACAAGGTTTCTTTAACATGAGAGGTGCCCTGCAGGGACTCGGCCTCAAGCTTCTTCATTTCATGTGGAGAAGATGCTCTAGTCAAGAGATGTCCTTGCTCTGAAGAACATCCCTGTGAAATTATTTGTGTGTTTGTACCAGAGGAAACCGGTTGCCCATGCAGGTATCTTCCCCTTTCTCTTTGGCATGGTGTTTTGTTGGTGCAGGGAGGCTGCTTTGGAGCTCCAGGGATATGGAGTTTGCTGATCATGGGCATTTCTGTGAAAACCCCAGGCATGGGAGGTGTTTTTTACCTTTACTCCCACATGTGATATCTACATTGTGGAGCTCAGCTGGTCACCTGATGGTCAGTTCGGGGAAGGGCCATAGGTTAATTTGGGGAGTTAGATAAACCACACAAGGTGAAGGTGCCTTTATCCCTGTTGCACGTGATGCCAGCTCTGGGACATGGAAAAAAATCTTAACTTCTAAGTTGATAGAAAAATTCTCTCCCAGGTGATGGTGGAAAACATGCAGCATGGACAACACCTTCTGCATGGACAACAGGGACTAGAACAATGCTGACCTTGTGTGTCAGTGGGTACAAACATCACTCCAGCATAAAAACCCCTCTCCTCCATCAGAGACGTGCTGGGGAAAAACGGGCCAGAGACATCACACCACCACGTCTACAGAATTTTTTGAGACTTAGATTTCCTTCAGGTGATGTTGCTCTCTCAGTTTCCAAAGCAGAGGTCCATTTGCCCTGGAGTTCACTGCCACAGTTGTATAGGATAATCAGGAAATAGTAAGCAGGAGCTTGATTTTTTTTTCTCTGCTCATGTAACCAAGCCACCACTCACAATATGGACTTTTCAAGTCACACACGTGTATACAGAAGGAATTATGTTGTCAGTGGCATCACCTTTGATAACAAAGGATGATACAGTAATACTATGGCATTTTCTTGTGCAGGTTGCGTGAAAAGCACACTCCCAAGTAACTTTTTGTGGTTATTTTTTGTGGCAATCTACTGCTCTTCCTATCATGTTGCTCTAACATCAACACAGGGATCAGAGAGAACCCACAGGCCTTTTATTCTCTGGTTTGTTGGTAACTGGCACCATCTCATCTCCATGAATTCATCTCGGCAAGGACCCAGCTGCTCTTCTTGGACTACATCTGTGCTGAGCACAGGATCAATCTGCTTGTGGGGAAAACAGAAACTTCCCCATCTCACCACAATATCATCATTCCATATCTATCCCCGTGCTAAACAAATGGGAGTGCATCAGGTAACCATCCACAGGGATTTTCTATCCACAGAGAAATATTGTCTGAAGAAGGCTGCAGTTCCCCAGCAAAGGCTGGTGTGAGATGCTATCACTCAGCATAAACCCAGGCAGCAGTGGTGGAAGGAGGCCAGCAGGGATAGTCTAAAGGGTGGCCTGAAAGATCTGCTGCCTTTGTTACACTGGTCTGGCATTATTCTGCTCTGGGAAAGATGTTTTTATCTGGAATATTGAGACCAGTTTTTCTGCTTGGTTAATGACAGCATCCTGAAACAGTCTCATCACCTTAGCATGGGCTAAGAAAGGGCAAGCAAGATTGTTGGTGGTGCTTGAATTGATTGTAAGGATGAGAAGAATATCAGGCATCCTGTTAAAAATTAACCTCAAGGTCTTTGGCAGCACACTGAGCATTATTTCAGTGTTTTGCAGAGAGTTACCTGTCTCACAGGCACACCCCCCTTGTTATAATTTTTATTAACCTAACAAAGATGAACCCGGATAGAAAGAAAAAAATATTTTTGAAAGTGCATCCTTCTCTAGCCTTTCTTTGTCTTCCTTTAGTCAGATGCAGCCTTATTTCTCTCTTTATTTTTTCGTTTTTCTTTCATATAGTTTCAGGTTTTTTTTCTCAGAAAGCCATTTAAATTATTTCTTAAGAATTTGTATGTATTTAAGATCTTATTTAACTTGAAAGTTTATGACAAATTAATATACTTCAGGTCAAATCCTGCTGATTTGGGACTCTTAAAAGTGAGTACGTAGAATTAAATAGGCTGCAAAAAAATAGAATGAAAAATTGTGATAGCCTTCCTCCTTTGTTATTCTCAATATCACACTGAGTTGCATCTCAGTTCTTTGACTCCAACTAAATATTGGTGTCTTCAATGGGGTGTCCCTGTGGATTTAAATATTACTAACATGTGTAAGCAGAGTAGACTTATCTCATTCTTATCGACAACAAATTTTCAGAGAGCTGCCAGTGTGTCAAAACTCTTGCTGAGTCCCCAAAGTTTATTGTATTTCCTTATCGCTGTTTATGTAAATTCCCACAAACTCATATGCACTGAAAACCCAACAGAAATTTTCTGATACTACTGCATTCCTCCTCTTCCTCAAAACCCTTGACAGCAAGTCAGATTCTGCCTTTTGAAAGGAACAGCTATTTTTATTCCTGTTGCAAGAGGTTTTCCAAACTCCCCATGCATTGTTATGTCTCTCAAATGCATTACATCACAGGACTCTCCTGAAAGGTGTCCAAACTCTGCATTAAAACGCTTGTGGGAAAAGTTGAAAAAATAAATGGTTTATGTTAAATGGTATTTTGAAAAGGGAATGAAATGTATTGCACTGATATGGAAAGGTAGTGTAGTAATGAATGCTTTGGGTTTGAATTAAGTGTTATGCTCTCCCTCATTAAACTCCCCTCTGAAGTTATGCAGGCTTACGTGTTTCTTCCCCCTCTTTCCTCCCTTTCCACTGAGTATAACAGAAGAGTGGTGAAGTATGAAGTCTCTGAACATTATGCCGTGAAAAATATAACCAAAGCAGGTGGGTTTACTTTAAATTAGGAGAGAATCTGATCTTCTGATCTGTCTATATTTCAAATACCAGCTTGGAAAACCATGGCAAACAGCAGGCCCAGCCTGTTCCTCATGGCTTGATGCGACCAGCAGTTTGTGCCTCAACCATCGCTGCTCCAGCTCAGGTTGAAGGCAAGAACAGTGTTTAATGTTTCCTGCAGCACATTCTTGCTGAGTGTGGTGGAATTTGGCCAGTAGCTTCTGGGGACTATTGATATTAAAGGTCTTTCTTAATGAGACTTTTGCTCTTAAAAGGTTTATCCACACTGTGCTTTTGCAACGTTCCCATGGGTCCCACAAGGCCAAATGTTCTGCCTGGTGTGGCCTTGGGGTGCTCTGAGGATACCATGGGCTGTGGCCTTGCTTGAATGAAGGGAAATTTAGGGCCATTGGCCTTTGTTACGTCCTCCAGGATCTCTTAATATGATATTCTGGACACCTCCAAATCTGGAAAGCCACCTGTCTGAGTCATCCAAAGTCTTTAAATACATATCCCACAAAACCATGCGTAGCTCCCTCAGCACTCCAGAGTTCCCTACATTTCAAAGGTTTGGAGACGTACCCAACTTTTCCTTAGAATCAGCCAAGTCCAGAAGAGCACGGAATGACTGCACATCCCATCCCAAACAAACATATGACAAAAGTGCTCTGCTGGCCTTCCTTGGGCCAGCTCCAAAGCCAGGTTCCCAGAGGTTTCATCCTGGAACGGGATAATTGTATGAGCATTGCAAGCACCTGCTGAGCAGGGATGGTGGCTGAAGGGAGGCTTATGAGCCCCAAAGAGGATTTTGGTTCACTATTTGTAGTTTATAGTGTTCTCTTTATGGGATGGATTGTCTGACTTTGAGAAAGAAAGCAATGTGGCTGCACTTTACTATGCTGGCAGTGTGATTCACACATTTAAGGGATCTCTTAGGGGATTCTCTCACTGCTCTGTCCATTTTTGGATTTTGACAAGTTTTTGGCAGGATTCAGGCACCTCATTGCTCAGGCTGGGAAATTCTGACAAAACTGGCTTGTTGGGAAAGTTGTTTTCCTCTGAAGGTACCTATCTCCCAGGAGATGGCTGGATGGCCAGCCTAGGTGAGATGCATAATAAATGGATCAAGAGAAATGACATCCCACACTCATCTACCCTGGACTTAGTTGTTTGGGAATTCAAAGTAAACAGGGATCATAAAATGCAAGGTACCATTTCAAGCTGGTTCTATTACAGGTCCATAAACATACTATATTAGCTGTTCCTACTAATTTCTTTACTTATTTGATGATAAATATGAGTAAAAATTCCGGAAGCTGCAAAACTACACTCACAGTGTACAGTCCAAACCCACAGTAATACTTTCAGAATACTTCCTCTATCCTATTTCATCTTAAACAGTGATTTCGAAGGAATGTTTTTTTTATCCTGAAATAGTTGTCCCTCACTGCCTTCTAGATGTCCTTGTCTCTTTGCCATGACAATAGAGGGAATGTTGACAATTATCTTACATTGGGTGCCTAAAACCTAAATAGCTGAAGATATGCTCTTACTTTCATCCTTAATTTAAATACTATAAGCTTGAGGAAGGAAATCTAAGCTCTTGCAAACACTGCTTGTTGGAAATCATGCCCCAATTTGACCTCTAGACAGTTACTCTGCCTGGTTTCCATTGCATCTCTGGATGCTCTGATTCTCGCCAAAACACCATTTAAAAGAGCTTCTTCACTTGTTCCTCTCATCACTACAAGCCCTTCCCTGGCTCATTCCTTCTTCTGGGGTAGTTCAAGCTCATTTGTACCTCTAAGGCTCTACTAAATAGTGCCCACTAAGATGTGTTTTCTCATTTTTGTTTGGTCTTCCCTCAAGAATCATTATATTGGTGCTGCACTGTACTGCATGGATGGGATCCTCCTTTAAATACCACTTTAAATACCACGAAAAGATCAAGATGAGGATGAGGACACCTGCACTGCAGTCTCAGAAGCCTCCTCCCCATCCCAGGCCATGATGACCTGGCTGTCTTCAAGAGATTGAATTTATAAAATGTTGGAATAATGTTGCAAAGGCTCAGATAAACAAATTTTCCTATTGTGTGGTTGTGCCTGTCAGCAATGAGTGATTCACCTAAGATAATGGAAGTTATGTGAAGATGCTAGGGATTGCAACCTTCCTACATCTTCAGTTCAGGCATTCAGAGGCAAGTATCACAGCAGAAATTTTGTCGTATTGGAAAAGCCCGAGCACTGTTTGCAGAAACTGGGAGGATTTATTTGTTTTTGTTCTATTTCTATATTTAAGATAATTTGCCGTTCAAGAGCTGTTTCCCAGCATAGCAAGTGAGAGCCCATGTGGCACCTGGGAAGGTCAAAAAGATGGATATTTTAAAGAAACCAGACAACAGTTTCCTTTTATTTTATCTTGTAAATGCATTTGTAGTTTGCTAAAACAACAAAGCAAGACATTTCATATACTCAGTTTCTTAACTGAATGATAGACCAGAGCCACTGCTGGTGTGATTCTGTATCCTTCCCTTGCAATCAATTTAGTGCCGTGGGAAATTCACTTCCAAACCCATTTTTCACGGTGAACACAGAAACTTTTCATGTAATTCCTCTCAAGGCTTGTGCCACTGCTGCTGATGTCATCCCATTGCTACAGATCCTTCTGCGCAGGAGCCTTCGAGAGCCCTGGCAGTGATTTCAGTATGACTGGGAACCACTTTGCTGCCCATGTATCATAGAAAAATTTCTGCCATGCCAGGATCAGACCAGTCCTGACTTTGACAGCCCACTTGGCAGGCATGCAGGTGATAATTTTTTTTTCACTGGCTTATAGTGGCTTCACCATAACTCAACTGAGTCAAGTACTCTTTTTTAAGAGACTTGACTCGCTTTTAAAAGAAGCTAGCATGGTTACCTGGGGCAACATTTTGCAAATTTTTCAGTGATTATCTTGTTCATGAATGTACACATTTCCTTTAAGAGGGTATATGCCTAAACCACAGTGCATGGACATGAGTCGATAAAGGAAGCAATTCTTGTAAGCTTGTGTGCATCGACACAATTTCTTAAAAACACACCATGGCAGCAGAACTGCATGGCAAGTTACTGGCATCTGAAAGCATGAGCTGCTATTAAATGATGGTGTGTAGTGCTGGGTCAGTGAGGAAAGTGGTAAACCAGGCCTAAATGGGTTGTGCCAGGTCTTGAATTTATAGAATCATAGAATCATTTAGACCACTGAGTCCACCCATTAGCCCAGCACTGTCGGGTACCCAACCCTAAATCATGTCCCTAAGCACCACATCTACACATTTTGTAAACAATTCCAGGCATGGTGATTTCACCACATCCCTGGGCGTCCTGTTCCAACGCTTGAGCACCTTTTCACTGAAGAAATTTTTCCTACTGCCCAATCTAAACCTCCATTTATCTACACAGATATCATGCAGTTTGCAATTTTCAGTAAAAATAAAAACAGAATTTAAGATCTCACATTTCAAACCAAAGTCAAAGGTTTGTTTGGCTCTTTGCAGTTTGAACACCTGTGTAAAAGTAAGAAAGGGAGGGAGGGAGGGAGGGGGTGAGGAAAACCTCACAGTTTTTTTTCTGTCCTGTTTTTTTGCAACTCTCTCTATCTTTCTTTGGGTCTTCTGGCAGCTTGAGTGTCACAAGGTTTTTTTTTACAACATCCAGTCTGGCAGACAACTTAAGGAAAATGCACATTTTGGCATCAAAATAGAATTCCAGGGTGACTTAAAAAGTGGTGCAATGGATGATTTTTGCCCTGTGTCAGCACTATGTGATGCACTGACCTCACATATAATTTATATCACATATATTTTTGTATTTCATATTAACATGAAATGGAGAAATTAAATAAAAAGAAAGAACAAAATAAAGAAATGGGGAAAGAATTACTTGAAGTCTCCCGAGGGGCATGTTCTGCAGGCTGATGCAGGGCAGAGCAATCTGAGCTACGCCTGGGTATGGTGAGCGGAAAGCAGAGCAGCTGCACTTTGTTTTACCTCTTTGAAACTTCTGACGGGAAACAGCCCTGATGTGAACTGTCCCTCAAACACTGGAAGGCTCTCAGCGTTCTCAGCACTCAACATTTTGCAGGAGAAACCCACAGCTCCTCTGGTGCCCAGCTTACAGAAGGTCCACACTGCTGCAGCCGCTGCAGCTCCAGATTTTCCTGTGTCAGCTTCCCCAGAGCTGCCCAGGGGAGATGGTCACAGCTTCTGCTCAGCATCCCCACCTCCCAGGATGGGCTTCCAGCTCAGCCAGCAAAGCAGCTCAGCATTAGGTCAGCCTCCCTTCTTATACACTTTGAGAACTGTAAAAGTGGTGCAGCAGAAAGAGCACAGGAACCCCTTTGCCACTCACAGCAGCAATACCATGTTAATAACGCCAAGTCACTGCCCACAGACAGAAAAACATCACAGCACACATCAGGTGAGATGTGAAACTCAGGACAGCAAAGTGAGTTTATAAACATCCCAAAGGTCAATATAAGGCCTGCTGAAGCTTCATTTTCCACAGGCATGAACCTTGCTGCATGAAAACACACGTATGCCCCTACATGCACAGTACAAGTACTAAGACCCCCTTTCTTTTATCATTTTCTTTTTATTTTTTTTCTTGCTTTTTGATAGGCATGTTGTGGAAAATGTGTGTCTCTGTGGGCCTGGTGACAGGCAAATGTTTGTGTGGGTGTTAAAAAAAATGGAGAAGGTGTGAGGCATATATACAGAGAGCCAGAAAGCCACACACAGGCTTCTATTTATAGCACCTTCGTGGTGAAATAGAGAAAACGAATGGCAGCTTCTATCTGCTGCTCCTAACTGAAGTTTGGCAAGAGCGACTGCAGCATTTAGGGTCTCTTTGTAGTTATAACTGACAACAAAAAGTGATGAGTTAGCTGTTTCCTTTGCGACCCTCTCGAGCAGGTGAAGGAGTCAACCGCTGCGCAGCCGGGGCGGAACGAGCTGACGCTGCCTTGGTGCCTGGAAATGCTCTGTGCACCCCGGGGAGCCCAGGTCAGGAAGCAGAAATAGCCCATTTTTTTCTGAGCACCGTGGTGAGACTCTGTCTACCAACCCGAATTCACGGTCCAGGCACAGCAGCGTGTGTGGACATTTTAATTTCTTTCTAGTTGCACCTGTTAGAAAGGGAAAAATACAGGTACAGGGTTCTAGTAACAGAGGTGAGGTCTGAGGTCATGGTTCAAACCCACTGATGATTTCTTATGCCAGTAATAAAATGGCAGCAGTTCTGCTCTTGTGTTTTTTCTTCAATGGATTCTTCTAAAATGGGATTAACTAGATATGCTCTTACTGATATGATGCCATTTCTGCATAATATAAATGGGTTGGCTTATGTGGAGAGTACAGTGGGCCTGGGAACTTGGTGGTGAGGTATTTAAAATGCAGTTCTCAGCTGCTCTGCTTAAAGTGGGGTAGTGGCTTTAAATTGAGAGTGGGTTTAGATTAGATATCAAGAGGGAATTCTTTACTGTGAGGTTGGTGAGGCCTTGGCACAGGTTGTCCAGGGAAGCTGTGGCTGGCCCATCCCTGGAAGTGTCCAAGGCCAGGCTGGACAGGGCTTGGAGTAACCTGGGATAGTGGAAGGTGTCCCTGCCCACAGCAGGGGGTTGTAACTGGATGATGTTTAATGTCCCTCCCAAGCCAGTCCATTCTGTGATTCTCTGATTCTGTGATCTCTTTTTTCAGCTTGCTTTCTTTTCTCATTTCTTTCCTGAGGACATTAGTTTAAATATTTTCCTGCTGGAAGCTAAAATATTCAGTAGGTGAGGAGGCACCTCATCACCCACCTCTTTCCACCATGAGGGCTGCTCTTTGGAGTCCCCAGTGCTGGCCACAGCTCTGACTTTTACCCTGGTAAAAGGTGTAGGACCCTGTGTTTTCCTCAACTGCCCATTTCATGACGCCTCCAAATCACACCACTTGTGTGCAAATCATGGATTGCTCCATTAGGAGGTGGGAACCATCAATTTTCTGTTTGTTTGGGTGGCGGAAGTGGGTTTGGCACCTGGAAAATTACAGGGCTGGGAGCAGAATATCACGTTCCTGCCTTAGGTCCAGACTAGTAATGATAAAAAAGCTATCTTAAAGCAAAACTTTTCCCCCAGCTTTTTTCTTTAATTTTATGAAATGAAAAGAATGCAAGCAGACAGAAATATTTTGTGAGCTGGTATTTGTTGCAGCACACAAATTTCTCAGAAGAAAAAATCTTGAGAGAGCTGCAAAACTGCATTTTAAAATGAAATATATTGACATTTTTTCTTTAAGAGGCAGTTTTGATTTTCAGTTGGAGTCAATGTACTTTAAAAAAATAGCCTCTAAAAGATTAATAAAAAATATACACATGGATTCATTTTGAATGAAATCAATATTTTATGAATTAATCTTTGAATTCTGTTGACTTACCAAAATTTTGAGTATTTTCTTTCTAAGTTGATCTGAATTTTTACCAAACTCTGCATTTAAAAAATGGAAGTGAACTAATAAATTAGATATTTTCACAGTCCCACAATAATATTAAGCAGGGAGGTTTGCCTACTCCTATCTCATCTAGAATCACAGGTGAAGAAATTAATTTTAACTTCTGTTTCCATTCTAGCATTTCTTTGTTTCATTCATTCAATATTAAAAGTGTTTTGGCTGAACAAACTGGTCACCTGGTGCACTGTTCCTTGACTGAAGCAGAGCATATCTCTTGGAGATGATCATCACTGAAGACTTCAGATATCCCTCTACCTCTGTTTTTAGAAACACATGTATGATGTGAGTTCTCCTGTATCTAATATCACTGCTGAGTTTAGACCAATGTGTTTAGTGACCTCACTGACTTGACAGACTCTTTTCTCAGATTTGGATCTGGCCTCCTAGTGCACGTGTGACTACGAAGACATTCACCACTAAGAAATGTTTGCGTTTTTGTTGGTGAATATTTCTTAGCATTCACTTGAATTTTCACAATTTCTGCTTTGTCAATAAACTACTTTTCTAGGTGCTGATGGAGAGAGATCCCAGGGAGGGACAAATGCTGATGAGATGGTTTTCTTCAAATCATAGAATCATTAAAGCTGGAAAAGACCCCTAAGAATATTGAGTCCAACATTAACCCATTACTGCCAAGTTCAGCACTAAAACATGTCCCTAAGCACCACATCTACATGTTTTATCAACATTTCCAGAGCTGGTGATTCCACCACTTCCTTGGGCAGCTTGTTCCAATGCTTGACCACCTTTACAGTGAAGAATTTTTTCTTCATATCCAATCTAAACCTCCCCAGCTTGAGGCCATTTAGTGTTGTCCTATTGCTCATTACCCAGGAGACCCCACCGATCCTCACCTTCCAAGCAATAACTGAAAAGAACAATTTCTTAGCAAAACTTAATTTAATCTTGGCCACTATTCATTCTGTCCTTATGATGTTGCTTTTCTCATAAAAAATTTTGAGAAAAAATCCCAAACCTCAGAATTTTAAAAGTATAGGTCCTATACAAACCCCAGTAGTGAAAACACACTCTGTTATAGAGGAAACCAGCAAGATCTTTGCAAAGCAGAGGTGGGACATTTTGCTCACTCCCACTTTGCTCGTGTTCCTAGACCAAAAGTCAGTGTGAAAAGCTTGGCTTTGTAATCAGATGCAGGTCAATGGGGACAAGCAAGGTAATCCCTAATCCACATCAAACCACCGGTCTGGGTGTGGTTGGGACACACGAGGACTTATTTGCACCGTACCTCAGTTGCTCAACCAACTTCTTGGGTAATTTGCCCCACTGCAATGCCAGGTGAAGCCTTGCTCAGGGTCCTGCCTGTGATGAGACATTGTCCTTGGCCCAGAGCTTCCAGCTCTAGGGACAAAGACAACAAGCAGGGGAAACAGAAGGAAAAATATAGCCCAGGGTCATAAAACAGGCCAGTGCTGGAAAACCACATTTCTGTCTCTTACTGTGCCTGTGCTGCCATGGAAGTAGACATGGTGAAGACACGTTTAGTCCTGGCATTTTTAGGAACATTTCTGTGTTTATTAGTTTAGCACAGTTATGAAATTTTGGATCAGGGACTGTGTAATTGTTGTTTCTCAGCCTAAGGTAAAGCACATCTTGATGTCCTTGGTTTAAACTTGCTTTGGGAAAATATGTTAAAGCATGGCTTCAGTTCACTAATCAGAGTAACAGTGCAAGCAAGAGGTCCTTCAGTATTTGTCCAAGGCAAACTCACGGTGTGGTGGGGTTCAGGGATGAAGGACTGACCTCAGCAAATCCACCCCAGCCTAAAAAATCCCACTCTTTTCATTAAAGTTTTATGTCAGGTTAGCTCAGGCAACTTTGAGTCAGGCAACTCAGTTATTCTGAGGCTAAGGAAAAAGCCCCAAACCCAGCTTTTTCAGAAGTCAAGCCCTAACTCTGGACTTAGCTAAAGGACTCACCTTCCCTTAGAACACTTGGTGGATCAGCACTACCAATTAGCTAAATGTATTACAAATATAACTGTGAGCATTCCTTCAGAGCCTACCCAGCTCTCTCTGTTCAGACTAAGTTAACCTTTGGTGTAAATGAGAAGAATTTATTCAACATACTGGGGGGAGAGGGGAAGGCAGCAGTTCCTGAACAAACTGTCAATAACAAGAAGCACATTTTCTACAGCTCCCCATGCATGGGGGGTCTGTGAACTGTCTCAAGGAGCAAGGAGGTTTTATCAGAATCAGCAGCTCCTCTATAGTCCTCAGGTGCAACAGTTGGACTCTTCTTTTTTTCCAATACAAAAAGCCACCCTTTACCCAACTCCCATCTTGTACTAGATTGAACCAAACCCGAGCAAAAGCCGGGGCTGGCAAAGCTCCAGCCCAGCACAGGAGGTATGCTTAAAAGCAGGAAGCTGTGGCAAAGCTGAGTCGCTGAAAAGCTACTGGAGCTAATATATTGTGGTCATGGGGATAGGCAGCAGCCTCCGAGTAGTGATGGGAAGACTCAAAAGCACCTTCAAAACAGGCTTGAGAAATTCTGCTGATCTTTGCGCTTTGGCTGGGCTTTTGTGCTCGGGGTTACGCTTGAAGCTTTTAGAACGTCTCTCGTCGTTGGAGAGGCGTGGATGGTTGATCCCTGAGCCCTGCACAAGCCTCGTTTTCTGCCTGTGCGCTGCGATGCAGAGGTGAAAGGCTTTGAAGGTGAAAGGGATGCGTAGGATTGGGCTCATCTGGCAGCATTTGTGACGGCAGCTGAGGCCCAGCAGGTCGTAAACACTCTCTGGTGAAGAGCTGCCTTCCCCACCTCTTCCCGTGGCAGCGCGAAAGGCCAGGCGTGCGCTCGTGGATTGACTAATTCTTTCATGGGGCGGAAAAAAGGTACTGGCTATGAAGCCAATAGAAAACACCAGGTGGTCAAGACATTATGGAGGCCCATTGTTCTAGGAGATTGTTTCATTCATTAATATGAACTGCGATGATGAGAACAGGATGCATAATATTGACATGTGGGGTAGGGAGCAAGGAGGTGGAAGGGGTGAGGTAAGGTCTCCCTTTCCTTCTCTTGCCACCCTTGGGAGGTGGAAGGAGTGGCTGTGTTTCAGAACTGAAAACCCAGTGCAAGAGGAGATAAAGGGAGCACTTCCACCAGTTTCTCAGCAGTGAGGTAGCTGCTTCCTTGTAATGTCACAGTTCATTAGAGAGCTGCAGCCAGCACACGTGGAGAGGGGAACATGCTCCTGTCTTCATAATTGGAGCTGTGCTCTCCTACTCTTCTAAATGCCTGCGGGTGCCTGCCTTTGTAGCTGTTTTAGTTTTGGCTGTGTCCTGAGAGACTGCTTTGCGTGTTTCTCAGTGCCTGAAGGGGCCAGAAGGAACCACCTGTGCCTGACGGAGATGTGTGTGTTTTCTGTGGTCCTGGCAGGTCAGAAAATACACGAACATCCAAAGACACCACTTTTCTCAGTTGTCTGTTTTGTACTGACCTCTGGACTCTGGACAAACAAACAGGGATTATCAGTAACCTGCATGTTGGTTTCATGTATTTTACAGCTTTGCAGCAGCACCCTGCTCTCAGATGGAGAAAACTGTGAGGATGTGTCAAGTGGGTAGGTGGAGCTGTCAACAACCACTCTCAGGTCATGTTCAGTGCTTCCCCATCAACTGGACAATAAACACTGACCTGTCTAACCACAAGTGTATAAAAGTAGGATGTGGTTGAAGGACAGAGAGGCAGGTGCTCAGACAAGTGGTGAAATTTGATCAGGATAGAACTGGACCAAACAAGCTGACTCAGAGCTCTGTAAAAGGTGGTGCTTTGATTGTGCTTTGCATCCTAGTGTGGTCCCAAGGCAGTTGGGATGAAGCAGGTGTAAGCAGAGATGGATGTCATCAGCAGCTTCAAGCTGGCACCTTTCTGGGAAGCTGAGTCCTTGGGGCAGATCTGCAGCCAGTGAGGAGACGAAGGAGACTGCTGTGATGGAGCTGGGATCATCAAGCCAGCTCTCACATCCCAACACAAAGTGGCTTTGCATCAGCTGCACAGAGTGCAAAACACACCATCTGGTCCAAAATATCTTCCATGCTGTACAGGAATCCCACTTAGGGATCTCATACTCAGCATCACTCTCAGATGGTGAGTGGAGGAGACAAATGAAGAGCAAAAATCTTTCTTTTTCCCAGAGAGTATGCTCTGTACCCTGCCCTAGAAATAGAATTTACAAAAAAATAAAGAGGGAAAGAAAGAAAGAAAATAATTTATATTGGACTGAGCTGTGGTTTGGAAAGAGAAAAGGAGAAAAGAAACAAAACAAAAACATTGGCCCATAAAGAAGAGAAAACAGGAAAGGAAAAGAACAAAACATCCTGTGCAAAGCAGCCAGTCAGTCGAGGAGGGAGGGTCTGTGTCATCTGCGTTCCTCTGCTGAAGTGGGCACGGACAGCCTGGATCAAGTCTGCAGTGCTCAGACCTTTTCTTAATTTTCTGCTCACCTGATTGTGTGGTGTCTCCTGTTTATTCCTGAGCTCGATCAGAAAGATCAAAGGTGGTTTCAGACTTTCCCTCCTCTCCAGATGCCATTTCATGAGAGTAATGTGGCATCTGTAGGTTGTGCCGTCCCCAGCTCCTCTTCTGGGATGAGTATTAGGGATCCCAGATCCCCAGTGGGCACTGACAGATGTAAGCCCACCTTCCCCTGATCCAAGGTGAGGGGCCAGCTCTGAGCCTGAGGCTGTGTCATGCAGTCAACAGTATTGTGAATGAGCTGACAAAACATACAGCCTGAACTGGAGCTGGCTCTGAGCCTGGGCTGAAAAATTTGGGTGTTTCTGCACCTGCCTGTGTGAAAATGCCTCTTGCTCTTCACCTCAACAGCTAACCCGAGAATGAAACCAGTGTGGAGATCTTGTTGTTGTCTCAGCTCAAGAAGCAGCCAGTTTGCAGGGTAGGGTGGCTAAGATGGGTTGAACAGGGAGGTTGAAACCTGTTCTGTTTGTGCTGTTTATTCTGAGGTGAGGAGGGACCACGATGAATTGGGTTTGTTAATGCAGCATCCTTTGGGATGATTGAAAGATGGGTGTGAACAGCAGTTTAGAAGGCTGGGAACTTCTCCTTTAAGGAACCATTTTCTAAGCCCACTTAAACACTAATCAAGTGCCTCTCTCCTGGTCATTGTTTGCGTGGTCTTGCTGAAGTGGATGTGATTTCCTCCAAACCCCATAAATGTCTTTTCTTAATCAGTTCCAGAGTTACTGCCTCCTTCTCCAAGAAGGCTGCACTCACAAATCTATCACTGAGCTGCTGGAACTAATCACCTCTCCTGCCTCTCCTTCTGGAGAGGGCAAAATGAGCTTTCTAAATAGGGGCAGAACGTTCCCAGTGAGTGCTGGATGTGGTTTCATAGCTGGCAAGTTGGGCACATGTCTGCCCCACCAACAGCAGAAAGGGAGGATGGACTCCTCATGTGTCAGCAAGAGGCAAAACCTGAATGAATTCCCCAAAAGCTGGTGCCCCGAGCATGGTCCTTGAGGTTAAGCTGCACTGGCAGCTTCTCTTTAGATGACTCCACTAAACAATGAATGTAACCTATGATCACTGATGACACATTCAGCTGCTCCTGTGCATTTTTTCTTGGTTCTCCCTCTAAAAGTATTCCAGGAGAGCTTTTTTCCCCTCTGCTTTCCTTGTTGAAATTCTCTCTAGTGAAAGCTTAGAAGAAACATGTTTGTTTAAGAACAGATGTAGCAGAACCAGCTTCCCTTCTCCCCAGATCCCTGAAATTGGGGAAATAAATATTTAATAATGATGTATGGGTTATTTAGGTGCTTTAAGAGGCACTGCCTTCATACAATGTCACTTTCTAGAATTCCCTACTATCCCTTGTTCTCTCATTTCCACCCCCTGCCATCCCATACCTTCTCTTTTCCAGCCTGTTTATTTTAGGCTGCAAAGCTACTTAGAATTATTTATTTTTGGATCAGCTACTGATTCACTTAGTGACTAACTCATTTCATCACTCGATGCCTCACTTTACCTATACATTAAGAAGGATTAATAGTACCTGCTTTTCAGGGCTGTTAGCAGTCTAAATTAATTCATGCTTATAATGTTTATAAAGAGATTTGGGATCCTTGGTTACTGGAGGCTAGGGAGCTGCAAAGTATCTTATTTTTACTTAATAGTGAAGGGGTTTTGTGCAACTTTGCATTATAAAAGTAAAAGAAACCCTGCAGTTAGTTGCAGAGTCTTTTATTCCCGGGGCTTAGTTTGTATCCCAGTTCATTTAGAACCATTTTGTCTGCATATTTCTTCCCCCGATGTTTTAATGAGAGTTAATATCCTTATCTCCTTTACTGAGAAATGTTGGATGGTGCAAAGGGAGGCAATAAAAATCATGGGGTGGGTAACAGGGCTGTGCAGTGTTGTTTGGAGCTCTTAAAAAAAGCCGTGTTCTTCTTCAGACTGCATTTTGGTGTTATTACTGCAAAATATGCAGCCAGAAAGAAAAATTTAAACTTAATATTAACATTTATGACAGTAGTTTGCACTCACTGGAAATATTTTATTGGCATTGTGGGAGGTTGGTGTGAGTCTGTCAGGAAAGGGAAAGGACAACAGAGAAGGAGGAGGCACAAGGGGAGTGTCTCTAAATGAAGCCTGAAATTAGTTTGCAATTATTTCACATTTACTGAGTAATCCACCAAATGATAGTGCCAGTGACAACATCTGCTACTGATCCCACACTGCCATGCAAGTATTGCTTGAAGAAGTGGTGTGTTTGGACGTGAGTATCAGTATGTGAACAGATCATCAGTTTGGTTATGATAGAAACCGCTTCTCTGAATTTAGTGGAGATTCCTTTTTCTCTTGCCTCTTCTCCCACGAATGGAATTCACTGGTTAGAGTGATGAACCAGCTGCTGACAGCAACTGGGCACCACTGGTGCTGCCCTCTGGCCTGTCCATGAGAGTGGTAGGAATTGCTTCCACAGCACTGTGGCCATCTGAGGGTCTCTCCTGATGGGAGAATTAGTTAAATTTCTGATCATGTGCCTCCAGCATCACCAAACACTCCTAGGCTAGAATACAGCTCAAAACAAGGCCTCCCTTTGACAAGATCTTTGTTTTCTGGACTTAGCCTGTGAGCCGTTGCCCTTTCTTCCATCTTGGCAGACTGCAGTAATTATCCAGATGACATATATAGGGAGGCCACGGATTATTAACAATTAACTCAGCTCTGGAGTCACTGCCAAAGATTTTTTGGTTCGTAGAGGAAGTCAAAGTGAGTAAACCATGCTGAGTGACAATAGCTCTGCTTCCCAGCCAGACTGAACAGCTCGTAATGTAACTCAAATATTTCCTCTTTCCAAGCTTGCTTATAAAAGGGCAGACAAGGAAAGGGCAGAAAGGACATTTAGAAGAACACAAGACTGGAAAAACAACCACTGATGTAATGTACTTTCTAAACTAAACATAAGGCATGCACTGTTGCAGTCATTTGAATAATGATTAAAAAGAAAACCAAAACAAAGATAATTTGGTCTGCTTAGTCCTGAATACTGAAAGAAAAAGTGTGACCAGTTCCATGTTGGATGGCTGGGAAGTATTAGCCCTGCACTTCACGTGTTCTGAATCATCTCTGCTCCTGGTAGAGAGAAAATACCAAAAAGAAGAGATGCTGGATGAGATAGAGGGAGTAATGATGTGCATGGGAATTGAAGCATGCCGGGCAGAGGAGCAATAGAAATATCACGGACCTCTGGTGACCATCTTGTATGGTCCTACAAGGCCCATCTGAGATGTCTTTATAGTCCAAATGTCCAATGGGCCAAGCTTTGGAAAGAGTGCAGGAGTTGAATCAAGAGGATAATGAGCAGAAGATTAATTTACACCCCCATTGCACAGAAGGATAACCAAGGTATGGAAAGCTCAAAGCCTCTTTGCTGCCTCCTCTTCTCTCCATGTCTGATCTGGCACGTTCACTGACACCACTTATGACAGCAGATTTTAGCAGGTGCGTTGGTGTTTTCAGGATCGGGACCTACACGACTTGCCCAAAATCACAGAGGAAGTGTGCTGGAATAATACCCAGATGTCTCAAGTCCCGCATCACTTTCTCAACCACAAAACCATCCTTCCTGTCTCTGCATAAATATAGAGCTGAGAGAAGTGATTTTATGTGCACATGCACATATCCAGAGTGCCTTATACGGAGTGCAGGCACACTAAGGTGAAAGTTTCGTTAGAAATCACATTAATTCAGTTTATGAAGCAACCTTGTTTAAATTTCTCCTGTTTCTCCTCCAAATTTCTCCCATTTCAGACATCACAAGAGCACTTGCTTGTGTGAGGTTTCTGACTGCATTTTGTGTAATGAAAGAAAAATCACGTGAATTTTAGCTGGAGCAAAGCCATAGAACTTGATTTCATAATGCAAATCATTGCAACTCTGGTGCATCTGGTATGAGTCACTGGTATATTTCATTGAATTTCTTTGTATCTGAAGTGAATCCTTTTCTCTGGGAGGCTCCAAAGTAGAAACTGTGAGGAACTGGTTCTCCCTCTGCCCTGAGCACTCAGGTTCAATATGAACAATAAAACTTTGATAAAGTTACCCAGCAGACTTCGGCTGGAGCTAAGAGAGCAATTTGTATTAAACTGGCACACAGTTGGTCCATGTTCCCAAGGGACCTTTAGTAGGGATCCTTATAGGATTGATACATGACAAGTTCAAAGCATACAGAAGGAAGAGGTTCCTCTTTCGCTGTGAAATGTCTGGATAATAATAAATTCACATGGTTTAGATAAGAAATTGCACAAACCTGTGAAAGAAAAGATAATCTAGGGCTGTGGATTACAAAGATACTTTTCTGGCTCAAGAACTCTCTGAGCCACAAGTTCCTGGGATAAGGGAAAGAAAACTACATTAGTGAACTCCAAGATGTCAGAGATGGGCTTCCCAGAAATGCTCAGACCTGGACCGTCCTTCCACTAAGTTAATAAATGCTGATACCAGTGAAAATAAAGAGATGCCAGTGGACAGGGTGGGCTGTTCAGTCATCTAAAAGACAGGCAAAGCATTTAATCTGGTTGGGTAGGCTCAGTTTTTGTTCAGTGGGGAGATACAGGCACCTCTGGAGATTGATTCATCCTATCCGAAGGCAAAAGTCCAAGATAAGTGGGGTCAATCACCCACTGTCTCACTTCATGACTTTAATAGAAGTCAGAGTAAATAATTTATTTGGGATGTCTGGGGCAGGGTTCAGTTAGAGACTGGAATTTTGGAAGTCTACACGTGTGGTAGATGCTTTTTTTTCCTCTTAGGAGGGAATGGAGATGTGGTAAAGACAGTCTGTGGAGCCTGTGTTTCATTTTACTCTGCAGCAGACAGATGTGGTCAGCTGCACCCTCCAGACTGCAGATCAGTGGGTGTTTAGTGCTGCCTGAACTGTCCTAGTGGATCTGTCCTCACCTCCAGCAGATATCCTTGTTGCAGGTACCATGCCACACATTCAGTTCAGATTCAGTCTGCCCTTAAATGCAGACTTGTACTCTTTGAAGTGCTCTGTGGCATTTTCCTAAAGGTTTTTGAGCACCTCTCCAGAAGGACTTTGGCTTCCCATAGTTTGTGTCGTTTCTACCACATATATAAGCGGCCTGGGTAGCCCACAAATTAAAAAATTACAGTTGACACCTATGTGTGAGAAACAGAACTAAGATCATAATTCACTAATAAACATCTACACACAGACATGTGGTGTGGTGTCTGTCTGGAGATGAATCCAAATTTTATCCTGTAGATGACCAAACCAAGATAAGATGAATTCTACCAAAAAATGATTTTGAAAAAAATCCTTCCACCTTGAGAACAGGAAAAACTCAACAGCTTCTAGGAGCACTCAGCCTGTTCAATAAGAATCTCTTCCTTTTTGTCTCTTCTGCCCAGCATTTCTTCCTCCAAAAGCCTTGCTTGGAAGCAGGTGTAGAGCTCCAACTACTGACTGCGAGCCACTTGTTCACAAAAGGCCCCTCCAGAATTAGTAATAAATGTCTCACGCCTACAAGTAATAGTTTCTAGTTTTAGAAACACGTAAACCACAGAAGTCTTTCCTTTTTCAGAATTTAGCATTTCACAATAGTGGAAAATAAAGTTTCTTAAATTTGTAACACAATAAAAAAAACCAGCTGCTGCTTTACACTAGCTCTTGGTACAGTAAACGGAAAGTGGCTTTTAATCATCAGTTGGCCATTAGTTTGACAGAGCCTCTTCATCACAAACCACAAGTCCCTCTTACACGTGGAAGCAATTTTGATTTTTCTCAGGGAGAAAAATATGCCCTCTCTTTCCAAATATCTCTGACATTTAGGATGGCTTAGCTCAAAGCTTCTCAGTTAGGGCACATTGACATAGATGGGCACAAATGGATGAAGCTCATTTTGCCTGCGCTCCAAGCTGGCTGGATGTAGGCCAGCTCTGAACTGGAAATCATGTTAGGATGGAGCTTTGCCCAAGCTAATAAGATCTGTTGAAGGCAAATGCTGAGAAGCAAGACATTTTGGATATTAAAAAGGAATTCTTTAATGTGAGGGTGGTGAGGCACTGGAACAAGCTGTCCAGAGAAGTTGTGGATGTCTCATCCCTGGAAATGTGTAAGACCAGGTTGGATGCAGCTCTGTGCAACATGATCTAGTGGAAGGTGTTCCTGCCCATGACAGAGGGGCTGGAACCAGATGATCTCTAAGGGCCCTTCCAACCTAAACCATTCCATGATATCGTGATTCTTTGTTTCCATGGGAATAATTTTTCACTTCAGGCCAATTTTTAATAATGGAAATAATTCAGGGACTGAAGGACAGCATGAAAGATTGCACACATGGGGTTTTTTTCTCTCCAAATATTGATCTAATCAGAACAAAGGCTTGAAATGAAGAGGTCTCTTTGATGGCAGTTATGGTGTTGAGGTCACAGTTAAGTAGCAGAATATCAACAGTTAATTGTGCAGAACCTGGTTCTTCCTAAACGGTGTGAATTGGTAGTAAAGCCTGGGACGTCAAACACACGATCCTGATGTGGAGTCAGCATGAGTGAGAATAGAATCAAACCCCTTGTGAGTTATCATCGCTCCAAATTTCTCTGATTTCTGGCAGGTTTATGGGAAGGTCTTTACAATATTTTAACTTAGCATTTTTGTGTGTGTGTGTTTAACGTCCTGTCTCTGTGAATGCTGCATAACCGCAGTGTGCTCCCCAGGGCATCCCTCCTACGTACACACAAAGTTCTGCTTAATGTTTCACTTGGATTTATTTGAATCTTTTATTATTGCAGTACTGAATGAATACTTGCATTAAAACTACTTACCCCAGTAATTTCACCAAACTTTTTTTATTTTCAAATTGCTTCGTCACATGGAGGTCACATTGACGCTGTACTTGCAATTCATTGTTGCAGAGGTTCTGAAAAACTAAAGTTTTGTCTGCCCACTAGGATTTTAATCATCTAATTAAACACTTAGATAATCAAGTATTTTCAGGTCTTACATACCAGTCCAAAATTTAGATGGAGCTTGTATTGATTAGATTTGTTTAGGAAAAAATAAAATTTGAAATACCTCTTCTGATGGAGCAGTTTTCTAAATGGAAATGTAGAGTTTTTCTGAATCAGACGATTTAAAGCACTTCACAAAGTGCCAGGGCCTCCCCATCCTCACAGTAAAGAATTTCTTCCTAATATCTGATCTAAACATGCCCTCTGTCAGTTTAAAGCTACTGCCCTTGGTTGCCCTTGTAAAAAGTTCCTCTCCAGGGATTTTTACCTTTAATTATATTTTATTTTATATTTTATTTAACAGATTTTAAATTAACATGCTTTAATATATTTTAATTAATCAAATTCAAATAGTTTCATCTATTATGTGTAGATAAGACCTATGTAGGGATGAAGCATGGAATTCTTCTGCTGGATCTCTGAATGTTCCTGTTTCCTGGCAGTTTCAGTACTGACACAAATTTTGGGAGGCCAAACCATTCTTCTACACCCGAGAGACTTCGTTTTGGCTCATTGTTCCTGCCATGGAACCTTTTTCCCTGTCACAGGTAGCACAAGGCTGTGGTTTCTCCACTGTCGTGAGACAGGAGCACACATGGGTGATGGGTTAGTTGTCCTACTGCATCTGGGGTTTTGGGTCGTGTGGATGGAAAGCGAGAGGATAGAGGACTGCAAAGCAGCCTGGGAGTTTGTAAATCAAATCAGCAAGTTTGAAGGGTTTCATTTAGCAAACTGGGTTTCTCTTGTGTGTTATTTTGTCCCTGTTATTGGCCTTTTTCGAAATAATCATTTAAAAAATAAGAAAACAGAAATTATTTCACGTCACTGACAAGGAAATATTAACCTGCTGCATGAAACTGAAGTGGGGGAAGTAAGGAGGGAAAAGCAATAGTAGCTCAAAGATATTACATTTGCACAAAATCTGAGAAAAGAGCTTGACAAATCAACTCTCTCACTGGCACATTAACCTAAAGAGAAAAACATTGATCTAAACTCAGCAATGATATTAGGCACAGGATAACTCACCTATAGTAGAAAATCTGGCTAACACATTTTTTAGCTTTCACTGGCCTAGGAATTGAAATGTTGTTAGCCCAAAGAAAGCACATGAGGAGCAGTGCCTTGTAAATCACTTTTTAGAACTCGATTTAATTCGCTTTTGTAGAGCACAGTGATGGTTGTGCCACAGTTGCTTGGTGCTACCACAAGGACAAAAATATCAAGTCATACATTAGGGAGAGCCCCTCTCCCCAGGTCGAAGTTTAGGTCATACCTGATGTCCAGACCCTCTATAATCAATGGGAAGCAACAAGCACTTGCCCAGGATGACTGTCCCATCCTAAATGAAGCGGCTGGAAGAGACAAGATGATAAAATTTCGGGGTGCCATGTTCTCTGCTGAGTATAGAAGGATCCTGTGTTTCTGGCTAATCCTAGAAAGCAGAAACTGAAAGGAACCACATGGTGGTTAACTAAAGACCAATGAATGTGGCAAATTCCTCCCATGGCATCGCAAACACCTCTGGCAGATGTGACCTGACCTGTCCACCACCCCTGTCCCCTGTGTCACCACAGTAGGTGGGACAGATAAATAAACCACTGATATTAACTGGGCTTTTTTGTTTAGAACTGGGCAGAGTCCCAGCAGCCTGGGAAGAAAAAGGCTGTTCTTGTCCAGCCTGGTCAACGAAAGTTCCCAGGGAGAGATTTCACTTGTAGGCAGAGGGAGCCTGAAGTGCATTTTGGAAAAAGTGGTTATCCACTCCAATCTCCAGGTCTCCACTCAGCCAGTCTCTGGATTTCCCAGCTGCTCTACTAAAAATAAATGGATGAAAATGAAAACTTTCTCTTGGCAGGGATTTTGACAAATGTCTAATGTAGACCTGTGCTGATGCAGTCAATGAGTAATAATATCAGCATAGCCAGCTATGGGAGAGGTTTATATTTTTCCTTTTTCTTTTTCCTTAGGAAGGGGGAGGGCCACGCTGCAGCACATTATTTACAGTACAATGTGATTCAATTGCCAGAGGGGGAAAAGAAGCCAGCCCATTGTTCAAGGACTATACATGGATTGAACATTAGGAAGTAAATTTCCCTGCCTGAAAAACGTAACCCCCACTCTCTCCCTTTGGCACAGCTTCATCTGGGAGCTTTACACCCGAAACTTGGCTTCCAAAGGAAGACCAAAGTCCCGCTCAGGTCAGACACAAATGAGGGCCATCTTTGTTGCACCCTAAAGAAGGAATTTTGCTGCCTTATGGAGCAGGATTTTCTACTAATTTTTAAAGAGATGATTTGTTACAGTTGTAAAGAAGGCTGCAAAAAGTACAGTTGGGTTACACCAGCTCAGGATCTCACAGATTTTTCTCTAAAGTCCCTCTGACTGGTTTTTAAAGGTGTCTGATGTAACCCAAAGAAGACCAGCTGCAGCTCCAGTGGGGATGGGATGAGCTCAGCCTCATGAATTGTACCAAGGCCTCTGGAGCTACAACAAGGTGCACTCTCTACCAACTATTGAGATGCACAGTTCAACAGAATGGGGCAGTCATACGTTAAAATGCAAAAAGTGGCAAACATAAAATAATAAATACAAACCATAACCTTAAAAGCCTGGAAAATATTTATCAAGCCTTGCTGTTCTTCTCTTGTGAGAACAAGCATCAACACATGCTGAGGACCGGCAAAGTGAGATCTCTTCTGTAATTCTGAAACCCTTTTGAAGGATGAAGAAAAGTGTTAGAAAATTTTGCTACACATCTTTAAAAAACAAACAATGACTTATTTGTGGCATCCTTTGTACAGAGTCATATAATAGCTGAGTAATTATTGGAAGACTGTTTTTTCTGTCGGTGTAGAGACACTGTTAAAATCTGCCAAAATGAATGAAGCATCATATGGAAATCATAGAATGATGGAGTGATTTGGGCTGAAAGGGACCTTAATCATCATCTAGTTCCAACATCTGTGATAAACTTAGTGGCTCTCCTCTGGACTTATTCCACATTCCCATGTCTTTCCTGTGTTGGGGGCCCCAGAGCTGGATGCAGTACTCCAGGTGAGGTCTCACAAGAGTAGAGTAGTGGAGGACAGTAGAAAAGAGTAGCTGATGGATTGCTGAAGTATACCTTGCTGATTGTGGCTGCAAAGTCCCAGAACGTGCTGCTAAAATATCCATCTAGGAATATCCAGGCATTGCAGTAATAGCTTACTGGGAATTGCATGTACTACTTTCTGAATATTTACAAAGATGGCTGTTTGAAGCCAGTACTCACTGTTTACACAGCCATTAATGAACATTTACAGATTTATTTTTCTCTCTGTTTCTCTCTCTAACTAAATTACAAGTGCAAAAACAAGATTGTGGTCATATCATGTTTAAACAGGCAAAGTTTCAAACATGAAGCCACATCTATTATTCAGCACAATCTTCTAAAAACATTAAAAGATGCCTTTTTGAACTTTGTGGTTATTTTTGTTAAAAGACAAAGCCTCTTCAGGTTAAATTTTACTCTGAAGACAGGGTGTGAGTAGCAATTGCAATGCTTTGTGTATGGTGTAGTGTTACTCCTTGCTAATCTAACAGGATTCCCTCTCTCCTTCTCTCCCATTTTTTCCTTCCTCCCATCCCTGGGCACCATCAGATAATCATGGAATCATTTAGGTTGGAAAAAACCTCTAAGTTCATCGAGTGCAACTGCTGATTTTATTAACCCAATCCCTGCACATGCTGAAACACACTGAAATCTTTGCTGTAACCTGACAAAAACCAGCTCAGTTCTGTTGCTGTGTTAGTTTTTTCTGCCAGTTCAGTGCTGATCTGGTTCCAAAAGGGAACCTGAGTTGCCCTGGGAGCTGACGGGACTGGTGGAAGGATGTAGGTAAGAAGTGAAGGAGTAGGAAGGAAGGAAGGAAGGAGTGAGACCACCCCAGCTGTGGCACTTAAATGAATTCATCTGCTTTATCTACCTTCATCCTGTGTGCAGCCAGTCTTCTCTGCACTCATGGTAAAAATTAATAAAAGAAAAGATGCACTTAGAGTAAGGGTTGAGAGGTTACACTGTTTGCATCCTCAGGCATTTAAAACTTCTGTAAATCTGGCTGGATTCGATTAACTTTAATTTTAGACTCATGTTCAACCCTAAGCAGGAGTGTAGTCTCCCAGAGTCCAGTGAATCACTAATCTGCTCCCATTTTAATGCACACTTATGTTCCTTGCATAGAATGGAGAGAGAAAAAGACCTGATAAAAAATTAATAAACACAGATTAGCTGTGTGCACCAATTCTTTTCTGTGCTGTATCAGCAACCTTGCTATCCATTATCAAACAAGGTTTTCTCTGGACTCTGAGAGAGATGTGGATTCAGAGGTGGAACTTGAAGTTGGTAAAAAGCTGGAAAGTAGCTTTAGGGAATTAAAAGTATTATAAATAACCATTTTTCTAGAACTATCCCAAGTAGATGTAAAATTAAGAAAGTCACTTTCCTTATCTGTAAGGACAAGAGTTCAGCTGATGGGAATCTGAGCTGAAAATATTGTGAGAGTGAAGCACTTGGAATGGGAAGTCAGGATTATTGTACAACAGGGGATTCCAAATCATTATTTTTTTTTCTGTGTTCTGTTGGTAAGAAAAAGAAAAAACACCTGCATGGCCAAAATTCTGAAATGATGTGTAGGATAAGTGGAATTGACAATTTCATTTTTACTTCATTGACTTGATTTGTCTGTTTTGATTTATAATTTAATTCTGGACTAAAATAGAAATGTTTTGAATATGGAAACAACACCAAACACAAGAATTTTTTGTTGTAAATCATAAGCATATTTAGATTTTATCACAATTAATTTAAAAAAAATGCTGATGAGATGAAATCACCATTTTCTGAAAGAATGAAGTTAATAATCCCAATGGAAACATTTGGCTTGAATTATCCCTGACTTGCATTTAGATAATTTAGGGATGGTGCCACAAAGCCACCTGGGATAAAACCTTGACTCTGAGAGGGGGGGTATATATAGTGAAGGGATCTCTTAATTGTACCTGTTGGTATTGATTGGCTTTTAGTCTTCCAGGAGTGGAAGTAGAAATCTTGACCTAGCAGCTGGTATTTCTTGCCTTAATTTCCAAATTCATGCCTTTTTCACCATCACTTATCTTTCAAAAGTTTTTCTGTTTGCTTCAGTAGATCTTAGTGCTCCTCCACTCTCAGTGCTGTGAATGAGAGGAGGAAGAAACAGCTGCAGTTTCTAAGAATCTGCTCACCTCATTTTTGTGAACAAATATATTTTACTTAATTTTCTGAACGCCTCCTGTGTTTTTAGAAGGAATATTGAGCAGGTATTTTTGGTTTTGGGGAAAACAGAGGCAAGAGGTCTGCCTGAACATAAATCTGTTAAGGACATGTCCTTATCTAGTTAGGATCAAGAAGATAATGGACCTGAAGGAGCTGTTCATCCTGGGGAAGAGAAGGTTCCAGGGAAACCACAGAGCATCTTCCAGCACCTAATGGGGGTCTACAAGAGAGCTGGAGAGGGACTTTGGAGAAGGGCATGGAGTGATAGGACAAAGGGGAATGGCTTCAGACTGAAAGAGGTTGGGTTTAGATCAGATATTAGGAAGAAATGTTTTACTCTGTGTGGGGTGAGGCCCTGGCACAGGTTGCTTAGAGAAGCTGTGGCTGCCCTGTCCCTGGAAGTGTTCAAAGCCAGGTCGGAGAGGGCTTGGAGCAGCCTGGTCTAGTGAAAAATGTCCCTGCTCATGGCAGAGGGATTGAAATTGGATGATCTTTAAGTTCTCTTCCAACCCAAATTTTGGGATTCTGTGATTCTATCAGTGGTCGTCTCAGTTTGGCTGAGCCACACCTGGAGTACTGACACCAGGCTTATGATCTGACAAAAGCTGTTGGGCTGTTTTTCCACGGATTCAAGCAAAAATTCATTGCACAGCTCACAAAATAATAGGGATAGATTTTTGAAACATTCATTTCATCTTGGGGGGAAAACCTAACAGTGCCTTGTTCAGTGCTGAATTTCCACACTCACCAGGAGACAGACATTGGGGCTGACTCCATGTGGGTTAGCGAGGCCTTACTGCATGAGATTTGCCAGCTAAAAAACATCCTGTGGAAGGATTTTCTGTGGATATCTGTCTTACAATCTCCGTGGGATTCAGGTGCCTGTCTGTGCACTTACACAAAGCTCTGATTTTGGGTTCAGGTTCACAAAGCCATGTGCCACATGAAGCACCTGGGGCAGTCCTCTCTTCCTCTGCTGATGTCAAATAGCTCAGTTTCCACTTCCCCTGGATGTGTAAGACCCACAGCCATGTTCCTTGCCAGCAAGGTCTGAAGGAACATACATTTCCAGGTATGTAAGCACATCACCTTCTTGTTGCTGCCAAATTGTCACAGAATCGTGATTTTTGAATTAAAAGCTGCATCTGCTTAAAGAGAGCTCAGAGAGAGAGAACTAAACTCTACAGCACATAGGAGGCTTTTGGAAATTGCACTTGCAGACAATTAAAAGTTGCATTGTTTAGCTGAGTAATAACCCATCACTATGAAAAAGGCAGTTACATGACCTTGGTTACACTGACAGTTACATGTCCATTTTTAATTCCATTAGTGGTATAAGTGACAATTTTTTATTTGCCTCTTCTCTTGATACACAGCAATAAAAACAGCAAAGTACCACCAAATTCAAAGTAGCTGAACAGATAAGCGTCTTTCCTTGCTCTTTGGCAAAAAAATCCCCTTTCTAGCCTTAGAGAGACAGTAAACATCCTGGAAATCTCCAGAAATGACACATTGATGGACTAGAATGGTATTATGAATATCTGATTATCTGAGAAGGTTTACTGAGGTGTAAGGTGAGCTATACAAGCCAAATTACAGATTTCCCATCAGTCCTTCTGTATCTGATTGGGTAGAAAAAGAGTGAAGTGCCACATTAGGTTTTCTCTGACTTGTTCTCTAGGACTAAAGGTTGTTTTTAACTCCCTGGAAGTTGGGCATCATCTTAAGCTCCTTGACCACAGACACAAGAAGGCTGCAAAAAGAAATGTGCATGTCAAAAGTCAGCCTGTCTCCCCTGGTTCCAGTCTTCTGCCTGCCCTTGTGCAGCTCAGTTGTGCTAATACTGATACATGGGGAGCCTGAAACAATGTGGATTTAAACACAGCAGTGTAATTTGTTGCTTTTTGAATCTCACTCATTGTTCATTAAGTAGTACTCTCGTCCTTCTCCCCATCTCTGGAGTGAATTGAAAAGCTGGGACAAAAGTGGGAGTGAGTCACTAGTGAAAGAATTTGTTTATTTAACTTTAACACCTGACGTAGGAGCATCAGTTTTAGCTGCCTGACCTATGTGAAATTAATTCCTCTGTAAGTGATGTAGAGCTAATTGCACAGGGATTGACAGCAGAGAGCTTGACAAGGTCTCTGTGCAGGCACAGCATTCTGTGATGACAAAAACTGCCTCATTAGTCCTGCAATCTTCCCCATTTACCTCCTGTTCCATTCTCAGACTACAAGCTCCTGGGTTTTAGGACGGTGTGAAGCTATTACTGCCTTCAGCTGGGTGCTGAAATGAATCCAGTGGTGTTTAGGTGGCAGCTGCCTGGCAGGATCTGTGCGTGGGTTCAAGTGCTCTCTTGACTCTCAGTGACGGTTAAATGTCCGAAGGACTTTTTAAAAACACATTAGTGCCTAGTGGCACATTTAGTTGTCTGTTTACCTCCATAAATCTCTGTGTAAATTAGAGGAAAATGATAATCAAATTCATTAACATTTGCAAACTGCTTTATGACCGATAGGTGTATCAACTATTATTAGCCCAAAGGCAGAGCTACTCTTATCACTGCCGCCAATATCTAGGCTCGTTTTACTTGGCAGGATTTAAACCTAACGGTTCTTATCATAAAAAGAGAAAGAAAGTGTCATCAGAACTGATTGAACTACATATTGGCTACGTTGTGTTGTAATGGCTGTCAAAGATAAACACAGGGGTGGCTTATCTTGTTTCCTAATCGTCTTCAGGTGTAATGTTGTCATTCATTTTGTTAACTCTGTCTTTGTATTTAAACCCGGGGGAGACCACAAACTGAAAAATACGCATTCGGTGTATTTCTGCTTCCTATTGGTCTGTTTGTGGGAATAATCGTTTCAAACTCAGTGACCACAAATGAGTTTATGTGTATACAAAACTGCCTGAGAAAGCACAGAGGGGACCTGCCACCCTTCACTGATGAGTTGACAACGTCTGCTGCTGCTCACCCTGTGTTAGGTGTGGTCTTGCATAAGCCTGAGCTGCCCTTGCTTCTCTCAGATCTCTGCAGGTTTATGGGAGCTTGTCCTGTAGGTCTGCTTAATCTTAATCTCTTTGGCACCCAAATAAGGTGTTCCCTGGATCTTCCTTGTGTAGATAAGGAGAGACTCTGGTTGTTACAGAGGCAAGATGTCCTCTAATCCATCAGCAGGAAGTGCAGGAGAAGGAGCTGTTCCAGCTCTGCTGCATCTGTGATCATTGGCTCCAAGGAACAAGCTGGGCCTGAACAGACAGTGGCAAAATTGATCTGGTATAGACACAAAGCAAAGAATGAATTCCCCCTTCTCCTTCTTCTAGAGCAAATTAATTGATTTTAAATATTTTCTTCTTCCCCAGAGCACTGCTGCTTCTGGACAGTTTCTAACCTTGTCCCAACAGTACAAAAGAAACTCCCAGTTAGTTTTATCCCAACAGTAACACCATGAAGTAAGGAAGTAATCTTAGTTTTCTCATTTTATAAATAGGGGACTGAGACTCAAAAAGGGGGATGTGTCTTATCTGTTTATGTGCATTTGGGCATTTGGTCTTAGCCAGCTGTCTGAGCTCCCTCTGTAGCTGATGGAGGAAGGCAGGCAGTTCCAGATTCAAATATCCCATTTCTTCTTAGCCACTTAATTTAGCAGTGGAAGAGTTGGCCTATGCCTAATCCCCACTGGGATCCTGAGCTAGGTGGAGAAGGACTTTGGTCTTCTGACTATGTGGGTGTTCTCAGAGTTTGCCTAAAATATTCTAATAGGATCACAGCACTCACAAAATGCTGTTTTAGCTGCTTTGCTTTGCAAACCCAGCCAGTGGTGTATGATCTCCCCTGCTTAATAGCCCACTGGTTTGAACAGTCATTTAGGAAGTGAAAGCTCACAGTTCAGCTCTCAGAGAGCCTGGCTTTATTCCTCCTAGAAGCATGACCTAGATACCTTGCTGCTCTGCTGGGGAGAGATGTGCTACCACATTAATCACAAACAAATTTGAGAGTGGTGGCAGAGGCCTTTGGGTAAAAGGACCAAGATGGGACACTTCTGAATTTGTATTGACAGGAGAGAGAAAGAAGCTGCATGTCTCCAAGACTGTGACTCCTCCCAGGATGAGGAGGCAGGTACCATGGAGAAAAAAAGGTCACTGGAGGAATTTTTTAATAGCATGGGTTTTCTCAGCAACTTCTACTGCCTGGACAGCCCCAAGAACCACTGGGGCTCCCAGAGCTTTCTGACTGGTTAAAACAGTGCTGTCCTAGCAACCTGATTTCTTGGATTGTTTTCTTTCCTCTTCCTCATCGAAATCATAATAAAAAAATAACCTCAGTTTATGTGCCAGTACATGGTTAAAACAATTACTGGAATCTCACATGGTACAGAAGGAAGCTTTTCAGACGTTTCTAAATAGATGTGGGTATCCTTTCACTGAACTGGATTAGACAATTTCTGTGACTTTGCAACACTTGCCCTTTAGACAAGAGGTATGGAATCTTTCTAGGAATTTCAATTTCAATTTCTGATTGCACAGATTGAAGAAAAGACAAGAGAAGAAGATCAGAGGAGAAAGAGGGAAGGAGACAGGGGAAGAAGACAGGAGAAGAGAGGAGAAAATGAAAAGAGAAAAGAAAAGAAAAAAGAAAAGAAAAAAGAAAAGAAAAGAAAAGAAAAGAAAAGAAAAGAAAAGAAAAGAAAAGAAAAGAAAAGAGAAAAGAAAAGAAAAAAGAAAAAAAAAGAAAAGAGAAAAAAGAAAAGGAAAAGAAAGAAAAGAAAAGAGAAAAGAAAAGAGAAAATACAAAAGAAATTAAAGCAAGAAAAAATAAAATAAAGAGGAAAAGAAAGGAAATCTTTAGCTATTAAATAGAAGGTCATATAAAGAAAAGAATTGTAGCTGGACTGATAACCGTGTCCCTTAAATTAATACTGAATAATTGGAAATTATAATTTGCTAGTGACATTTCCTGCATGGTTAACCATGGTATAGGCTTTATTGTTATATTGTTAAAAATGAATAAGTTGCTGCACAACTGCTAATAGCATTTGTAGCTATTGAAGATAAGGCAACAGTAAGGGGTAATCAAACCACATTCTACCAAGTATAAAATGACTATGTAAAATGACATCTGTAAATCAAAGCTTAATTAGCCTGATGTAATTGACAATAACTGGCCAGCCCGCTTCCCTCAGGCGAGCTGATGGCACAGTCAGATGGGATGTCCTGGATGTAGCCAGGGTACAGGGCTGCCGCTGTCCCCAAGGAAAAACTCCTTCCACCTTCACACCTGCTGGGTCATTGCTCCCTTACCCTGTTTCTGCTGATTAAAAAGCTTGTCTGAGAGAAAATAAAAACAAATGAGGCCAAACCAGAATATTTTGGGAGAGTTCCTTACTGTAGGTCAGGAGCTCCCCCTGATCTGGAGGTCTGTGCATGGAGTGTGGGACTCCTGTTTTGGGTTGGGTGCTGGAGGTGTGGAGGAGACACAGAAGGAAGGCACTGGAAAGACTGGAGGTGTAGGGAAAATGTTTGATGGCATAAGAAATTAAGAACTCTATTTATTTAGCCTGTATGAAAGAGGACTGAGAAATGCTTTGATTACACTGCATAACAGAGAAAACGCCAGATGTGAAAGGGCAGTTTAATCTGTCAGGAAGCAGATAACAAGGATCATGGATATGAAAGCTAGACGTGTTCATCTCAGAAAGAAGGCACATCTCTTTTTAACAATGAAGTTGATTAAGAAACTACAGAAAGGAATGATGGAGTTTCCATTTCCTGATGCATGCTACTTAATTTAAACTGAGTCACCTTCCAGGTAGAATTGTGCTGGTCCAACACAAGTTACAGCCTAGATACAGGCCTAACAGGATGAGACGGAACAGGAAGTCAAATCAGATGGTTTACTTTTTAATAACGTCTTTAAAATATAAGAATTAGATAACACTGTCCTGTGGTGCTAAAAAAGCTTGCATAAACCCATTTTCTCTCATCTCATCTCATCTCACCTTTCATTGCACATTGCACTTTTAATCTAGGATAAAAATATGTGATTCCAGCAGGCAGTCCAGGTTTCTCTCCTGTGTTACAGCTATACAACTGGGAGTGTTGTTATTATTATCACCATTAAGGCTTAAGTGTAGGTTTAATGTGCACTCAAAGAGTTTTTTCAACTTGCAGCCTTAATCATTGCAGTGTAACAAGAACCAAATCATTACAGAGCAGCAGATTAGTTCTCAGAGCTTCTGCACCTTAGGCAGTGATGCCATTAACTCATATAAACCAGGCAGCACTGGGCCTGGTAGGTATTTGGAAGGGAGACCTCCAATGCAAATGCGTGTTTCTTAAAATAACTTCTGTTGAGGCTACTCATGTAGCTACTAATGAGTGCATTGCACTGAGGAATGGGGACAGGCAGGAAGCTAAAAAGAAGGTAGAAGAACAGAAATTTAATAGGTGCAGTTGGAACTGGCATAGGAAGGAGGTGTGAAATTAATGAAGGCATGCAAGGAAAACAAAGAGTCATAAAATGTTTTGGGTTGGAAGGGACCTTGAAGATGATCAAGTTCCAACCAGCCCATCATGGGCAGGAATGATGCCCACTAGATCAACTTGTGCAGGATGCCAAAATACATGGGGTATGAATAAAAACAATAAATCTGGATTATTTTCAGATCTATCCAGAAAAGCCTCCATTTTTTACCATCAGGCACAGACTAACTGGGTTGTGACATAAAGGGTACATCTGAAACATCTGTAGGATCATGGGGATGTTAGATATTAGGAAGAAATTCTTTATGATAAGGGTGGTGAGGCCCTGGCACAGGTTGCCCAGATTGGTTGTGGATTCTCCAGCCCTGGAAGTGTTCAAGGCCAGGCTGGATGGGGCTCTGAGAAACCTGGTCTAGTGGAAGATGTCCCTGCCCATGACGGGAACCTTGGAACCAGATGATCTCCACATCCCTTTCCAACCCAAACCACTCAATCTTCATGCTTGTACTATCAACCTGGGGAACAACTTGTTACCAAATTGCTGAATGCAGGTTTTAACGGGATTATAAAATGTATAGCTTGGCCTAAACAAAGCAAAAGAAGGATCTGTGGATTTAGTTTCTAGTACATTATGAAGTGCAAATATTGGTCAAATCTTTGTTAAATTTGGAATTCTATGAAGTTTTCCTTCTGTGCAGCTTTCCTAGAATCAGTCATTCATTCTGTTCTACTTTCAGGCTACTCTTACAATCAAACTTTTCAGGATTTGTTAACTTGGTATCTCTGCTTCTCTGTCAAATATGGTTGAAATTGGCCTAAACCCAGAAGCTGTCACTGTAGAACAGGTAGCAAGATACAAGGCACAGATAATGTAATCTCATGCACTTTTTTCCCCTAAGGAAACCATATTAAAAAATGATCGGCCGTTCATACAGATACCAAGGATAACAATACAAACCATAATTTAAGACAATAAAATTATTGGAAGGCATATTAAACCTTGTACTTCAAGGCTTAAGCTCAGCTTTAGCTGTTAGAGAGGATTATAGTTCTATATTAGAGGAAATAATTGATTTTCTGGGTCACTTCACATTCACTACCAAAAAGAAAAAAGTTTTAAAAAAGCATCAATTATTTTTCTTCCTGTTCTTGATTTTTGTTTTCCTAACCAGAATGACTTGAACAGAGTTTATAATAACCAGAATTTCCCAAAATCATCTGGGGAATCTAAACTTGTTACTTTGTGTAGCAAAAATATTTAATACAGGATAATTTCTTCCATCTTTCACTGAGAAGGGAAGCAAGATGGGAGTCACAGAATAGTTAACTGATGTCTGCTGTGAAGTTTTGTTTCTTCATTATGATGTCCTCATCTTCTGACTTGGGATTTAGCTGGAGAGGGGCACTGGACTGTATGGATTGGGGTCTGGCCCAGGCATGTGTAGGCCACATGTTCATGTGTAGGACACCATAGTCTGGACATCTTCCTTATCTACAATAGCTGATATCCTGTTTCATCAAGATATGACTGCTTTTTCTCCACTGACTGTAAGAGGAGTGAGGACCAGACAGCTCAGAGGGGAGGTGGTCTGAATTTCTCATCAATCTCTTGATATTGCAGTCCCTGAGAGGCCAGGTACTGAAATGGCCATACCATAAATGACCAGTGCAAGTATGATTTTATGTGCCTAAAAACTGAGGTAAAATCCTCCAAGGTTAGGGTTAGGCTGGAAGGAAAATTCCTGCTGCTGAGGCAACATCTCTTTGTCAGTCTGCCAACACTCCCTGAGATTGAGGCTCCTGTGACAACTGCTTACTTACATGCAAATTGCATTTGATTTAATGGTTTTAGTTGGATATGACTATGACTGGACCAAGATGCAGGATACCTGCCCCAAGCCCTCACTCTGGAAAGCTCATATACAGTGTCTAGAGCCAGAGGATAACCCATTAAATGCTGGAATAGACTTCTTTTCCTTGCCATGTATATTTCCCAGGATTTTGTACTGAGTTTGTGGTAAATTTGTATATGTAAAGTAAGACTCGTTTGTGCCTAGCACGAGGAGAATCATGTTCCCAGCAACAATGATAAATATGTGTATGCAGAAAACAGTCAAATCAAGCTGAATTTAGGAATATCGGGTGGACATTTCTTGATGTGCATTTTATCTCTTTCTCCATATCTTAAGAAAAAAGCAAGTTATAAACAGCAGCAACAAAAATTTAGAGAAAGAGCCATAGAACAACATCAAGAAAAGAAAGCAGCAGAGCTGTTGCTGCAGTTTGCACTTTCTCCTCACCTATCCCCGCAGCACATTTGCCACTAAAGTCTCCGAAAGAGGATTTTGCAGCTCTAACCATGTCTGACAAAGATATCACCACTTCCACCCATCCCTTTCATGACAGGCCAAGCGTGAACTGATTATTTACTTCACTCAGATGCTTCACCTCAATGAAAAGGTGCAGCAAAAATTGTTGCAACAAGTTTGGATGCTGGTAGGTCAGTGGCTCATCAGTACTGTGGTGGCAATATTTCCTCCCAGCTACCCTGTGTTGCTGTGCTGCAACAAACATGCATGACAAAAGTGTTACAAAATTGTTACAAAAGTGGCATGAAGGCTGTTATTTAAGAAAAAACATAAGCCCATTCTTCTGCAGAAAAATTGGTATCATAGAATCCTATAAGGGTCTGGATGGGAAGGGACCTTAAAAGTCATCCAGTTCCAACCCCTGCCATGGGCAGGGACACCTTCCACTATCCCAGGTTTCTCAGAGCTCCGTTCAACCTGGTCTTGGACACTTCCAGGGATGAGGCAGCCAGAGCTGCTCTGACAAACATGTGCCAGTGCTTCACCACACTTAGCAAAGTATTTCTTCCTAACATCTAATCTAAACCCCCTTTATGCAGGAATACATAGTTCATTTCATCTGGTGCAGTTCTGCTAGTCAGAAGTACCTGCTCTGAAATCAACGTGTTATTCTCAAAGAGGGAGGAAATAAGAAACAGTTTCTTTAGTAGGAGAAAAAATTCCTTAAGTATAATTGAGCAGACAACCAGTAATCCCAGTAAATTCCTTCCTTGGCATTAGTGATGCTGTATTGACTGATCCCAGCAGAGAATTTGGCCAACACTATGACCAGATCATATTACAGCAAACACTGCTTGGAGCATCTTCATACGAAGCTGGACTATACCTGAGCAACATTACTGAAAGGAACTGCTTGAGGCAGAGTATGATTCTGTTTGACAAAAATCAAATAGTTTGATAGAAGAGGAGTTCAGGGTATGGTACTACAGGACTACCACTGATACACAACCAAATCCCTGAGCTGAGGGACGCTAGAGCCCTCTCATCATGCTTTCTGCTATGCTTTGGCCTATTGCCATTTTCAGTGAGCGGTGATGGTGGGGAGGCATTTTGCTTCCTCATATTCCATGGATTTAGAAGACCTTAATCTTCAGTGTTAAACTAGAACAAAAACAAATGAAACAAACAAAAAGCAAACATGAACTTCTGTTTTCTTTTGAGGGTGAAAGACAATGCGAAAGTTGGTTTTGCTTCAGTTCTCAGTATTGGAAATCCAGTGGGACCTTTTGGTACAAAAGCTCAATTTGGACTTGATGGGAACCCAGTTTACTAGTTTAAGTCACTGTTGGCTAATACAGCTTGAAGCTGTTCCGCAATAAAGCACAACATTCAGCTGTGAGTTTTATCGCTGGGACTCATCTGACCTTCCCCAGGTAAGCTGGAATTGCTTAACACCGTGGCTACCCCAAAACTAATAGAACCTTTCAGCATGGCTTAGGCTATCACTTCACTTCCCTGACATCAATTTCTAAAATAAAATAGAAGGCTAATTGGTAAATCAGGCAAGTACTTTTTTCCTACCCCCCTGAGATATAATGGTCAAATACATTTTCAAATCTAAACTACCAACAATACAAAGGTATGACTTAAACACAGAAATAAAAGGGGAAGCTCACACGAGGATGAGAGTTCAACAAGAATTTACCAGGCCGAATTTATTGGCCTTGATGGGGACAGGTATTAATCACAATCACCAAGCTTAAGGTAGAGTGGTCAGTTTTAATCAGCATAGTTGAAAACTTCAGGGAAGGAATGGATATGCAGGGAACAATTTACCTCCAGGGTTTCTGCCCACGCCCCCAAAACCCTTTTTACGTCATCATATCATGCTACTGTACTGAAATACTTTCAGAAAAATGCAAGACCACATACACTGACTATAGCATGAATTCTTCAAAAACTACTTGGCATGAGGTTTTGAAACTGAAGATAGACACTAACAGGATGTTTAGCATCTTGCATTTTGAGATGTGTAGTGAAGTAAAGCAGAAGGAATGACAGGGGCTGAACAATTGATCCAAGTGGTTCGAAGGCAGAACCACATCCAGTGATTGCTCCTTAGCAGGAGGATTTTGGATAAGGAACAGCAGCTGATGTGAATGTTGGATGTGAAAAGGCTCTTCCAGTTATCATAGGAAATTCGGATAAAAACAAAGGTGAAAGAGTGAGGAAATTAATCAGACTCATAAGTTCAAATCTCTGCTGAATGCCCCAAAGACAAAAATTCAGCCCAAGCTATAGAAGATGCATCAGAGACCAGACTGTAACATGTTTCAACAGCCAATCTGAATATGTGGACACCATCAAGAAGAGTAAAGAAAAGACAGAAACATTAAAGCATGAGGGCTTCATTACTGCAGCTGTGACTGTGAGGCACAGTCCCATACTGTTGCTTTCTACACTAAACACAGATGAAAAAAGGAGAGTTCCTGCCACAAACCACTTCTAATCTCAGAATAAGGCACAAATATCCTCTAATCACCACCCACGGCACATGAGGTGGGGAACCTCCTGTCTACGTTAAAGAAGAGCACCCCTCGGCAGCACTGACATCGCTCGTCCTCTCAGCGTCCCCATCAAAGCCACCCCATCATAGGAAAAGAGGAAGCCAGAAGCATCCAGGATAATGTGGGATCTCTCCCTGACCGAGTCTGGAGCAGCTCTGCAGGAGCATTCCTTGGGCACTATCCCCAGGAGTGCTCCACTTGAAGCTTCCTCCAGAGCTTGGCCAGCACACAGGAATCCGATGTTTAGAAAGCCATTTTCCTGTCCGTATAAACAATTCAACCACAATAGCCCAATTCCTGGCTCTGAGGCCTCATTTAAATGTTGGTCAGTCGAGGCCCACAATTAACATTTAATTAGTAAACTCATTACAAAGGCAGGAAGTCTCAGACTTTCCCTTCATTCTCTTTCAGGCCTCTGAAGGGAAGGACCAGGCCCGTCTTTGGCTTTCGATTCAGCAGACGGGTGGGTTTTTTTTTTGTTCTCTCTCCTAATTTCCCCTTGCTTGCAGAACAGTTGCTTTCCCTGAAGCAGACAGGCATGACCTGAATACGTTGGATGTTTGGCTGGAAATAATCTACTTAACATAAATATTTCCATCTAAATTTCACCCTGGATGGCTTCCTTAGTGTTCCCAGAGGACTGAAGGAAAAGTGGTTTTTCAGGGATGAGGTGGTGAGGAGCTTGGTCACCTGCACTCACAAGCCTTTGCGGTAGAGGAACCGCCAAAAAATCTGATTTTGTGTATGATGCTGGAAGGTTATGTCTATTGTCTGTGATTACCAGGAGGAAAATGACCACTTGACAATAAGATGGGAAAATGGTGATAATTAAAATCAAGAAAAGCACTAATGTGGAGGATGGAGCAGACTATGCCTGTGGTGAGGCATTTTGCTGGAAATGTGTGATGGAACTGGCACAGTGGCCTTTTTGCCAGCATGGGAGAGTGACTTGGAGTTCACACTGTAGGTTGCCTTAAAATTAGGCATTGCTCATCCATCCGGAGAACACGGGACCTCACCTTTGGCCATCTAGCTGCTTTTCATGTGATTATTCTGGGAATACAAATTACAAGTAGAGCTTGTTTTTAAACAATGCTAAAAAAATCTGAACTTGCTGATTTGGAGTATGACAAGATAGACCATAGCAAAAATTATGGAAATTTATTCACCTGATCACACCCTGGAGTAGAGAGAAAAATAAAGGTGTGAACAAAACAAAAATAATCATTGTAAAACAGGTTTTAAAAAATATGTTTGGTCTTTTTTTCTGGTATTCATTTTCCAGTGCAGCACACAGTAGAATTTAAAATGTCTGTCAGCTGGCATGATATATTTTTCAGCTTGAAATGTTGAGATTTTCTCAAAGTAAACTTTGCTCTTCTCTCTAAACAGAAAGCTGTAGTACTACTGTATCACCAGTCATGCAAGTGTTGGATCCTATTGCAAAGAGGGATTGTGGGGAGCAGTGAGGTTGTTTGAATTGTCTATCTTACCTCTGTTGTCTGCCTTTTGTCAGACATGAGGAGATTGCAAGAGTTTATTATTTCATAATATGAATGTATGAAATCATAATCATCCCTTTGTCGCTGGGATCTGGCCATCTGAAAATCAATTTGGCTCTGTATTCATTGCTTTATTCCATTTTATGTCTTTAACTCATTGTTTGGCCAACATTACACCTTCAGCATTTTTTCCCCTTGTGTTCACAGAATTGGAAGGAGACAACTTATAGTGATTTATGAGAGTGCTCAGCCCTGGTTTATTTTGGTTTTGCACTAATGTTAAAAAGCATTTATTGTCAAGCAAATACCTTCTGTGTGCTGGACAAGGGTTTGAAAAAATATTTTCCTTAAAGAACTTTCACAGGTCTCTGAGTGTGAACCAGGTTTTTTGCTAGATATCTAGGTCAATATTTAGCAGAATTTTGTTGGAACATCCTGTTTCCTTTATATTTCTTCTGCAGAGAGAGATAAGCCACTGTACTGCTTTATCCAGGGCATTTACCCCCGTCATCATCCACACCAATTCCACTCACTTGGTTGGATCCTGGGGTGAGCAGAGCCACACCTTTAACTCCTTTTTTCATACCTTCCACTGATGCTTTGAAATTTAATCTGAGCAGTAGTTCTGAAAGTTATCCAAAGGCTGTGGAGACAGAATGGGTGAACCTTACACCCCTTGTGTACAATCCTGTGTGCCTAAACATGGGACCTACCTGACCAAAAGCGCTCATCTATAAAGCAGAGATCCAAACCTGAGAAAATCACCTTGCTAGTAAATGGAAAAAACCCACATCTGACTTAGTAGAGAGCAGGGTGTAATTTTTCTTCTTTAAAAGTGGAGAAATCAGATGTTTTCCTCCAAAGATTAGATCTCGCTGTGATGGTGTCCTAGACATTCACTTGGAGGTAGGTTCCTCTCCCAATCATCTCAACAAAGCTGAGATAGAATCATCCCACATGTAGCTTATCTGCATGCATGTAATTTTGTCATTTCTGAGTTGCACAGTATTTTTGTGCTCCCTGTGTTCAGGACTTAACAACAAAAATAATCAGCACCTAAACAGCTCCTAATCAGCAGATTTTAGAAATGAAAGGGCCAAGGCAAAACAGAGGAAACCCCAAGCACTCTTCTGTTAAGCATCACTAGAACCATATGGAACTCTGACATTTACCAGCACAAAATATAAAAACGATTTTAAAATTATTATTACTCTTTGTTTCATTTTCTCCATTTTGGATGGATGATTTTGTTCCAGAGCTTCCCTGTAAAGGGCATCCTGTCCCAAAGAGGTCTCAGTGAATATTGAAGCAGCCTTTTTGACGTGGTGTGAAATCCAAACTTAACCACTGCCATGTGCTGGTGGTTGAACAGACAGAGAGAATAGCTCAGCTCTCCAGATCTAAAAGTACAACCAGACACATCCCAGCCTCTCCGAGGTGTTTAGATAGTCCAAATCTTCATGAAACAGTCACACACTGCCTGGAGATCCACTATATTCCTTAAGAGAATGTTTTCCCAGAGTTTTGGCATGTCCACAGTGCAACATAGCAGCTCAGAGAAAACAGGTAAAAATGAACTGCGGAAGAATGATCTGGCTGGTGGATGGTATCCCTGAGAGATGTTGCCACTGTGCATTAAAGGTTAAAAATCCATCAAAAGTAAGTTTTCTCTTAAATAAAGGAACCCTGGCACAAGATAATGAGCTAATAGGCTGGGCCAGTTGTTTTATAAAACACATGATTCCCTGAAATTGTAAATGACTGGCCCCATAACACAAGCACTGCAAGTAAAAGCATGGTCTTAGCTGCATCAATTCACTTTTCTTTTACTACTTTTTAAAAAAATTAAAATTAAAATCAGGAATAGAAATAAAACAGACCAGAGTTCATGACCTGTTCAGGAATGCAATTAGCCCATAAAAATCATGACTGGGATTTGTTGCAAGGTAGAAACATGATCCCTTAAAATAAAGTTGCCCCTTTGCAAAGTACCAAATGATGGGGAAGAACAAAATGAGGGAGAGATGAACAGTTTTTATTTTAACCCCACTTCCCTCCTTCCTCAACCAGAAAAAGCTGTAAAAGAAAAGACCCATCACCTCCTGTAGTCAAGTTTCACAGCAAACAAGAAGTCCTGAGCAACTCTGTGATTACTTTTATCTCTGTAAGACTAATCCCATGATAAACCTCTTGTTTCCTATACTTGATGTACCACTATTTTACTAGTTCTGAATGCATCAAGTACATTGTGGATAGCTCACTACGAACAAACAGAACCTGACAGTTTCCTTCCTTAAAATAAACAGAAGTGGTACTTAGACACAGTTCAAAGAGTTTAGCACTCCCAGAATGGCTATCATTACCCTTTAGGTGGGCAAGTAAACCCAGTTTTTCATTTTAGTTAAGGCAGCTTTTTAAAATTTTGCTCCCTTCCTATTTTTTTACTGGCAGTAAAATGACGATATAATTACCAAGCCTGCTTTTTTACAGTCCTCTGCTTCCACTTTCCATGCCAAGTGATCAGTGTGTTTACACCACTGCTTGTTTATTTCCACCTCCTTTTCTGAGAAAATAGTGCCATTCAGACTTCTCAGAAAGCATTTTAACAAAGGCAACACCATACTGGACTGCTGACCAACAGCAGGAGAGACTCTTTTAAAAATAACATTATAGTTACCTCTACAAGGCCTTTGATCCAAAGATTTCTGAACCTTAATGGTTACCAGTCTACACGGAGTTCATAAAAGAAGTGCAAATTAATATGCAATTGCTGCTCTGAATAAAACTATTATTTGGAAATTCCTTCATCATTAGGGTCTGTGCTCATCCTGAGTGAGCCTAAGGAACTGCCCAGAGTGTCCAGGGCTTCTAAATTATACACCAAGAGGGTGGGTAGAAAGGAATTTAAATTATCTAATAATATATATCAAATTTTTGGTGGGCCTACAGGAACAAGCCCAGTGGCGGGTCATGGGTCATCAAGGTGGCTGGGGACAGGAGCACATGGCATAAGAGAAGCCGAGGCTCCTGGGCTGGCTCAGGGTTTTAAGATGAGAAAATTCAAGATCACTTATAAGATGGGGTATTGCAGCTATTTTATGAGGAGTGTAGAAAACACTGAATCAAACTCTTCTCAGAGTGCACAGCAACAGGACTAAGGTAACAGACAGGAGAGTAAGATATTGTGGACATTTTCTTTTTTTTCACCTTGAGGGTGGTCAAACTGTGGAAAAGAGCCCTGTGAAATCACCGTCCTTGGAAATATCCAAAATTCAACCAGATGGGACACTAAGCAGTTTAATCTGACTTCAAGGATGGCTCTCCTTTGAGTGAGGGGCTGGATCATGTGATCTCCAGACTTTTCTTAAACCCAAGTGTCTTCCCAGTAAGAAAGTAAAGAAAAAAATAGTGTTTTCCAGTGGCTATTTGGACCTTTCCCTCCAGCAGTCAATATCCTAAACACCTGAATAAAGGGAGGTGTTAATATCTGTACCTTATGTATCTTACATATCTAATACATTATTAGTGCTCTGCAGCTCCAATCATGTGCGATTGAATTTTCTCTAGAAATGTATTATTTATTTTATTGAGCAGTTTTCTATGAAAAATATCTTTCTGCTGGTAAAAAAAGGAGCGAAATGCTGAAAACTGAATTTCTTGGGTTTTAGATGGAATATTTTCAGAGTTTGTGGAGCTAACCTGAAGGTTTTCAAATTCATGACAAAAATTTCCTGTTTTTCCACAGTGCATGCCTTTTCAAAAAAAAAAATTATGCAAGTCTGTAATTTCCAGTTTAGAATCACAGAACAATTTATTTTAGAAAAGACCCTTTAAGATCATTGAGTCCATCATTAACCCAGCACTGCCAATGCCACCATGAAACCATGTCCCCAAGTACCACATCTACACATCTTTTAAATAGCTCCGGAGCCGGACACTCCACCTCTTTTCTGGCTGACCTGTAGTGGTAGCTAAGAGAAAAATGTTCAGCCCTGATGTTAAGAGCACACTAAGAAGACATCTCTGTAAAGAAGTCTACTCATTTTGAGCTTATAAATGCCAAATGAACCCCTTATATCCCTACTGAAATGCTCCAGAAAGGTCAGAGGTTCAGAGAAGTGTAAAAAGGTAAGGTTTAGGGCTGGAATTCACAATGTGCTTGAAGGAGAAATGGAATGGTAGGTGGTGCTGCTGGGTTTGTGACATGTAGGAATAGGGTGACGTGTGAGAGGTGTGTTAACAAACCTGTGCAGTCACTATTCTTGGTTTGGATTTTCAAGAAACGTTGCTGGCTTAGCGTTCTTGGTTAGAAGGTGTGAGCAAACCCAACACAAACAAAAACCCCAAGTCTAACCAACAGAGATGCGCGGAAATGGCCTCCCCTCCTCTGCCCTTGCTGCTACCACGGTTTGATGGTATCTCCAGTGTGTGAGGAGCACAGGCTTAGTGTCAGGTTTAGTGACACAGGGAACAAAACCAGGGAACAGCTGTACTGGGAAACTGCAGCTGTGAACACACCTCCCAGCCAGCCTCCTCTGCACTGGGGTTCCACTGGCAGCAGAGCTATGGGAAGCTCCGCTGTGGCCTTTCCCTGGAGCTGAAACTCCCTGGCATTATTCATTTTGGCACACACTGAGGGGATATCACTGTATGCAATACCTATCTATCATTGCATGGAACAAAAAA
>VZRQ01018914.1:2626744-2673069 GCA_013397975.1 Machaerirhynchus nigripectus | reverse complement strand
AAAAAAAAAAAAAAGACAGGAATGAATGGTATAAACCTTATGTTTCGAATATGATACTTGACAGGACTGTCTCTACCAGTTTGTCAGTGCCAGCAATGATTCAGCTGTATAAATCAGCTTTGATTTTTCCCAGGTTGCCAAGGCTGGAATAACCTGTAACACTGAGTAGGTTGTGGGTGTTTTAAAGCCCTCCTAATGTATTCAGGGAGGGATAACCATCCCCTTTTTATAGCTGGGTAAACTGAGGCACGGGGAGGAGATGCTAACCAAGAGTTACCGTGCCCCAGCCTGAGAGAGAAGCCAGCTCTCCTGGCTGCTCAGCACTTGCCTTTTAACCAGTAGACCATGAATCCTGTTTGCTTTGTTTCCTGGGGTTTTGGGCATGTTTGTTTTCCCCTTTCATGTACCTAATGATGCTGGTCCGTAGCAGGCAGTGGACAGCTGATGGATTACAGGGAGCCCCTGGCTGGAATGGGAGCAGGACGCTTCACCAGCTCCAGGGCTATTTAACTCTCCCCCTATGGTGCTGGTCTGGGTCCCTCCCACTCGTGCTCATGTAACAACCCTGGGGCAAGGACAACAACTGCCTAAATGGAAAAAGGAAACATTTCCTGTGTCTTTAACTACTTTTAGTGCAGTTTGGCACCTTCAAAGGAAGCAGTGTGCTTAGCTTAGTCAGCCAGCACTTAGTGGGTCTTCAGAAACCTGTGTTTTTGGTGGACAAATCCATCAGAAATTGCACACTGGGAACATAACTCAGCACTCCCAGGGAGCTGGAACTGCTTGTGACCCCTCTAATACCCATGAGCTCAAACTGCAGAGCAAAGAGCTTTTAAACAGGCCACCCCACTCGGGTTGGTTTTCACTCTCACTTCACAGAACTTCACTTTACATTCCATCCGTGTTGTTCATCACAATCTCTGTGCCCAGGTACTGATGGATAATTTCTGCCTCTGTACTTCTCCATTCTCTTACTGAAGGCTCTGGTTAGCAGGTCAGAGAAGAAGAGGCAGAGAGAGACAGGGCCACCAGTGCCAACGCCTGAGGAGTCACTCGCTCTTTCTCTACCTCACAGCATCTGCAAAGCTGTTAAACCACAGTCCTGCCCGGTTTACCAGCAGAGAGGACTGGCCTAAGAGAGTGAAGCAAAGTATTTTTGTGCAACTGCTTCAAGTATGTATATCTTTAGGCATTGGGTTTTAGCTTTTTTCCCCCCTATTTCCCCCATTTTCCCAGCTGGATACTCAGATCCTGTTTCCAGTGTTAACATATCTGAAAAAAAAACCTGTAATAATTTTGTGTGCACAGGAAAAGTGGTCAGATAGCATTTAAATCCTTCTATGAGTTTTTTTCCTCCTTTTTTGTCTCATCCAGTTGCATCTCTGGCCTTAGTGCAGATTTGCCTCCACTAATAGTGCACTCCACTGGAAGCTAGACTGAGCCTTTGGGTTCAAAAAGCTGGGAAATATTTAAATACAGCAGCCCCAAGAAGAAACCCTAATATTTTTAAAATATCCCAGTAGTGCTTTCAGGACAGCAGAAGGTAACTGGTCAGTATAGGTGATTCCAGGGTGTCTCCTGTGGTCTGAATTGGAGTCCAAAACTCCACTGTGCTAATTGTTGTCCAAAACCAGCTCAAAGGTAGGTCCAAAAACTTGAGAGAAAAAAAATTACTCTTTTTCAGCCCAGGCTGTATAACAGTGTTGAACAGAGTGGTCTTTCCTTGGGGAACAGGACCGGCCTGCCCTGAAGCATTGATCCCAAGGGTGGGGTCCTAGGCTTTCTGCAAAGCCAACAGAGCAAAAAACCCCTTCAAGGCTTCCTTCACTGACTCACCCTGTCCGTCCACTTCCCAAAATGCAGGCAATGAGGTACATACCCATGACCATGCCTCTTCAGAGAAATGAACACCTCTTATCATGCTTATTTAGGAGGGTATTGTCTACTAGGTGTAAGGACCTGTAGCTGATGCTGTAGGACAAAAAATCATAAAAAATGGATACAGACAAGGGAACACCTGAAATGTCAGTATTATCTCCAGTTGCCAGAGGCAAAACACTTACTGGGATTATTCTCATATTATTTCACCATTAGAGTTTCTAATTAAAATGCAAGCCCTGACTTAGCTGGGCACTGCTAACATGCAGTCTCCAATCAAGACAAGCTATGATTTTAGTCTTAATGCATTAAAGGAGGGTTATGCTATGCCTGTGTGAGTATTACCAAACTCAGAAGGATGCAAAAAGGGAGAAAAACTATTTATGAGTGCCAGAGCACCTCCTTCATCTGCTCCACCTCCCCCAAATGAAGCCAGAAGCTGTAGGAAACATTTTCTCTCCTTTTCTCTTCCCATTTCTTGGGGAAGTGGGGGTCAGGTGGTTCTTGGTGGCAAGAGATTTCATCATCCTGCAAAGCCGGGAATGTTTGCTAGCCCTGGGAATGATGCATATCCTGGTGTGAGGCATGTGAATGAGGGCACATGGTGAATGTCACGGGAGCCACGAGTGGGTGCGAAAGGGCCAGAGTGAGGACAGTGGTGCTGAAAGGGCAACCCGTGAATGAGGTGTGACTGATGTGCTGGGTGGCCCCGTGCCAGCCTCCTGCTGTTTAACAGGCAGCCAGGGAGATGCACGTGGCTTGAAGCTCCACCAGTGGAGTTCTGCTTCTCTCACAAGCTCAAGAGGGAATTACAGTTTTGAAAGAATCACAGCTTTTGCTTAAGAGCTGTGGGATATTGGGAAGAGCCCTCAGTCACTAGAGGAAAGTTTCTTCAGACATGCCCTGCTCTGTCTCTTGCCAGGACTGTCTGATGTCAAAGAGAACCAGAGGCAGCATTCTGCTCGAGTAAGCCTACCTGGATTTTGTGCCATGTATTTCAGGAGAGCTTTGTACATCCTTGTGACAGTTTCAACTACAACTTTGAATAAAATCTAGTGAGACAATGAGAGTTGAAATTTTTTGAAAACACTTATTCATTCAAACTCATATGCTTTTGGGGGAAAAAACCCCCTAACTGAAACAACCCAAAAAACACCCCCCCCCACTTCAAAAAGCCAAACTGGTTTGCTTGAATTTCCTATTTCAAAATTTAAGAGGAAAGCTTTCAGAAGCCATCATTTTGATCTTTCTTTTTCAAATGATAGAAAATTCAATTCAGCTGTTTAACCCCAGTAGTTCTTAAATACAGTAACGATTTCTGGAAATGAATCCAGATCCTCAAAAGGACCCAAGTGCTGCTCTGTCTTTTAGGAGGAGAGAGATGCATCAGACTTCTGCTTAGCAAGGTTTCAGGGGTGTCTGCCTATGGCAGGAGCACATGTAAGTCACCCACTGAACATGTTGTGTGTAACCCCATGATGATGCCCTGGTCACCAGTCCATGTTTCCTGACCCACAGGGGAGCACTGTGCCTGCGGTGGAAATGCCTGTGGGTGGCAGATGTATGAGGAGATGTTTCCAGCACAGGCTGAAGCCTCTGCTCTGCTCCAGAGCCCTCGACACAAGATGGGATGTGCCCATGGGCTGTGTCTGGCAATATCTGGTCCTGGGGCAGAAAAGAGATGCCAGGGTGACAACAAATGTGATGATCATCACCCAGAGGGGAAAATGGACCAGAGGGCAAAGAAATGAAGCTCATGTGTGGTGTATGAGGCTTGGAAGGACCCATTCTGGGTAAGAGGACCCCAAAGCTGGTACAAAACAGTATTTTCCAGAGCTGGGGATTTCACTCTTGTTTGCAGTGAGCAACCCTTGGTTTATCTGCAAACTGGTCTTCTTCTGCTCTCCTAAGACATGAAGATGTGCCTGAAGCTTCTGCTTGTGATAATTTTTTTTTCATTTTTCCTTTCATATTAAAAAAAAAGCAGAAATACTCCAATAAATGTTTACCCCATCTCAAAAAAAAACCACCACCAAACCACCCAACCAGTTTTTGAAATAAGACAGCTCTAAAGCTGTGACTGAGAGAGGGTCGGGCTGCAGCCAGCTGCAGAAAGCACTGGTGGGGGGAGAGTCTGACAATGGGGAGAGACACTGGGGGTGGAAGCTGTGGTAGAAGAGAAGGTCATTTGGTAAAGGCAGGGGACTCTTTACACCATCCAAGTGTCTCACTGTCTACCATGGCAGTGCTAAAGCTCACAAAGGGCACTCAAGAGACCTGCTGCATGGAAACACTTTTCTTTCAATTAGTCACTGAAGTAGAAAGTGAGAAAGAGAAACCAAGCCTGTTTTTCCTTTATTCAGCAAGTCTGCTGCACAGTCCATCTTACTTGAACCCCCTGCTCTGATGATCCCCTCCTGAACTGTGATCTCTCATTTTGCTCATGTTAAATGTATGAAGTGCATGGCATGAGCAGCAGTTTGAAATGGATGCTACACGTGATGGATTATCCCTCACCTGGAGGATGTAGCATTTGGAAAGTGGAGGTTGAGCTGGAGCCAGGCGCACTGTGCCCTCTCCTTTGCAGCTGGTGCTGAGTGATGGGAAGGAAATCTCTTAGCTGTGAAGACTGGCAGGGTTTATTAGCTCATGCTCAAGTGCACTGATGGCAGGAGACTTTCCCCTGCATGAGGCTGTTTTCATCTGCGCACTCCCAAATTTGCCATCCATGTAAGCTCTTTTCACCATGTAAAAAAGAGGTTCCAGTCAAAACTCTGGCTGTGAGCACAGCTGGGATGCACAGGTGTGGGTTTACAAGGAGAGGGGAAAGAAAAGGGCTTTAGCCCCCTCATTAGCCTGCACCTCCTTTCGTTTATGGCCAAAGATCTTGTGCTCCCAGCCTGGGTCCTCAGCAGTGCTGTGGGGAGAAAGAGACGGTGAGAAGAGCACGCAAGGGGACAAGTCCAGCATGATGTGGAATGCTGGGAAGGGAGGGGCTCAGCCCTCTCCACTGCCACTTGGGCTCCTTCTTTCCTTGTTTATCCAAAACACCAAGACCTGACCTGTCCCCAGCCCCCCTCCCCACAGTAGTTCTTTCTGTGGCTCCTGGCTGGGATCTTGGCTGGTTTTTCCGCAGTCTCCCAAGCAGCCTGCCTCTCCATCTCCCGGAGGTACTGCTGCTGTCGTGTTCCTGGCTCAACATTCCACCTTCTCCCTTAGCTCAGCATCTCTGTTGCCAGAAGCAGCCCACACTGTGCTACCATCATATGGGGTCCAGCATTAAAAGAGGAACTTTTTGCACACCTATTTTTCTTTTCCTTTTCTGACATGTCCCGGGTGACATCACCTCCTTTCTTGTCATCCCGCAGTATGCATATCAGCTTTTAAAAGTTAATATCTCTGCCTTCATGCAAATTTAACTTTTTTTTTTTTTTTTTTGTCTTTGACTTTACCAAGCCACTGGCTGTTTATTGTTGCAGCATTGCTTTGCATTGAAGCTGTGCTGCACTGCACCTCATTACATTTAAGGACTGGATTTATTTGATTATAATTCCTCAGAAAAATGCCATTTTGTATTTGGACTTAATGTGGGGGCAGAATGAAGACTGGACCTCTCCCTCTGCTGAAGAAAACTGGCAGTAGATAATGCCTGTTAAATGAGAAAGAGGTTCCTGCCTTCTTACACAGCTATTCCAATGGAAGGAATAGCTTCTATTTTACGTAGACATCTTGCTGGCATGGGAAAAGGCACCAGGACCTCAGGAGCTGCAGGCCAGACCCTTGCCACTGTTCAGGATGCTCTGTTTCCTCCTGAGACTTCTCAGGCTGACCCCAGCGGCCCTGACTACTGCATGTGACTCAAAGCACAAAGAAGGCTGAGCTGGGCAAGGGAAGGTGTTTGTGCTTGTCTTTCCTCTTCCTTACTGCCATGGGTGAAAAACACTTTGGGGCTGCACATCGGGCTGATTTGGGCACTGTTCATCTCCGTGCTTTGCCAGAGCAGCACCAAAAGGGGATTTCCCCTGTTGTGAAATTCACATCCCAAATTGCCTTTGCTCTGTCTCCTGCGTGCACAAGAAGTTTTGGCGTGTTACCTACAAGTATGGGGGAGAAAAAGAAAAGGGAAAAAAAAGCTATAAAATGCATTAGTTTCTTTGGCTAACACTGTCACTGAAAAATGTGCTGCTAGGTTGTTTTTTTTTTCAGAGTGATTTTTGGGTTATGACGGAGTTGGTTCACAGTACTAAGATCCAGAGTTGTGGTTAATTAGTAACCAGTTTAGGAAATTATGTTATCATTACCTCATAATTTCTTAGCTTAGCAGCTTTCCTCGTCTTCCACCTCCCTCGTATCTCCATCCCCTCCAGCCTTCCCTCTTCAGGGATATTATTTTTCTTAATGACATCTCTGTCGCACATGCAGACTCAGATTTCCTGAACACACCTCAGCATTTTGGGTCTCCAGGAGTTTGAAAATGCACATGAATTCTACCTTTTTTTTTTTTTTTTTCACTGAGACTGACCACAGAAAACCAAACCCAAACAAAAAAATGCATTGTTTTTTGCTTCCCCCTCACCATGCTGGTTGTACTCTGGCTCTTGCCCCTGAAGTTCCATCTCAGGCACCCAGTCTGATGCTGGGCTGACCTCCCTGTGCCCCCTGTTTGTTGATGATGAACATGATTGCTTCCACCCTCTACCATCCTCCCCCACGTGAAAAGCAAAGGGGAAAACAAACAGCAGGAAGAAGCAAAACAACCAGGTCCCCTCAACAAGTGGTGGCAACGTGCAAAATTAAAAATAAAAACCATGGAGCGGGAGATAAAATCCACAACTTAAAAGGGTATTTTCTAGTGGCCTACTTTGAAATCAGACATTTGCTAATAATGGCAGAGGAGGAAGGGGAGTGGGAGTGCAGAGATGGAGACCTCAGGTTTGCTGGTCTCTGTTCAACTCTGTGCTCATCCAGGCTTTGGATCTGCACAGTGTCTCAGGATGAAAACCCAGGATAGACACACGGAAGGAATACTCATCTACCAAGTTTTGGCCTGGAATAACTTTAAATTGTTTTTTTTGTTATTCTGTTTCCATTGAGCTATCAGTTATAGGGTCATTTTAGCAGTTTGTTCTCAATGTGATTGAGGTCTGTGTTGTCACATACAGGGAGACCTGGCCACTTCAGGGAAGGATAGTTGATATAGAAACCTCTGGAAAACAAAGGTCTGAGCTGCAAAATCATGAGCTGTAGCTCTGTCCTCTTATTGGTGTGGCAACGTGCACATCCTCTGTAACTGAGCATGAAGAAACACTTGCATCAACCACCTACCACTTGATTGCTGTTGCTGTGCACAATATAAGCATTTCACCAAATGTTGTTCTTTTTCTTTTGTTGTTTTTCTTTTCTACCTTGTCTGTTTTTTTTTTTAAATTCCATATGTCTTGGTCTCTCATGCAACACAGGGAGCATGCTTGGGTAGATTAACAGGATCACAGATTATCTCCTTTGTCTCCTCTAAGAGGGTCTAGATGTGGATTGAGACCCTCAAGATTCACCTCACACATTTGTCTCCACTGATTTCTTCTCCTAGACTAGGCCAGCTCCCCCTCCTCTGCAGTGCACACACCTCTCAGGCATTTTCAGACGGGGTGGGGTTGGCTCACAAGTTAGTACTTTCTTCAGAAAGCTTCTCATGGTGTTTGTGGCTTTTGCCAGCCCTAAAATGTGCTGCTTAAATTGGCACCCCTCATACTCATATCCATACAACATGGATATGAGGGGTCTGGAAATCCACGTGATCATCCTCACACACTGTCCCTGCAGCTTGTGGGAGAAGGGCTTTAACTTCCCAACAGTGATCACAATATTGAGACAGGCCGAAATCATCCCAGCTTTTGCCATATCACATTTCAAGGCAGAACTATCTGTTGCCTCTCAGGCAGTCTTAGGCCAGGGAAATAGGTTGCGCCTGAAAAAAAAAATAAACGCGTTACTGAATTTTAAGCAGGACTTTGCACTGAGGATAAATCAAGTTTCAAATCATATGAGCTGGCTCTAGCCAGCACCAGCAGTGGGATGTGTGGGGAAGGCTAATACTTGAATTCCTTCCATACACTTGGAACTAATTCCCACTGAAAATTGTATGAGTTGAAACACTCTATAATATTTTTCTGGAAATTTTGTGTGTCTCATCGAACATCTTCTCTCCCCAGGTTTGTCCTCACTGAACAGTGTATTTCAAAGGCTTTTATCAGTCATTGTGTTTGTGCCTGTTTTCCCAGGAGAAATCTCTTTTCCATCTCCTGCCCAGGCAGGACATCTCCCAGGGCAGCTTCCTGCTGTAGCTCTGTCCCCTCTGTGCCAGGGGTCGCAGTTGTGGCTGTCCCAGAAAGAGGAGCTGTGGGACTGCATGGGAGAAAATGGGAAGGACAACATTTCTAGGAGAGTCACACTGCTCTGATATTGAAAGCATCCATCCATCTCCTACACAGAGCCATCATTTTATGTTCTGTGGATGTCAGGCTTCTGGGGTTCCTTGCTGGCCAAAGGGCTCCATGCTGGTGGTTCTTGCTGTGGTTGTCAGCATTTCTCAGCCATCAGGGTGGGATGGCGAGAGCCAAAGACAGCCCTTAAGCTCTGTGGAGTAAGAGACCTTACCCAAGGAGAGGACCTGCTCCTTTCCCTCTTTAGTGAGAGGACAAGCCATGGGAGTCTCAGCAAGATTCCTGCTGGGACACAGGCTGGGAGCCAGCTCCAAAGCACAGCTGGAGCTGCAGGCAATGTCCAGACTAATAGGCATTTTCTCTGCCAACACACCCAGCCCTGCCATGTCCAACATGCCCCAGGGACACAGCTGAAAGCTCTTGTGAATCCCTGGTATAGATGCTCAGTAACTAGCCTAAGGTCCATTTGAAAAGCCTTAATTCACGGGGTAGGTTGCCAAAAAAAATTCACAGGATATCTGCTCCTGTCTCGATCTGTCCATAAGGAAAAAAGATTTTTTTGCTGGTCATTCAGTTTAGTCAAACAGTTTTTCACTGTAGGCAAACCTCTGTGCCTCCCTGTCCTCCTGTCTGTCTGCACTCTCTCTCCTACCTCTGGCAGAGATGTGAAAAGGCTTTAAATGCTCAAAAATCTGGCACCCTAATGCAAAGCAGAGCTATTTATTTTCTCACTGTTCAACACAGGAATCTCTTCTGGGGGTGGTTATCATTTAAGACTGAGATTCGAGGGATGCTGCAGTGTGGTCTCAGCTTCATTCTCACCCAGCTGGATGTATTTCAGGGGTGGTGAGCATCAGGGCTTTGAGCAACTCCTGACTCCTCAGATAGCCACATTGAAGTCAAAGGGCATCTTTGCTGAGTGAGGTAGTATTTCCAGGGGAACAGACACATCTACACCCTGGCTCAGCCTATTTTGTTTTGATTATCTTATAAATACTCAGCTGCTGGAATGAGCTTATCATCTGAGAATCTCTTTTTTTTTTTTTTTTTTCTTTTTACTTTCTACCTCTTCGATGTAAGTTTTTTTTCATCTTTGTGTCATAGTGGAAACTGAAAAAAAAAAAACCCCAACCTTAGCCACAGAAGGAAAATTAAAAGATCTTTGAATTTTATTTTTTGCCTTAGGACTTCTAGGTAGGTTTGCTGTTTTTAGCATCTGACAGTTACACCTTGCAGACAAACAGCTTAAAGCATCAATGCCTACTCCCCACAGCAAGTCTAAAGCCTGGTGTTTGCAATGTACAGCTCTTTTCTACCCATGCTCTGAGAAATGATTTTAAATAAGTTTAGCTAAAAAGGAGAAAAATCTCCCCTGTTGGAGATATTCATAATCATAAAATGTTAGAATATCCTGAGTTGGAAGGGACCCGCAAGGATCATCAAAGTCCAACTCCTGAAATGATCTGAAAGAAGTGTTTTGGATGACTCTGTTTCATTCATTTAACAGAAACCTCTTGATAGGATGCCTGAGTTAGGCTGACATGGTGCAAACCCCAGCCCTCAGGTTGCTTCTCAGTGTTTTCCTGGGGTTGCCACTGGTCAAACATAAATGTGACATAACTTGCTTGTCCCCCTCAGCCAATATTACTGCAAGAGTGAGGGAAAAAAAAAGAAAAAGAAAAAGAAAAAGAAAAAGAAAAAGAAAAAGAAAAAGAAAAAGAAAAAGAAAAAGAAAAAGAAAAAGAAAAAGAAAGAAGGTGACATTAAACCAGCTAAAAAAATCTCAAGAGACCTGTCAATCAAGAAAGATATTTACTGAAGCTTATATTGACCCATATATGCTCTTATCTAGAAACCTTTATCTTCTAAGACAATGTTGACTAACAGCTTTTCCTTTACTCTTGTTTCTATCTTAAAAGAATAACAAATAAGCTTAATTCTTCACAAAATCTTTAGCAAATGCCTTTTTAAGCCTAACACAATGGTAGTTATTTTAAGAAGGACGGCTAAGCACTGCAACACTTTTCTATTTTTCTGTCTTAGTTTTTCATATTGGAGCACTTAATCACAGTTAATCTTTGTGCACAAGGAAGACACATTAACTTTGTTTGCACAGGACTGATATAAAAGCTTTCAACTCCTCTGTTCCTGTATTCATCTCCCTGGTAAGCTTTACCATTTTAAATAACAGATAAAGGAAATGCTGAAGATTCAGTGATACAGTCTATCCTTGCTCAAGTAACTGCAGGAACTAAACTTGTAAGAAAACTTGGAGCCAGCCTGGAGCTGAGCATCTGAAAATCCCACTGGGAGGTTTTTGTGGAGGAGAAGGGCAGGGTTTATAAGGGTGTATTCAAAAATAGCAATCTGAGAAGATGCCAATGGTTAGGACAGGTGAAAGGAGACCACCTCCCTGTAAATCCGGGGCTTTTAGGTGTTTCTGCTCTCTGCAGACACAAAAAAGCCTCACTGCTGGCACTGCGGCTACCTCTTGACATTTGTCTGAGTGTCCCCTCCCTGTGCTTGCTTCAAAGCAAACAGTAATCAGAGAACCTTGGACTCACAGAATGTTTTAGGTTGGATGGGACCTTACAGAGCATTCAGTTCCAACTTCCTGCTGTGAGCAGGGACACCTTCCACTGTCCCAGGGTGCTCCAAGCCCCATCCAACCTGGCCTGGAACACTTCCAGGGATGAGGCAGCCACAGTCTCTGTGGGCAATGGCTTGGTAAAGGGTCTTGTTTTGATAGGGATAAATTCTCCAAAGCTGTGAAACTGGGGCTCCACGAAAGTCAGTGAGCCTGAAATGAACAGAATTTCTTTTGGACTGGCTCTGAATTTCACTGTTAAGGGTAAAGGTAATTTAAATGCCTTTTATGGCCTCTTTACTCTGCCAGAGCAATCAAAGAGGGTTTAGTCCTTGCTTATGCCCAAAATTGCCCTGCTTAATTATCTTGGAATAATAAAAGTAATAAACCCTTTGCCTTCTCTGTATCCCACTCACACCTACCAGAGCAGACCTGCTGGTATAAATGTACCAAGTGGGACAGGAAGGGAATTAGAATGCTGTGGCTTGGGGGTACTAGCTGGAAGAAGAAAGCTGTATGTTAATTCATTAAGTAAGACCTGTTCCTGGGATTTTTTCTGGTCTGATTATGTAGGTATGAGCTTAAACTACTGAACTCAGGAGAAATTCTGGACTTTTGGGGCTGGATGCACACCATGGCCATATGATGATTCCATGTTGGAAGAGTCTCAGAAGTGCACAGGATCTGGTGAATGTTTATTTGCACAGGAAAGAAGCTTTGACGTGGGGACCAGAGGGAGTGATGGCTCCTCATGCTGGCATTTGGGAATCAGGGCTCTGGGACACGGCATGTGCATGGAGCACATCCTTGGATTTCTCTAGGAAAACTCAACAGGTAAAAAGAAATGGGAAACAGAGAGAAGAGATCCCAAAGCAACTTCAGTAGGTATTAAAGCACAGCTAGAAATCGTCCTTTGCTGTCGATTGCCAAGTCTGCATCCTGTTTTGTGTTTGCTAGGGTCCAGCAAAACACAAGCAGTACAGGTTGCTCCAAATTTTCTCTGTGTGTGTCCAGACAGTTCTGGGAGCTGTTCACAGAGAACAAACTGAAAAACACTGTGCATATTTTCGCCAAGAGCCATCTTAGTTTGCTATGAAGTGCTGTAGTACAAATAAATATATATGTGCAAACAAATGCATAAAGAACAATTGTTTGGCGGTCAGGAGAAGCCAAACTGCCCTTGCCCTTTCATCCCAAGATGAGAGGACATTAGATCAGACTGATAAGCAGGTAGACTGCTGGCTGTTGGGTCTTTATTTTCCCCTTACTTTCTGTTTTGTTTCAGTGGTAGTGAAACGAGTTACAAGAGGCCTGTGTAACCACTGTACTGACCAGCCATCTGGTAGGCTCAGAGGCCTGAGAGCCAAAAAGTTACACTCAAAAGACATGTCTATGACAACAAATAGACCGTGGCTCTGATGGCAAATGGCAAAAAATGACTCAACCATAGAGATTCTTTCTGTCCCGTGTTGCCAAAAAGCTTTGCCTTCTCTGCACTATTCATTTCCCCCATATATCATAGAACCATAGAAGAAGATGAGTTGGAAGGGACCCACAAAGATCACAAAGTCCAAGCTCCTGGCCCTGTACAAGACAACCCCAAGAAGCACACCAAGTGCCTGAGAACATTGTTCAAACACTCCCTGAACTCTGGCAGGATGGGTGCTGTGACTTTTGTGGGGAGCCTGTGCCGAGTGTCCTTCGAGGTGCTCTAAGACATCTCTTGCCTCTTGATGTTGCTCAGAAGACCAGAGGTCTTCCACAGATCCCAAATCATTTCTGCCAATCTGGTGCAAATATTATAGATATTTCAGGGTTTCACTCCAGGTGTTGGTAAGTGGCCAGCTGGATGAAGCTCCTTTAAAGTACAGTCTCTACTAACAAGAAAACTGATTAGTGGCCCAGACAAAAGTGTCTGCTTTAAGGTGAGCTGAGTAAAGTTTAAGAAGTCACTGACAACATTGCTGGCTTCCCACCAGCCGCAGTGGGATTTCACAGGTCATCAAGTAAACACCTGAATCTGGATACCTTCATCTGTGAACTAAATCTCATTCCAAATTCCTACTTGAATATCTAATACCACTTGAAATGCATGAGCTCATTCGTGGATCTGACCATGGATATCTGAGGCTCTGTATCTTACCTGCTTTGTAACAATAAAAGAGTAAATATGAGAAAAAAATCCTTAGAAATAAGCTTCTGAGGCAGCTTCATGTGCAGTACAGATAAGGCAGAAGAACCACTTTTTGCTACATTCCTCTTCTCAAAGTGCTCTGTTCTACTCTAGGACAGGCACCTTTGTCTCCTGGGGAAGCAGGTAGGTGTAGAGATTTTTATTGCAGATATGCTCATTTCTAGCTCCCTTTCCTAATGCCTGCAGATTGTGCGTCAATTGGTTTTGTCAAAAAAAAAAAAACCAAAACAGGCTCCTTGGGTTTCTACAGATTCCCAAAGGAAGTTTTAGTTCATTGGCTGTGGGTATCATCCTACAGTGTCTGAATACTGGTGCTACTGGTTGGGTCTTGGAAGGGATTCAAAGGCAACATTGTACAAGAGAACTTCACAGGTCCTGGCACGTTTGAGAGTGGTGGGTAGTGGGGTTGCTTAATAAAGCAGTTCAGTTCAAAGTGAAGGCAGAGGGAGTGTAGGCTCATAGATCATAGCACACATGCTAGCCCAGAAATGCCAGGGTATTTCAGTTGTCATTAAAACATGCAGGTACATGAATTATTGGTGGAACGAATCATCCTGTGATGCCTGAGCACGGAGCCAATAGAGGCAAAACACTTCCAATATTTAGCGAGTTTGGCAAATTGTTTATCTTGGAAGTTACTGAAAGCCAGATTCATTTAATTAACCTTCCAGTGTGCTGGCAACAGGTCTAGTTTATCTGTGCTCAGACCCCCCCCCACGATAGGTGTTTTTCAGGTCCCACACATTGAATTTTGGAAGCAACTTGAGGAATTGTGAACATGAGGGATGGATGTGACTTGTGAAAGTCAGGCAAGATGTGGGTGGGCTCTTTCTCAGCTGTCTGGCACAGCCAGTTCTCCACAGTACCCCTCATATCCCACCTGCCTTTCTAGGGCTGGGTTTTCAATAGGGCACAATAAGGTGTTTGACATAAAATCTGCATGCCACAGGTTCTGAATATCATCACAGGAGTCTCAGATTTTAGGGGATGAGGTGTTCAGTAGGGGACAGACAGGGGTTCTGGGCGTCGTATTCAGACCACCTTCTGTGCGTGCCCATTTACCCCAGGACCAGAAACCAGTAAGTGATTTGCATTACCCTGATCTCCCCACCTTGAACCATCAGTGCTGTGGAGTGCCTACAGAACCCAAATGAGGCACCCCAGCAGCAAGATGGGAGATTATTAGTGCTATAGTCAAGTTCTGTGGCACTTGAAAATGGGGATTGTGATTAAAGGATCCAATTTGTTTTTCAGAGGGAAGCAGGGAAGACTTGGCCTTTTCCCTGCTGTTATAATCTCCCTTCTCTACTTTGGGATGTTTGTCAGATAGAAAACCTTGGTAAGAAACTCCCTCCAATGAAAAATAATTAATCTTTCATCATCCCTCATTTACATCTATCTCACTACCAGCCCAGGAATGCTGGTCTAAACAGAGACAATCTCAAAAAACAGACAGGTAGACGGGGGAGTAGCAATGTGGACTTCATCTTAGACATCAAAGCTATTATTAACTGAGTTCTATTTATAAAGTTGGTAGATTTTCAATGCACTTTCACAGAATGAGATAGACAATTAAAGAGTGGAGGTTTTATGTCAATGAGTAAGTAAATGCTTTATTTCTGAAATGATTTGTCTTAAATGAGTTGCTTAAGGTTCTGTTTATAGTCTTGGAGTGCTGGAGTACTGTCACACCTCTGCTGGTAACATCTACCCTCAGGGGCTTGAGGGAATAGCATCTGGCCATGTGGTTTTTCTCTAATAACTTATTAGCACCCTTTTCTTCCCAAAGCACACTGGTTTTTTCTGATATAACATGAAAAAAAGGAACAACTTTAGGTCCCACATCTTTAGGCTCTCTTGGCCACAAGACAAAATCCTGAATGACAAGACTAAATCCTTTAAAATTTTTTTATTCAATGTTCATAGGAATTTTTAACACCAAACTTGTGTTTGTGGAATAACTCAGGGTGGGGGGCTTGTGTTTGTGGAATAACTTAGGGTGGGGGAAGTACAGAAACTGAGATTTCCTGGTCCAGCTCTGAAGAAAGTGGGAAGATGAAGGAGGTAGGACATGATGGGGAGAGGGAGGAGCTGCTCACTGTAAAGCAGCTTATGGTCTCTCCAGTTCTGGAGAACAGGATTTTTCCACACGGTTTCTTTCCCAACAGGGGAAATGTAACTAGCCCCATCTGGGACTAATTAGTCACCTGGTGAAAGAAAACAGGAACCATAAACTGATTTAAGGGTCCTGCCTCTCCTGCTGTAACATTTCTCCAGCGATGACTTCAGACCCACTATGGGGAAAAGGGGAGAACTGCTTGCAAGAAACACTTTTGCCTTTGTTTATCCTTGGTGGCCTCAAGGAATGGTTCGGACCAGCTTAGAGCAATATCCAAGCTGCACTTTTCCTTATTGATGCTCATTTCCATCAATATAAGTAGCACCAGCTGCTATGACTCCTGAAGAAAAGCTCCTTTTTTTAAAAAAAAAACACCACCATATCCATGTCTCAGAGTGGTGAAGATGACTTTAATGATGTGGCTACTTAAGTGCTCTAGATCAGAAAGCAAACAAAAGAGAACAGAGAATTGCCCCTTGGTAAATTTTCTCATTGTCCTTAAGGTAATTTCAGAGATGAATTCCACCTTTTTGAGTGTTTGATTTCACCACACTCATCTCAAAACATTTCTGCTTGAAACTGTGACACAGAGCTGGGATGCTGGTTATTACAGTGCCAGAAAGGAACTCAGGTCGGATGAGTTGAGCCATGTATGTTCAAAACAAGACTCTCAATATAGCTGGGAGAAATGGGTACTGAGGGGAAGAGCAGTGTGTTATAGCTAACAGCAAACAATAGATACCTTGGAAAAAAACCTGGGAATAATCATGCAGTGATACTTCCTCAAACACCCTCCCAGGTGTCAGTAATTTGCATCTGAACCAAAGGGGCTGCCTTTGTGTTCAGTAGCCCTTGGGGTTTTTAATTCTCTGAATTTCTCCAGCTGCTCAGTGGATGCAGGTAAGCTGTTGGCAAAGGTTTGTCACTCTTATTTCTGGAGACAACACTGCAGCTCCTGTCCTGCTGTGCATTTTCACCTGCCAGGTGCTCCTGGTAGGGCCGATCTGGTGTGCAGGAAGCAGCAGCCTTGGGTGTGAAGAATCACAGCAGTGGGAGAGGCTTTACTGCAGGGCTTTGCTGCAGCTGGGCTATCACCTGGCAGCACCCCACACTCAGGAAAGGTTTGCTCGAAGGAGTTTTCCCAATGACACCTTGTATATTGGGAAACCTGGCCCACAGAATGGCTCTTTGCAGACCAGAATTACAGAACCATGGATAGACATACATACAGCATAGAACACACAGAGTTACAGAGTTTCACATGGAGTTTATTCACCACGGTGAATAAGGTGGGTGACATGAAGCTTGACAGAGCCACACATCTTGGGGGAAGTGTCTGTAGTTGGTGACAGGAGACTCTGGTCCTCTCTCCTCCTCCTCCTACTGCCAACCCCAGCTGCGCCCACACAGTTTCCAGGGCTGGCGTGCAGACAGCAATTTGAACTCTACTAGATAAAAAGCAGTCTGTCTCACACCTCTTCTTCTTCCAAAAGCAGCACCAAAGCAGGAATGAGGAGTGAAGGACCTGGATGTAGATAAGGATGGGTTCTGCCTCTAAGAAAACATGTGTGGAATCACAAAGTTGTTTACTTAATATCTTCATGAATTTGAAAGGCACTCCCAAAACACTCCCTCCACTCAACCTTGCCCCTCCCTCACCTCCTCAGCCTGGAAGATGCCTGATAGGAGGCTGACATGGACCCCAGCGATGCACAAACCTGTGCGGGGTGATAATGTCAAAGAAATATTTTCACCCCTCTACACCTTTCTCATATGTACACCTCATATCCCAGCAGCCAAGGCAGCTGAGGATCTCTGTGCAGGTCTGAAGACATTCCCATTCCTTCTCCCACCTACCCCTATCAGCCAAGCATCGTACTGAGAAAGACAAGGAGTAAGCTGAGGTGTCACCATGAAGGCTCTGTCCCCGTCCTCCCTCTTGCAAACCCAAATAAGTCAAGAATTCTCCCTAAACCAGCCTCTGAGAGGAATGGGTTAACCTGGGAGGGAGTGAAAGCCACATGAGAACTACACAGGTGCAGCAACAGTTTTTATTTGGTAAATATCACCTCCCTAACCCAAGAGGAGGCCCATGAAAGAAGAAGCCTCTTCTGCAATAGGAAGAGTGTGGTTAGGAGCACTTGCTGAGCTAATAAAGGCTGTTGAAGCTTCAGCTTCCGTTGGTGGTTAACCCCGTGACACTGCTCTGCTCCGAAAACAGCACCTGAGTGATATGCGGCTTAATTTTGTTTGATATTGACATGGTTTTTATCACATTACCCTGGCACTGGGCACGCAACAGAAAGGCACTGCTCAGTGGAGCAGGGGTGCTTGGTACAGAACATGCCAGGGTTGTGCGTTGCTGCATGAAATGGTGCTTGGGTCAGCCGGGGAAATACGGGCTGCCCCTGCCCAGTGAGCAGCTGCTGGGATGGGTGCAGGGTAGAAAGCCATGGTGCAATAGGAAAATGGTTGCCCCTGTGGTTAAAACCCAAAGCTCAATGACCCATTTCCTAGCAAAACTGTTCTTTTTTGGGTTTGCTGTTTTTCTCTGCCTCTCGAGGAGTGCTTGGATTGAGTGGATGAGATGTGCAGCTGTCTGACTGAGGTGGAAGTTGGACCCTGGCTCTGCATCGGAGCCACTTCAGTCTGCAACACCCATGTGACCTCCAGGCCAAGGCTCTACAGGTAAATAGAAGCTGCAGAGCAGGATGGAGCCTGAGCACTGAGCTGATTTCTGCATTAGGAGCTTTTTTGCATTTCCAGCCCAGAGCCCTTTTGCATCTCCAGCCCAGAGCCCTTTTGCATCCACAGGGCTGATTTTTGAGCAGACAGAAGTATATTAGCAAAAAACCTACCCACAGCTTGTGTCCCTGCTCTAAAGCTGCTTCACAAGCTCAAGGGCTTATTTTTTCCTCCAGGAGTAAGTAATGTCAAAATTAGGAGGAGGATATTACACGGAACTGGTATCACCCTATCCCGTGGTAACATCCAAAATTACCATCACATACTCTCCTGAGCTGGGAATGGCTGTTCTCTCTCATCCATTCTGCAACCCCAAGCAGCTACGTGAGGGGTTTGCCAGGTTCACTGTCCATAAATATATCTCTATTTTCTTCATCCCTAAGCACTGCTAAATTGTATTTCAGATACTGAGGAAGATGAGGGAAAAGAGTCTGCAACAGGCCTCTGTGAAGGTATTTTATTTAGGCTAAAATATGTATACTTTTTTCTTCTTCAGAGTTTTCTTTGTCTGCAAAGCATCACACACACCCCTACGGCTCTGTAGGCACACTGCAATTTTAATATTGCTTCAGTTCATGTTTCACTCACTCCACATCAGTGAAGCAGCATGTACAGAGTTGCAGCCCACTTCCAGGCTGGTAAACAGCTCCCTGGAGGTCCTCCTTCATCTGGGCCAGCTCTGCTCTGCTGAGGTCCAGCACAAAATGATGGGGTTTAAGACTGCCCCCATGGCAACCCAGCAGAAATTTTCTCCTTACTGCACGAAGGCAGGTTTGCAGTGGGCTGTCACACACTGCAACAGATCGAGGCTGACCCTATTTGACATCCCTGGACATGTTCAAGGCCAGGCTGGACGGGGCTTGGAACAACCTGGTCTAGTGGAAAGTGTCCTTGCCCATGACAGGGGGGTTGGAATGGAATGATCTCTAAGATCCCTCCCATTCTGTGATTCTGTGACTTTCATTCCTCACACCTTCACCAGTGTCCATGGGCTGTGAGAAACATTCTTTCCCCACCCTTTCTTCCTCTCTCCCCTGTCCTCCTCTCCCATCCAACATCTCTTTTGCACAGCTGGGCTCTTCACAATGTTGGTTTCTCCAGGCATTAACTTATGAATGGTACAGGAAGCACTTTGGAAATTTACCCTTATGTGCCAACTTCCTGCTATGTGAAACACCTGCATTTAACAGCAGACAAAGAAAACAACCACCACAGTAAACCTTGGGTAAAACTGGTTTCAATTAGGTGCCTTAATTGCAATGAAACTGAAAGGAAACAAAATGGGATCTCTGCTCATATGAGCTCTCCTCCTTCTCTCTCCCCACCTCCCTTCTCATTCCCTCTAGCCTGGGTGAAGCATCACATCTCTTCAGTTCCCACCCAGACAGTCATCATCCCCACAAGTGGGCCTAGTACCCAAATCTGTGCCTTCTTGCTCATTTTCCCTCCTCACAGGCTGAGGTGAAATTCCAGCCGCAGACTCTCATGGCTACAATAGACCTTCAGACACTTTGGCACAACTCCTTCGGTACCCCAGGCTGGTGCTTCTCACAGTTACCCTCATGGTGAGCCCAGTAACTTGTTTTTAACTGAATGAAAGACCCAGAGACCCCAGCTTTTTTTCCTTTCTTCCCCTCATCTTCTCCCAATTTTGGGATGCCAGCCATGACACAGAGAGTATACCTGACTTCTTGACTGAACAGAGCACAAAAGGGGGCTGTGAACCTTCACACACATTTTTCCCTCCTCCTGTTGCAAGTGTTCTCCTTGCAAGAAGACTGAAAGCTACAATTTCTCCATTTTAACCCAGATCTGCTCAAGGCGTGGCTATTTTCATATTTCCATCAACACAGTTTCGTGTCTCTTGGCAGAGCGAGCCTGTTGCCATATGCAGTATCGCGTCTGCAGGTGTTTCGGCCGCTGCCATGCTAAGGAGGTGAGAGGAGATGGTTCGGACCTGTCACACCTACATTTCATCATAAAAATGTTACTGGATCATTCCAGAAAGTCTCTGCAATCTTTTCACTTGCTTTTACTAGATGTTGTGTGGGACATTCTTGGCACCAGCATGGCCCGTTTGTGCCTCATTTCCGCCTCTGGAGGACTGGAGGTGGGTTATGTACAGTGTTTGTTCTCAGCTGCAGGGTTCTGCAGACTCCAGCTTCCCCTGTCATTAAACATTAAACTGTTGGACTTTCCACTCTGCCAGCAGGAGATCTTGGTGATGATGGCCATGGTGGCAGGTGGTCTTCCTCCTGGTTCTCTGCATAGGTGTGATAAATGACTACCAGACCCAAATGGCAGTGGGACCCCCCAAACACGGAAGGCTGAAATTCAAAACTCAGAGGTGCCATCACCGTGTGTGAATCCAGGGAGCCTGGATTTGTCTGTCTTTGTTTTTGATAGTTTTTGAACTATATACAAAGATACATATACAGTAACCTGAAATAAACCCTACATGATTTAGTTTACAGCTGTTATTGTAAGGTTGTATGGTTTGCTTAATAGTTGTGTTGCCCATGTTCTCCTTTTGGGAGGAACTGCTTCTTGTTGGCCTTGTTCCTTAGTGGCCTGTTCCATCCTGGTTGCTGGCATTTATCAGCACTAACTGGTGAGAGCAAAAGCAAAGGTAGATGTTTACCTTGAGGAACATTCCCCCAGGAGAAGGCAGAGTGTTATTGCTGGAGCAAAACTGTGCTTTGCTTCAGCTTATGCCAGTGCAGGACCTTGAAAACTGGCAGAAGAGCTTAAATCTCTTTCAGCAGAGATGAGTTTCAGCAAACTTTTCAGCATGTAAAGAAGGGCTGTTAACTTCCAGTAGGGTTGAGGAGAGAGCAAGTAGCATCCCAGGGTTGATGCAGACACTGAGGGAACTGAAGGACCACTCCTCCTCTGCTGTGGCGGTGGGGATGGCGGTCTTGTAACTCAGGTGTTGCAGGGGGGCACTTAGGGGTATGGGATGCAGCTGGGTTCCCTATCCAGCAAACATGCAAGCCATTGGGTGGCTTGCAATTCCCAGTTGTGTTTCTCCATGCCTATACCACCATCACCTAAAGGAAAGTTCTTTTTCCCTCCCGTGTCAAGGAACTTTTTTTCAAGGAGGCAAAATGAGACTCGTGTGAGGTAGCCAGGACGAGAGTGCCACCTTTCTCAAAGCAAAACCACCCGTCAAACCCTTCCTGCTCATGACACAGCCATGAGGGGAGCAGAGCCAGAGCTCGATGGAGCACTTGCTCAGGCAGAATGTTTTATCTGCTGGTCTCCTGCAGCACTCAGAGTGCGTGGTAAAACCGAAATCTTCCTAAGCGTAGCTGAGCTTCCTCAGCGTGGTTGCTCTGCAGTGAAAGAAGGGATCGGTGTGTGTTTGATCTGTGAGAGGTCCTGGTTTGCTTTGCACTGCAGCTGATGGGCTCAAGATCTGAAACTCCCAGCCGTGCTGTGGCCGAGGCATGCCGTGCACCGGCGTGTGGCAAACGGCAGCCGCGGGTCATGTCCCTTCCTGGCTGTGACCTGCCCTGGAGATGGGGAACTGCAGCTAGGTTCCTGGCGTGGTTAAAGCCACTATCACTGCTCGCCACAGCTCCCACTTCAGACCTGTTCTCCCTTCTCACAGTTGTTTCCTTATTTGCTTTAGCAGAGGTGGTACATGCCACACTGGGTTTTGAGCAGACACTGGGGAGCTGGAAGCCAGCCTGGCTGGCTTTTTTGTGTGATTTTTTACAATAGCAAGGAGGCAGTTTGGCACTGGGCATGGAAATGGAAACAGAATAGAGTTTTCTCCCTCCACATTACAGATTTCTGTGGCAGCTTTGTCCTGCTCTTTCTCCTTGCTGTGAGACTCAATTTCTCCACCCGGGAAACAAGGAGAGATGCTTGTATTTTCATCCAAGATACAGATGGCCACTCACTGCTGTGGTTCAGGTTAAGATTAGGCTGTGCATGCCATGGAAATAGAGGAGAAATGCAGAAGATGTTATCATTGAGTGAGTGGGCCTTAGCACTCACAGTTTTCATGTATTGAAACCAACCACGTACTTTCAGTGTGCACAACTTTCCTGTGAGGCTGCATCCATGGGACTGGAAAGAAATTTTTGGGCCATCAAATTCAGTCCCTTGTTGTGTCTGCCAGTCATCTTTACCCTTTCCTCTAGCAAACTTTTCAGGTTTTTACCATATGCACTGCTCTTACCAAAGCTCTTCCAGATCCAGATTACATTTAGGATTAGCCATCTTCTTCCACTATTACTTGGGAGGAGAATGAAAGAAAAGCAAAACAAGAAAGACTGAAAGTCAAATCACTCTCTTTCTCATGGTGCAAGATCCTGCACGTGGTTTGGAGAAATCCCAAGCACCAATACAGGCTGGGTAGAGAATGGGATTCAGAGCACTTCTGACTTGTGGGTGTTGATAGATGAGAAGCTTAAAATGGCCCAGCAATGTGTGCCCAGAAAGTTCTACCATATCCTGGGCTGCATCAAAAGAAGAGCGACCAGCAGGTAGAGGGAGGTGATTTCCCCCTTCCACTTTGCTCTCGTGAGAACCCTCCTGGAGTGCTGCTACCAGCTGTGGGGCATCTAACACAAGAAGGACGTCAGCCTGCTGGAGAGAGTCCAAAATATTCCACGAAGACGCTCAGAGGTCTGGAACACCTCTGCTATGGAGACAGGAAGTTGGGATTGTTCAGCCTGGAGAAGAGAAGGCTCTAGAAGGACTTTATAGCTCCTTCCAGTACCTGAAAAAGCTACAAAAGAGTTGTAGAGGGACTTTGTATACAGAGCATGTAGTGATGAGACAAGGGGATATGACTTTAAGCTGACAGCAGGTAGATTTAGATCAGATATTAGGAATAGAAATTCTTGACTGTGAGAGTGTTAAGACTGTTACCCAGAGAAACTGCGGATGCCCCATCCCTGAAGTTGCTCAAGACCAGGCTTTGAGCAATCTGGTCTAGTGGAAGCTGTCCCTGTCCATGGCAGGGGTTTGGAACTGAGTGATCTTTAACGTCCCTTCCAACCCAAACCATTCTGTGATTCTATGATTCTTGAGTAAGGTGTTTCATATCTGAACAGAGGTGGCTGCACCATGAAAAACAGAACACAACACTGAGCAAAGCTGGAGCAGCCACATTAACTTCCCTGCAGTGCACCGAAGGAATCCCTTTGGATCATGCCAGAAGCTGAGCATGTTTTGCTAGGTGAGCCTGCAGTTGGGTGTACAGCCACGTGAGAAGAAAGTCCTTCCTGTAGCCAGATTTTGGTGTGCGAAGCAAACCTGGCCTGCCTTCACCATGGGCCCAGCCCTGTTTTCCCCTCAGCCAGCTTTGGTCCCCCCCCTTTCTTGGCCCTTTCCAGCCAAGCATTGCCGGGCCATGTGTTTTCAGGAACCCTCAGGAAGGCGAATGAGCTACAGTGTGAAGTCAATGCTCACCAGCTAAAGACATCTAGCCCTTGTGGGGATGCTCTCATTCAGGAATAAAGTCGCCTTACATTGCTATAGCTAAATCCTCAGAGGAGGATTAACCACTAAAGGCATTTTAATCCTAAATGAGAACATGCACATGTGCTTTAATTTATGGGCACTGACTTCACACCTGCACTTAGCTGACTTGCCTGCACTTCCTTGCATGTCCCTGTGTAGGAAAGCTCTAATGAGATGCAACTGGAATTTGGGTGATGCTGTTGTTATTAGTTCTCTTTTTTAGGTTTTGTAGTTTGGGTTTCAGTGCATTCTTTGTGGTTTGAGTTGGGTTTTTTTCCCCTTTCTGGTCTTTTCAGACACCCTTTCAGTTTTGGTATATAGCATGTTTGATTAGAAGAATTTCAGATGGAAGAATTTTACCTGCAGAGAAACATAGGCTTTTTGGTCATTGGAACTATTTCGAATCCTGATGGGAATTGATATGAAGCGGCCTCCACCTGTGGTTTGGAACAATTCTTTGAATAAGAGGGGACTCTTCCTTTAAGTGTACACTTCTCCTTCATAGAAATTCATAACCCTAGGTGCTCAGCTAAGCTACTGAAGTTACCCAGTTGGACTTCTGGTGCTCTGTCTACAAACACTGCAAAAAATAATTTTCTCTGGGTTGGTTCATATTAAAAAAAATTTTGGAGAAATTTCTCCCTTTGTTGGCTAAACGCTTGAGTGTAGAAACCAGGCAGGACAGACAGACACCTAAATTTTGTTAGTGCAGTGATTCCACTGCGCTGGGCTGCTTTTTTGCTTCCAAGAAGGAACTCAGCCATGGCATTTGTAAGGGGGAACCAAGACCACCTACGCTGTTTTTTCAACAGCTGTAGCTCTTTGACTCTGAGGTGATGCACAGAATGAAATGTGGGTAGAATTAGGTCATGCTAATGCACCAACAGCTTTCCTGGCTGGGAAATTCTGCATTAGCTTTCTAAGAACATCCAACACTCATTATCCTGAAAGCTGATGTCTGTGGCAAGAGGGAAGTGGATTCAGTGCTGCCAGCCTGATGGAAGGTCTGAAGCACAAATCTTATGAGGAGCAGCTGAGGAAGCTGGAGTTGTTTAGATTAGACAAAAGGAGGCTCAGGGGGGGACCCTATTGCTGTCTTCAGCTCCCTGGAAGGAGGTTGTACTATGGGGGAATTTGGTCTCTTCTCCCAAGTAACAAGCAATAGCACAGGAGAAAATGGCCTCAAGTTTCTACAGGGGACATTTAGATTGAATATTGAGAAGAATTTCTTCACTGAAGAGCTGTCAAACACTGGAACAGGCTGCCTGGGAAGTGATGGGATCCCTGTTCCTGGAAGTGTTGAAAAAATTTGCGGATGTGGTACTTAGGGACATGGTTGAGTGGGGGAATTGGAAGTGATAGGTAAACGGTTGGACTTGAGGATCCTGGAGGTCTTTTCCAACCTTAGTTATTCAATCATTATATGAATTTATCAGAAGACATCTGTGGCTCCAGATGCAGCAGTACCCAGTAGGCAGAATTTTGGTTTAGAACACCGGGACTGGGAACAAAGACACAGCCCCTGATCCTGCTGGGCTTTGGTTTTCCCAGCTGTTAAATAATATCTGTTCTCTTTGCTTGGAAACTCTGTTGACACTTGATGAATCTCAGGTATTTCAGGAGAGACGATTTGAAACAGGAGTAATTTGGTCTCCTAGATAAATTTTTCTAACTCTGTTGACTAACTGGGGAGCCAAAAGAGAGTAAATTTTCTGCTTAGACTAGAGATTTGCCTAGTACTAAGCACCTGACTGGCATTTTGGGTTATAAAGTAGATATTACTATAATAATAAATTATTATTACAGCATGCTCAACATGATACTTCATTCTCCATATAAGGTAAGTGGATACACCTTCCCATTTGTTGTTATCATTATTTACTAATTATTCCTGTAGCCGAGTATGTTTATTGATCTGTGTAACTAAAGGAGAAGGGGCTTAGGCTGAAACTACCTCTCACTCATAATCACTTTCATTCTCTTAAAAGGAGGGAAAATAGCCAAGATTCTGTGCTCTAAGGATTTTTTGGTTTTGATTTTGCTGTTGTTGTTGTTGATTACTCTATAAAGTCTTTAGGGCAAATATAAAATGTTCTCACCTACATTCTGATACCAGGAAATCAGTCTAACCTGGTCAGTGACTCCGAGCTTTTTCAGGAGCTGATCCTCTTCTTTGCAATGTGTGAGCTGTTGCCAGATTTTAAGCATGTGAGTGGTAGTTCCAAAAACCGTGGACTTCATCTGCCCTTAGAGCAAAGTGCACCCTTTCAAGGATTTTTTAGAATGGGTTGCTCTTTATTTCTAAATAATCAGAATTTAATTCTATTGTTCATCTGCAATTCTCATAAAGCTTTTTAAAAGCAACAGAAAAGCTCAATTTCCACATGAAAACATATTCAATTACACACCAGAGAAGCAGAAAAACAAACAATCTTTAAACCACTGCAAGATGTAAAAACACACACTCCCTTCATTAAGAGGTGCCAAAGTACCTTTCAAGTGACCATCAGCATTTAGAGCTCAAAGCTTCCTAGGCCTTGAGGCATTTATACACAGACTTCCCCTGACTTGAAAAGTCTGGCACTTTCATTTTAAAGTAATAGTTGAATTAATACTTAAAGTAAATTTTGAAGTGACATGTTGTTATATTGCAGGACAAGCAGGTCGGTGTTGCAGGGAAATGAGAACACGCTGTTGCGAGCATCACTTTTCTGCTCTTCCTTGTGTCAAACTCCATTCACTCATTTAAATCATAGAGCTCAGCAGACCTCAAAACAATTTACAAAGGAATTACAATAAATTACACTCATCCCTGTTTTCACAGAGAAGGAAACTGAGGCAGAGAGAAGTGAGGTAACTTGGCAAGTTTCTGCAGCAGGGCTGTTGCAGAGGCAGGCAGGATCCAGAGCCTTGGGCTCGTCGCAAGTGTCAGGCCGTGTTGTGTAACATTACGTGCAAAATGTGTATTCTCTAATTGCTACAGACTGAATCCTAAGGAAATAATGAAATGCAGTAATCCAAACTAATTGTACGCCTTAACTTTTTAAGCAATACGGGAGCTTTAGCTGAATACCGTGTCCACTAAACCATATCACAAATACATTTGAAGATAAGAAAAAAATTGGGGTTTTTAAACATTTTCTGGATCTTTGATTGACGAGGCTTTGAAGTCACAAGGTGGGGGGCTGGAAGCATGTTGTCTTTTATTTTGTCTGATCCCAAGGTTTCATACAATCCTGGGACTCTCAGTTTCTGAGGGGTGCCATGAGGTTCTTGCTGCCATCAGGCTCCAGGGCTTCTCTTGCTTTCAGCAGCACTAGTGATAAAATTTCTGATTTGAAAAACCAACCCAAATCTCTAGCCCTCAACAAAATAAATCTTATGACAGTGTAATAAAAAATCCACTACCCTCATCTCCAGGCTCTCTCTTTATGATATCTCTGCCCTTCAAGGGGGTGAATTCCACTCTAGCTTGCACAGATGTGTTTCGTGGTGTAAAGATGTACTTAAAGGGAGGTGCATTTTTTCATGCTGTGGTGAATTTGGCCCTTAGGTAGCAGATTCTTCCCTCCGTTACTCCACTACAAGCTCATGCACTTTTTCTGGGGCAGGGAATGTCCTTCTGTTCAGTGCATGTGAAGGGCTGGGTGCACTGTGGTTCTGGGGCACGGTTTGGGGCTCCTAGGCACTACCACACGCTGCATAATTAATATAAGTAATGAATAATAATAATAATAATAGCAGCTATAATAATAATAATGTCTGAATAGGAGGGAACCCCATAACCTTGCCCTTGGGTGCCTGAGTAGGAAACACAAGCCAAGGCAATTCAAGAGAGACACCAACAACAGGGTTACAGCAGCCCCGGCAGCTGCTGGCTTTCCTAATAAGCATTATAAATGTGGCTGGAAGAGAGAGGCAGTGCACAGCAATTTCACGTTACTGGGCTCCACGCACAGGGCAGTGTACCGTCACCGATGGAGTCATTTCAGTCTCGACTGGAAAACCAGTGGGAATTACTGCTCTGGAACATTTTTCATTGAAGGGAGAGCAGCCCCAGGAGCGAGCTCTGAGAGCAGCACTGGGGTGTAAAATGAATTGCAAACAACTCTTGCTTTTATGTCTTCTATACAAATGCTTGAATGATGAGACTCAAGCTATTATGGAAGGTTGCTCCGTGGTGCCAGCCAGTTGGTTATCACAGGGATGATTAGCAGCTCTGCCTGTCACCTCTTTATTCCAATGAACAGGGCCCACTTTGGTTCTGGCAGATCCCCACTGACCCCTAATTTGTTGAAGGATGCATCCTGAGGAGGTGCTGAGCATCTCTACCTTCCAGTGGTGACAGCACTTCTCTGAAACGAGCTTCCCCTTGAGAAAGGATAACAAATTAATGATTGGAATTTGTATTTTTTGATCCACTGTCACTGTTTTTATTCTGACTTCATATCTAGACTTCTAGTGGTTCCAGAAGGCTGTTTGATACCTGGAGAGAGAAGGAACCTGATCGTTATGTCACTCTTTCAGGATGGTGTTCCTGGTGCAGAAAAGGTTTTTGATAGCACAACCTGTCCCTTCCAGAAGCAAAGCCCGGCCTAACATTGGCAGCTTAGCACATAAATTTAAGTCCTCCAGTAAACAAGAGCAAACTGAAGCCTTGCACTCAGAAAGAAAAAGGGATTTGGCCTCATGTCCCAGTGACAATGTATGTCACAGCTTCCTTTTAACCTAACATGTATTGCCTCTCCCACAAAGACCCTTTAAGAGTGGCAGCAAAACAATTGTTGGAGTAAGCAAATATTGTCTGGATAAAGGGCTTCATTGTGCCAAGCCAAATCCTGCCCACTTCCAGTCTACTGTAAACCCAAAGAAACTCTCTTGATTTTTGTGGCATTATCGGGAAAGCAAAACCCAGCTCTTCTGGGCACTTCCCAGTTGTTCCTGGAAGGGTCAGTCTCTGCTGCAAAATCCACCACACCCTTGCTCTTGCCAGCAAGCAGCTCCTAGGTCACAACCATTAACCTACTGCCAGTGTGTTTCAATCAGTTTTTATGCCCCTGCTGCTCTCTCATGGAAAGCTTTTCCTGAGCTTCACTCCTCTGATGTTTAGAAATCTTCAAATTTCCAGCCTTACAGCCAGTTTGTTCATGTGCCAACATTGTCCTTTTGCTTAAATACCTCATTTCCCTCCATGGCACTTGCTCACCTTCCCCTCCCTAGGATGTATTTATAGAGAGCAATAATATTCACTGCTAACCAGTGCCTGCTCAGCACCTTCCAGCATAGGTCCCTGGCATCTGTCTTATAGACACAGCTTAAAGTGCTTCCTCTGTGTCTGAACGCAAATAGAGTTCCCACCCTGTTCCAAACATGGTTCTTCCACACGCTGGATCTGGTCCAAACGGCCTCAGGATTGCCTATATACTTAATTTAAATGGCAACAAAAATAAATCTCAACCCAAGCTGTCTCATGGGACGGGCTCTTTGCAAACAATGGAGATCCGTGCCCTTCTCTCGGTTCCCTCTGCCTGAGAAAAAAAGGGCAACTCGAAGTTGCTGAGGCTGAATTCCCTTCCCGCCTCGCTGGTGCTCTCCCCCTGCCCTGCTTGCAGGGTCTCACTGGGGAGGGAAGCCCCTGCAGTGGTGCTGATAGGACCGGAGTTGTCTGGCTGCCAGGGTGAATCAGAACAGCTCCGTCTCTAACATCCCACCGCCTGTTAATTAATGCATTAATGAATTGCCTTCTAATTCCTATAATCACCCTTATTTTTGGGGGTGAGCAGGCTTTCAAGGTTGCACAGCTTGCCCAAGGCCATGTAAGAATTTAGTGGCAGAGCTGAAGAAGAAACCTGTGTGCCCTGACTCCTGGGCTGGGGCAAATTGCTCTCCTTTTGGTAAAAATCCACTGCGCACCATTTCCTTCTCTCCAGCAAATGCGCTGGTGCAACGAAGCACCTTTTTTTTTTTTGCCTTACAGCAAGACTGCAGCAAAGCGTGTAACAAACTGAGATTTGAAGCTGCCTTCAGCAGTTCCTAATCTCTGCAAACGTTATACTCTTTGTGGTAAGGAGCTTGGGAAGCTCTCCCTGCCTCCTTTGTGAAGGCAGATACGTGGAACTGGCAGGGTATTGTTTTCACTTCTGAGTCAAGCTCGCCTTCTGCACGCAGATAAAACTTTCTTCAAAGTCAAGGAGAGTTTTGCTGAAGTGCATTAGCCCAATTTGTTTTTAACTTATATGTTACTTCACTGACGTAAACAAGTACGAACTAGTGCTAATGCTATAGGCAGCCAGTACAGCTACTGCAGGGGGAACTGGTTTGTGATCTGTTAGTGAATTGACTGGAAAACTGTTCAGTTCTGATGATCAAATATCTGCATACTTTTTTTTTCACTTGTTCACAGTAATACTTATTTTTGCGCTTCTAAGTTAAAAATAACTTCCTGTAACTTCATGTGTAAACATGAATGGGATTATCATCAGTATGTTTGATATTATCATTATTATTTTTTGTGATTTCACTACCATTATTATTATTTAGAGTTCATAAATATCTGAATATTTCAAGACAGACTGGGCAGAATTTATATTGACAAAATCCATCCTAGAGCTGCTTCATCATCTTTAAGTGACTCATCTTGAGATGGTTTGTGGACATTGTATATAAAGTGACATTTACCTTCTTTTCAGTTTCTTGTGTAGTTGTTATTCACCAGGGCAGCCCATCAAATGAGAATCTAACTAACAAAAATATGCATGTAATTTATTATATGGATTCATTCTTCCAATACACTAATATTTCCTGTGAGAGGTGGAGGATTCTCAATTTACATGTCTGGTTATAGCTTTTGGGTGGGAAATTTTTACCAGAAAAATAACCTTTTTTGGAAAGAACCTGTATATTTTACTACATTTTTATTCTTTTAAAACATGAAAAAATCTGGAGTGGCACCAGCATTGCCAAGGGTCTTGATTGTTTTTTGCTTATCACTAAAATAGAAGGCGGTCTCAATTTTGTATTAAAGTTCCTATAATACACCAAAATTCAACTGTTTTTTTTTTTTCTCTGTATTGCAGAAGTAGGACTTTGAATGTCTCGTATTCAAGGTAAAAACCAGAACTGTAAAGTCCCACCTCTCAAATGCAGGGATTTTAATCACTGCAAGATCTGCTCAGCCTGCAGCTTCTTGCCCAGAAAAGGACCTGACTGGGCTGATGGGCTGAAAAGACCTCTTCTCACTGCTTGCACTCCTGCGTGAGAGAAGACACAGGAGGGCTGTTGGGGATTTATGGAGAAGAGTCCATGGAAGTCCTAAAGAAAGAGATCAGAGGAGGAGGCAGAAGGGAGGCTCCTGCCTGGTGGTGTGAAGATTGCTGATTCAGGGCTGCAGCCCTTGCAGGAGCTAGTGTGCTCTGCAGTGCGAAGGGAGCCAAGCCACTTATGCAATATTAATATTAATAACTGCTTTGCACTTCTATAGTGCCTTTCATCCGAGGATTTCAAAGCGCTTTACAAACATTAATTAATTAAGGCCCATAACACCCTGTGAGGTAATGCAAGTAGATATTACAGCTCATGCAGAGGCCAGAATTGCCAGCATTACAGGTATAATCCTCTAGCAAGAGTTAACTTATTCTTGAGCAAGCTTTCTTACTTATAGGCATAAACAGGCTTCCCTTTAACACCGAGCATGCCTTTTTATTTTTTTCCTTACTTCCCTTGATCCGTCAGTCTTCACACAAGTAAAACTCCCACTACGAGGCAGCCAAGTGAGGTGAATGAGCAGTACTTCCATCTCCCATCTCACTGCTTCCTCTTTGATCGTCTGATAAAATTGTAGGATATTGAGAGGCTGCAGAGTTGTGTCACATATTAGTGTCCTGCTTCTGTGGGGTTTCCCTGTTCTAAATATACTTTGCACCAGGGTGATTAAAAAAGGAAGTGAACTAAAATATGTTTCATGACACCTGCTTATCAGATGACCTCCCAACAACCTGCAGACATTAGCTAATGTAGCCCTCATCGCAGCTGGTCATAAATGTCATTAGTGCTGTTTTAGCCAGGGATTTTTTAAATGTTCCCAGCTCCTTTATTTCAGGTCTGAGTTTGGGGCTGGTGAGGAAAAGGTGACCTCTTAAATCTTCTACCCTGTTCACTGCAGACCCTCATTTAACACTAGTCTTGCACTTAATCAGCTCAACATTTGCACCCATCCTGGTTTCAGCCTGTCTTTTCCTCTGTGGGAAGGTGTGGAATGTTTCTCCATCCGTTCCTGTCCAGTCCACATGGGAATAGAGTAGGGTCAAGCTGAGTGAGGTCCATTCCAGCCAGCTCTGAGTGCACCTACAAAGGGGTCCTGTCCCAAAATCCAGTGCTGAGAACACACTGAGACCTGGGTTGACACCTCTGGCCCTGCTGAGTCACGTCATGCATTTAAATATGCTGGCACGTGTCCCTCAGTTCATCCTGGCAGGAGCAGACCTGTCCAGGGGGAAGCCAGGTGGTTGGAAAAGCCGTATTTTTGCTCTTATGTTCCAGTGCTCACAGGTACTCCATGGTCTGCAACACGTAGAAAATTGCTGTTTATTGTATGTGCCAAGCAAGACCCATTTTCCTGCCATTAGCCCATCTCCCATCATCTCCCCTTTCCCCTTCGGGATTGATGGAGCTGACCCCTCCAGCTCCAAGCTCTACACACAAGGGAAGTGTTATGTCCATCCCACCTGACCATTTTGGTAACCACCCACTGCACCTGGAGAGGTGCAAAGGGATCTATGGGGGGAATTAGTCCAGAGCACAACTTCTCCAGGATTTGCCCATTCAACTGCATTCTGAAACTGCACAGACATTAGCTAATTAATGTGGTGAGTTCATTAAACCAATTAATTGCATTTCTTTCTGTGAGTGGGATATCAGTCATCTTCGTAGAGTGCCGTTTAGGGCATTAAAAATATTCTCTTCATCAAATTAAACTTTATTAAATAATAACTCCTTCCAAATTCTGGGCTAGGAATGAACAACGTCACTCTAACCACAAAAGCTGTTTATTGCGCATAAACTTCTTTTACTGCCCTGCCAGCTGTGATAAAACCAATTCAGATGCATATTCTCAGTACAGTAAGCACTTTCTCCCCTTTCATAGTCTTGCATTAAACCAAAGACTCCATCCTTTTGTGCAGAACTCCCACTGAAATCAATGGGAATTTTGTGTGTGCAAAGAATGCAAGGTTGGGAAGTTATATGTCCTCATGTTGGCCAGCAAAGGCATTGTGCTTGCCACAAGGGGCTTTTTGGCAGGCAAGAGAGTGTTTTGCATTTTTCAAAGACAAGCAGAACTGAAGAAACACTTAAAGGCAAAGGGAAAAAAAGAAAAATAATTTTAAAAATTGCCTTTTTGTTTTGATTCTCCTTAATTATAATGTGAGTCTGAAAAGACCTCTTTTTATTTTAAAAGAATTTTAAGATTTGTCTTTTAATAAAACCACTTTTTGAAGTTTAAAAGATATCTTCATTTTATGGAACTTCTCAGAACTCATGGGTGTATCTGTTAGAAGACATTTTTAGCAAGACTTTTTTGCCCTCAATATTTGTTACACAGCAAAGTTAAAAGGTGCTAAGATAATAATAATAATAATAATAATAATAATAGTAATAATAATAAAAAAATTTAACAATTGTTTCTCAAACAATTCAACAAAATATTTTGGTTTTATGTTTTAATATCTAAATTTCTGCTTTCTAAGCTTAAATAAAAAAAATGGTTTGGCGAACTTTTTTTTTCTGTTAAAGGCATCCCAGAAAGTTTCTATTTTAAGATATTTTGAGTATCATGCAGTGAACAGCAGGTCTGATTCTTGGCACTCAAAAATCATCACATATTAGTAATGTCTCTACTGTAATTTCATCCTTGAATATCTACTTGATATTGACTTTTGGCTGCCTAAGAGCAAGTAAAGGCATCATTTCCAAAGCTTTAGTAAGAAGAAAGGACACAAATATCTAAGTGCCACTGCAGGTGTCTAAGTGGCCTACATCTTCAGTCCCCACTCAGCGACCAGCCCTGTTTTGTGATCTCAAGTTGTGGATACCCCATCACGTGGGGTGTTCAAGACCAGGTTGTGCAGGACCCTGAGCAACCTGGTCTAATGGAAGGTGTTCCTGCCCAGGGCAGGATGTTGGAATTAGATTATTTTTAAGATCCTTTCCAGCCCAAAACATTCTATGATTCCACGATTCTATGATTTTATGATTCTGCATCCTCTGGTGCCCATGAGGTCCCAGAACAGGTCTCAGTGGCCTTGGCAGGATGTCCCTCCACATGGGGCTAAGGAGGGAGGTGCATCTAGCATTCTCTCTGGTTGAGGAACACCTTTTCCTACTTCATGGGTAGTTGCTCCAACCACTTAGCACCTAACACCGTACTCAACTCCATATGCACTTACCCATTAAAATAAATATCGCAGGTTTTGACTGCTTGTAGCCTTTGAAGGAACCTAAGGGAAGAAATTTGTTGGAACATTGTGTCTTCCCTTCCTCCCACGCCTTTGTTTTCCACGTCATGCTCCTTCTGCATGAAGGCTCAAAGCTGCTCAATGACTCAGTCTTTCTGGCTGATCTGTGTTCTGCCAAAAGTGTTTGACCTCCACAAGGAGAGCTGAGTAGCCGAACTCTGGGTTATGGATTTCTTTCACCATCCCAAGCACCTAAAATGCAGGCATTACAGCACCTAGCTTGCACATACCTAAGTCTTCTCATTAGGTCTAGCTTCCAGCTTTGTGGCTCTTTCAGAAACATCAGCCTTAGATGGAAAAATCTGCCTTACTACATCTAGGATGTTTATGTTGAAACTTGATAACACAAAGATCCTGCTTCACAGCTTCTTCAACTCATCATTCCTTTTATTAATTAAATTAGGGCAATTTATATCAAACATGCTAAGATTAAATTGGAGACTCTTGGAAGAACTCCAACCAATTAGAATGATAGTTAAAAATAAATTTATATCTAAAAGAGAAAGAAACCTGAAAGACCACAGCAGGCCACAAAACATTGTAAGAACTTGAAAATACAGCTGCAGGGAAAAAATCAATTGCATTGCGACCAATATTAATCTTCCATCAATAAATACCATATCTTTCACTGCTTATGGTAATTGCCCCAGTGATTCCCCTTAAAGTGGTTCTTGAGCACTTAGAGGGCCTGTTGATAGCATCTTATCAGGTCTCAAAGCAATGGTGTGAAAGCACAAATAGGAATTGCAGCCTAGGCTGAGGAAAAAAATGTGGTCTTTAAAATGTGCTGATTTGACAGAAGGTTGTTGTTTGTCACAGACATTAGTTTTTATCTGCTTAGGGGATAATTCTTCCAGAGCGGTCTCTGCAGCGTCTCTCTGACATTACTGCTCAGCTTGACATGAGGCAGATTTTCCAGTAGAAGTAAATATTGAAGTAAAATAGGTCCAAACTCCAACTGCTTCTTCAAATGGACTTTTTTTCTGGAATTGTGGCCTGAATGCTTTGGGATGACGTGTGACTTTTCATGGGTTCCTGCCTGAGGGCTGCTGCTTTCTTCAGCCTGAAAAATGACAGGAAGGAGCTCATGCTTCTGTGAAAATGTTGTCTTAAAAATGGTTGTCACACCAAAGGGAAGTGGGCTTGGATGTTTTGGTTTTTTCTTTTGGAAAGTGTTGAGTCAGAGCTAACATCCATGAAAGCTGATCGCTGACCTTAATTGCCTCTTGGGAAGAAGGCACAATGTCACATTTTTTGTGTGCAAAATGGCATTCTCAATTTCCATTCGTCACCAGAGCCCATCAACTTTCATGGATTTTAAGAATTCTCCAGCTGAATCTCTCTTCATGTTTCTTTTGCAGCCAGGACCTGTAAAATTCACAGGCCAGATCCTGCAGGAAATGCCTAAGTGGCCATCAGTGTGGAGGGCACTGTTTGGGTCTAGAAATTTTGCATGTTTTCATAAGAGAAGAAACACTTCGCATGCATATCTTGCCAATTCCTAGATGACCCTGGCTACTTTTTTACTGTGCAGCTCACAGGATGCTCAAAGTGCCCATAAATGATTTGTGGCAGAAGGGATTTGCCAAATACAAAAAAGATTTCTGGGATTCTGTTCAAGTAAGACCATAGAAAGTCAGGCAGCAGAAGAGAAGCACATAGGGATTTGCGGGGAACATCCTTCAGCTGGGTATACTGAGCATGATCTTGTGATTATTTTATGCATACTTGTTACTCTTCCTGATGGCCACACACAAAATTTGATGTCCTTTAGTTCGCTCATCAGTGAATGTTCTATTTTGCTTATTATTTAGATTTCCTTAGGCTTTAATGGTATTTTCTAGATTTTACAGAAACGTTCCAGAATTTATCCCTTCCAAGGTAGCATGTGCTGTTTGAAGTTAAACTAAAAGACATCTCTTTGATGTTACTTTTCATTCTAAACTTAGCCATCGCATGCCAAAGCCCCACTTTTGATTGAACACAGCTTTCTTCGTTTTTGTAAGTTTTTTTTTAAAGTAAAGATCTCATTAAAAATTAAATTTTCATTCCCCTGTAATGTATCAGCAAGATTACAGAACTCTGATTTACTGTTAGGATCGGAAATTAACTTCAAAAGACAAGAAATGGAAAGTGGTGGCTTATTCTCCCATGGCATATTACAGCAGTAAGAGACAGAGTGATACAGTGATATCAGAAATGCACTTTTCTCTCAAATGAAGAAAACGATATCAATTCATTTCACACCTGCATATTTACTTGTATTTCAGTACGCTTTTCTACCCTAAGTAAACATCTGGGATAAATCACAAGCTGGTATTATTATTATAAAATATGCCAGCAGATAAGAAGTTTCACTTTTCTGACGCATCCGCTGCCAGGCATTACTCCCTACTATATATTTTTAAGCTAAATTAGGCGAAGTATTGAGTGTTTGGGCTTGCATCCAGCTGCACATGTAAACCCATTCTTGACAGCAAGCAGGAGTGGTCCCACTGAACCTGGTTACATGCCATAAAGGATCTATGCGTTGAATTGCCTAACTGGGTCTGAGCCAGGGTGCAGAATATTTTGAGGATCCAGGCCATCCCACAGTCACCTCTATGGTTTCTGAGTATCTGCCTTAAGTCATTCAGTTTTTTGAAATGGCATCTCTGTTGTGGTATGTTATCCCTCCTTCCTTCATAAAAACCTTTATTGAAGTTTCAACTCTGTCCTTAAGGCCTGATCCAGAGCAGGATAGGAGGCATTACATTCCCAGCTGCTCTTGGAGCTGGCTGAAGTCATCCACATGGGTTCAGGTATCTTGCTGGAAGAGGCCTTGTGCTTACCCTGCTTAGTTTTAGCTCTGTGGACTTTTTTTGAAGGGTCAACCTGGAGAAGAAAGCTCACATTCCTGAGAGATTCACCACCAGAGAAAGTTTTGTGACTTGCAGAAGGTGCTAAACACAGGAGTGTTTAATACTTATTCCAAATGGGACAACTCATAGCAGTACCTAACTCTTGAGCACCTGTGCCCAGAATGGACCCCCAAATGAGCGTTAAGACCTCATGTCAGTATGCGACGTGCATTTAATACCTTACAAAAATCTTTCCAAAGCCCCACACTGAGCAGTAAATGGTCAAGAAAGAAAACACAAAGTGGAAATGCCCAAACCAGGGCTGCAGGGAAGTATGGCTGGGACAGGTAGGTCCCAGGCTTCACCTGAGCAGGTCTTCAAAGGACTAAACAAAGTCAGCTTTGCTTTGCTTTGCTCCCTTCAAAAAACACACTCACCAAAGGAAAAGGAGGAGCTTCTCACCATTTATGTTGTAGTTCAGTGGTTAAAACCACTTGCCCAAGAAAAGCAAGACAAGTTTTGGGTTTGCCTCTGCCTGGGAGGTTCAAACCTACGTTTCCCAATTGCCATGGGAGTACCCCAACCACAAGACTGCAGGTGACGCTGGGTGGAGAAAGCATTTCTGCATTCCTTGGTCAAGCTGTGGGACTGTGCAGGAAAGATGAAGAGATTCCCACGACACTTTGTGAGAAGAAAGAGATGCTGGGCTTCTGGGGTATTTCCCCTTTTGTGTCAGCCTGATATCTCTTTATCTAGACACAGTATGAGATTTGGATTTGGCAGGGGGAGTGACAATTTTGTGAGTGAGTCAGAGAGGCATATAATGAATAAAGTGTTTTCTCCTAGAGATTATACCCTCTACATCCTTCAAATCTCAGTCCATGGCTCTGTGGTGCAAAATACTCATGTGGCAAAAAAACAAAAAGTGGAAACTGAAATTTAGTACAGTCCTCTTTTTAAATCTGAGGACATGGACACATGTTGTGCTTGAAAGTCACCTTGGGGTACCATGACTCCTTCATTGCTTTCTCTCTACTCATCAACATTGTTTGAAGGAGGAAATAAATACTTTCTCCTTCCCATGCCCCAGATCTCACCCTCACCCAATAGCTCAGAGTTTAAGATGGTTTCATGGGAAATGGGAACTCTGAACCCCTGGGGCTGAGGAGGGCCCAGGACCCACTGTCCCGGTTCCTGGGTGAGTGCTTTAATCCTGGGGTTATTACAGGAGCAGAGGGCACTGTCACTGCTGCCTCCTCCCCTGCCAGCTGCATTTAAAAGAAGAAAGCAACTACGACTGCATTCTTGAAGGGTGTGATCTTGTGCGTGAGAGGTAGGTGTGTTCCCAGAATTTCTCCAGGATTGGGTCCCTCAGGGGACTCTGGTGCCACCTTGCCTTGCCATGCTGGATCGCAGTGGGGCTGCCCGAGCCAAGCCAGGCACATGATGAACCAAGGCACCTCCAGGGTGAGATGGTAGAAGGAGGGGCTTGGGGACTGTGATTATTTTGATGAAATTCCCCCAAGTCTTTTCTGTTAAATGTCTTCAGAAAGCACTGAGGTCCTTTAGGAAGGGCAGCCTCCATGGAGCCCTTTAATGGACACCCAGAATTCCCCTTCCAGGATATTCTCTTCTCTTCACAAACCATATAGGGAAGCTACAGAAGTGCCTTAATGCAGGGTCCTGATAAGTTAAAATGACATATGGGCTTCAGCATAATGGCTTTACTCTGAAAAGGGTAGATTTAGATAAAATGCAAAAAAGGAAATTTTTTGTGAGTGGTGGAACACTGGAAGAGCCTACCAAGAGAAGATGTGGACACCCCATCCCTGGAAGTGTTCTAGACCATGCTGGATGGGGCTTGAGCAGCTTGGCTTAGTGGAAAGTGTTCCTGCCCATTGCAGGGATGTTGAAACTGGATGATCTTTGAGGTCCCTTCCAGCCCAAACTATTCTATATGCTTGGACTAATGTATATGGGCTTAAGCATTGGACTTAAGTGTCCAATATATGCTTAAGTGATATGCCTCAGGTAGACTGAAGGCAGTTACTGGGAGCTGCCTCTCAGTGTCCTGGCCATTATTTTTAATTGTTTTCCTCTGTTACTCCCTATGAAACAGAAACAGTTCAGTAAAAATGGTTCCCCGTGTGTGCTAAAGCAACACGGGACATTAATATGGAAAATAGGGCCATGTCTCCGCTAAGATCATACGGGATCCTTTTTGTCTCACCTAACGCGATTTCCCAGTTTACAAGATGGAAATAGCTTTCCTGTGACTGAAGGCGTCTTTCACACACTGTTTCTTTAAATTATCATTTGCAATCCCTCAAAGAGAAAGAGGCAAAGGAAACTGGGTGGGAATTAGTTGCTCCTTCACGTACATTGCACTAGTTACTGTGTGGGTGGATCATTATTTCTAATGATGATGGATGGTTCCTATATGAAAGGGTTTTTGCCTGTGTTGTTCCCCAAGCTGGAGCACGAAAGGGTTACTATTTTAATGAGAGAAGTTGAAATAAAATTTATTGAGAGGGATGAAAAACCATAAAAGCTGAATCAAAACAAATGGAATGCTTTACCTGATCACTTTTATGGCGTTGCTGCTTTTCTAAGGTGCACACACACACACACACATACGCACACACAGGGTCATCCAGCTCTGACTTCAGCTGTTTTGTACAACCTCTTTTTCCCCTCGTATCTTCAGAAGACAGTTTTCTCCAAATAAATATTTCCAATGCCTATTTTTACTCAAAACACAAAGAGGGGAAAATGTGACTACAGAAACCTTATATGCTGACAATTTGTTCTTCTTTTTTAACAGCCCCCGACAGAGACCGTCTCTATTGCGTAACGACAGAAACCCGACACCTTATCACACCTATGTGCCATTATTACTCGGAGCCCTCAGGGTGCTACCCAAAACAATGGCAAAAAAATCTGCTAAATGGGGATCTTCACACAAACATAGCATAAAAGCATCAGTTTATTCCAATCCATACTCAGCTGATTAAACTGAGGAGTTGTCATGAAGATAGGTAGATAAATAGATTGATCACATCTTTTTTTTTTTAATAATTGCAGTCTTCAAACTTAACATATTTTGACAGTGGAGTATATTAAAAGCCATTAAAACAGCTGTTTTGCTGTAGGGAATATTACTTGTAGGTCAAATGCAGAGATATGTGTAGGTATTTATTCAGTAATCAATCACAGAGAGAAAAGACCTCGAATTTCAGTTGGAAGTTTTTATTTTTATCCTTTTCCTTACTACTGGTCTTTAAACCTGCTCTGAGGAAAGCTATACATGCCCGGCTGGTGCTCATCAAAAGCAAGCAATCACAGCTAAATCAGCATGCAAAATGCCACTCAACCTTGGGCCTTTATTAAAATTTGCTGGGACTCAATTTGAGATAGCGATCGTTCTTATTAAAAAGCAAAATGTAAGATAGTTTTTTTATATAAATCTCTGGATGGAATGGAATTGTTAATCAGCATAGGCTGATGTGATTTCTCTGTTGCAAATCCTGCCGAGGGCTCAGAAGTGGCACATTACCATAATTCCTAGGCTAGAGCTGGCAGCTTGAAAAAGACCTGCAAGAATCTTTAAAATGCTTAAGCAAAGCTGTAAGTCACAGCAAACAACACACACTGGAGATGGTTACCACAGGTTCGTCATGTTATATAACAAAGTTTCTTCCTTCGGTCTGTTTGCTCTTACCACAATTTGCTGTTTTCTTGGGTAATGGTTTATGTTTTCTTGAGAAAAAAGACAACAAAACCAAAATTCTGTATCTAACAAAAGCTCTGGTATTTCCTCTAAAACCCAACCAATTTTTATACAAACCCCTCTGCTGTGTATCATACGAACCATACATTCATTTGTATCCTATGAATTTGATATGTGGCATCACTCAACTAAGTACATATATACGGATGTATTTTCACGTTTAAACTAGCATCAATTATTTCAGGATCAGTTTATCACCTTTTTATTCCCCTGGTCCTTTCCTGCTCTTATGCTGGTGCATTTCAACCCTGAAGTATCTGCAGGTCAGCACTAAACATATCTCCATGTCTATTTTGTATAATAATTTTAAAATATTGTTGAGCTATTTGTTATCCCAAGCACTAATAAAATTGAACTATTATTATAATTAATAAGGAACACTAAGTAATGCAAATGACAATTATTTTCTATGACTGAAAACATGATGCTCATCACTGCAGATAGAAAACTCCACAGCTGAACTCTGCCTGACCAGTCCGATTATGTTTTATCTTTAATATTACTACAACATTCAAAGTCTGCTGTTGTGCCCATATTAGACACTGCACAAATGTACAACAAAGAAGAACTGTTTTTCTACATATGTTTTACTCCATCTGTAAATATAAAGAGCCAGGGATAATGACCAGGAAAGCATGGTCCATACAAATGTCACAGTAGTTCACTGGCAGTACATTCTGGAGGCTATGGCATCAATAAGAAATATTTTCATTGACTCAGATGCTTTTGGCTCAGGATCCAAGGCCAACGGTTGGCTGCTTTCTTCTGGTCTTTAATCAGGAATGCACAAGGGGGAAAGGAAACAAAGAGTCTTTTAATGAGGTACTTCTGCCTTGATATTGCTGGTCCAAATCTTGTCCAGGCCAGTAATGGACAAAAGTAATTTTTTGGTTTTTTGGTTTGGGGTTTGGGAAATAAAGATATTACTCATGGTTCAGTTCTCATGGGACATGGGTCCACCAAAGGAAAGTATCTCCTCCCAGGACTTTGTTGAGGTGTTCTGAGTTAAGACACTGGAAGCTCACTGCACAAAGGGTGAGCTCTCTGTTGACCTATGGGACAGCCTTTGCAAACTGATGCATATGGAAAGAGAAAACTTGTTCTCATGTTGATTCTTCTGTACCTGCCTTGAAGATTGTGAGAACAAATCGGTCATAGATTGCTGCCTGATAGTCATGAGTAAATTTTAATTCCAGCATGCAGGCACTCCCTTTGGAAGGGAAAGACAGGCTCAATTGCACATGGAGAGACAGAATTGCAACCTTGCAAAAATCAGAGACTTTGTTTCGCGAGCCAAACAAAATTGAATGTGTTCCCCCCACACACATACATACACTATCATCAAATATGATCAATTTAATTGCTCGACTCCCGCAGCTGTGAGCACAGTATATCAGCTTGACTGGAATGGAATTCGTAATTCTGTAAGACACATTCGAAAGTAAAATATTGAGCTAAATTTTCAGCTAATGAGAATCAGCATAGTTCCACTAACCTCAGATAAGCTACTGAGCAAGCAGGAATCGTTCGAGTTCCTCTGACTTAGCTGGAATGCCTTCACTCGATTCAGCAGAGGAATATAAATTTACTCCAAGAATTTGTGTTTCTGCACCTTTTTGGGGATCTGATATATCCAGTGCTTGGAACGAGCCAGCATGATGTGATACACCCCAGCAGATCTTCTCCAAACATCAGCGGCTCTGCCGGGGAGCTGTGCTGGCGAACTCGCTGTCACGGGATGCTGTCGATGCTTAAAATCTACAAGGCTTAGGGGGGCCACTGGAGAAGTTAATGGAAGAGAAAGCTATTTAAAGTTGTTAAATATAAGGACGTGGTCTCTGGCTCTGAAACTCGAACTGCAAATTTCTGGCATATTTGGGAAGTACCATCATGTGCCTGCACTTTTCTTACGTTCAGTGCATGTTTGCTTTTGGCCTTTATTAAAACAGGATCCTAAGCTGAGAGGACCTTTGCCCTTGACAAATATTGCTCATTTTAAGTTCCCAAAAAATGGATTATGAACCAGAACTTTTTTCCTTTCTAATCAGGGATTTTTCCTCCTTTTCCCCCACTCTAACACACGCTTTCCCCCCTTTATTTTGAGCATATAAATAAAAAAAAGATGGTTAATAAATAGAAGAACATAAACTTCACATACCCATTTTTAGCTATTCTAGGAACAAGATGAGAATGGGTATATTCGCCCTGGCTAAATTTCCCACTCCATACCATCCCACCAGCTCACAGAGTTTAGTGATGGTATTTTTATGAATTAGGTAGAACATTTGTCTTCCATGCTTTAGTCAAATTGTTATCTCTAAAGATGAAGTCTCAGTTGTCTATAACTGGTATAGATATGCACACATAGATATGTATCCATATATAGGTATACATATATACTTATATGTATATATATTGCTAGAAAAATGAATTCTTTTATCTCAGAGGTAGTAATTTGTGCCTGCACAAAAGAGATGAAAATAATAACACCTTTCCCTTGTTTTGCTGGGCTATTATTGATTTACTTAGGTGCAAAGACATGGAGAATTGGGCCCCTTGCATTTAATTCTGTGTGTTTCCCAACTATTGCCATGTGACCTATTTGAATGAAAGTTTAGCATTCTTGAAGGGTTATGTAAATGTATACGTTAGTGAATAAACAGATGGCTTTTAATGAAAAACATCTTTTCATGAGCTGTGTCACACTGATTTGATTCTTTATTTATAGTATCAGATCTTTGATGTAATGGAAAAATGCGCAGAGCTGAGTTTACAAAGCCCAAATTCAAGTGGACATCCTTTAAGAAATGTAGGAAAATTTACACTGCATCAACTAGTGGTAGGTGAACTAGAGCAGCTGATTTTTTATTGTTAGTGCTTGAGAACAAAAAAGATGCGGATTCTGATCCAAGGATCTTTGGCTGCCCAGCAGATCTGTTTTCCGGGCATCAGAAATGCCCTGGCAGATTGAGGAAAACAGCCTCATTTTTCAATTTGAAACAGCAATCAGATTGGAAGAGACAGAAATTATCTCTGAGGGAAAAAAAAAAAAAAGAAAGAAAATAAAAAATAAGCCAAAGGAAAAACCTTTAAAAGCCCCAAACTAAAAAATTAAAGAGATATTTTGTTTATTTCCATTTGCATCAAGTCAAAATGGAACAGGAGTTTAGATGCCTGTGCTGCATTTATTTATTTTTTTGAATGACTGGATTTTTTAGAATCAGGTTACGCAGCTGGACTTCACATTGCATTTGCTGCGGCTGCTTCATCAGAAATGCTGGTAGTATTTGTCAGCCTGGAAGTGTCTTGAGGCTGCTTCTGAGAGATACAAGGAGGCAACTGATAAGGAGAGCATCAGAAGGGCAGTTAATTGCCTCCAGTCTCTCGGTGCCGGGGAATATTTAAAATCTATGGGATTAAAGGCAGATTAAAAACTGTGGAAGCAGGAGCCCAATAGCGCTGAAAGATCATAATCAGCAAGGGTAATGGCAGAGCAAAAATGAATGTGGCAAATAAAATGACAGATAGGAAATTCAGATCCGCTTCTAATGCTCGAAGTTCCATCTTGTAAGCACAATTCATCTACGTGTAAATCATTTTTTGGCTTCAAGCTTATCAGCCAATCGGTGAATTAAAAATGCTCTTTCCTTGGAGGATTAAAGAGGTTGATTGAAGTCAGTGTGAAAACTGGCTAATAAGTCTGGAAATGTCAGGAGGGTGCTTCATAGGAACTCAGTGTGCTTTTTCTATCAGGGCTATGAAACAGGAAGTTTGAACAGCTCTGTAGTTCTGTTACTTTGAGAAATGCTTTTGTGTTGTTTTTTTTTTCTCCCTCCTGTGTGTCAGAGTGTCATGCAGAAATATTTTAATTTGCAAGATGAATGGCGATAGATGCAAATGTTGAAAAATGAGATTGGGTGAATTCACTAAAATATGCAGAGAAGTAAGAGAAATTTCATTTCAGAAAGCACAGTGAATGCATATCACGGCCATGGGAAGTTCTAGGTTGCAGGCCATGAACTGCTTAGGCATGTCCCACCTTGGAGAGGAGGTTTAAACTTTGCTTCTTTTCCATGCCTAAAAATCTAGCGTAGGTGGTGAGGCCAGGGATTGTGTTAAGGCAGCCTCTCTGCTAAACAGGAGCTCCCAGGGCATCTCCAGACACTGTGCGTGTATAGAAACATACACTCCTGTATGACATGGAGGCTTTTCACCAGTGCTGTTAAAAATTGACCAACTTTCTCAGAGCTTTACATGCAAGAACTTTACTGTTAGTGTTTCCAGGGGCAACATTTCCATTTGCAATGCCCACACTGGTAAATGCAAATACACTTCCATGAGTGTATTTGGAGATTTGGACCACAGTTGTCTGAAACGATTCCTCATACTCATTTGAGGACTCATATTCTTCCTTTGTTTCAGCCCAAAATCACAAAGGGGGTTCAAAAATGTCCTCAAACAAGAGAATTTTCTGTAGGGAAAGCTGCTACCTGGGCATACCAGTTTTTCTGCTCCTGGGCTCACATCAGAAAGAAGTCGAGGGATGAGTTCGTGGGAGAACCCACTGATTAATCCTATCTTTCATTAGTATAGGGAGAATTAGCCCTTGGGGTTGTTAGAGCCATGAAAAACAGCAAATGAATGAGGATGCAAATGGGGTAAGAAATGAATTGATCATTAAAGTCTCAGCAACTGAGACTAAGAATTCTCCAGCTCACTCTTACCTCCTGCTCCACACAGGTGACTGGTGTCCTACACAATAGGAATGCAGCCATGTCCTTTCTCACCCACCCCATGAGCCAGATATGGCTGGTTGGCCCAGTCTGTTGGTGGACACTTGCTAGGAGATCCATGCTTTGGCTGCAGCTTTTGCTGGGGTCCAGCATTTTGCCCCGAGTACATGACACATTTCACAGTCTCAGCATGAGACTCTCAGATGTCCCCAGCATGTCCTTTCTCTCTCTCCCATGTGATTCCAGGGAATATAGACTCACAGAATTTAAAGGAAAGAAAAGAAGTTAGTTTGTTGTAAGGAAATCTTGCTTATGGTTAGTTTACAGGGCCCAGAAAATGTAAAAAAGCAACATAAATGGATCTTTACCTGCTTCTAGTCTCTAACGTTGTTCACTACATCCCCTCCTTGACTCTGGAACACCAAATTGGCAAGCTGGCCCATATTTTCATGCACTGTTTTGTTCACAGCCACCACCAAAGAAACAACAAAAATGCCCACAGGTTCAAAAATGTTATCTCACAGCTCTCTGCAGCTCCCTGATGCCCGACTCTTTGATACAGGCACCGCCGGCGAGGAGAAGCAATGGAGACACTGGATTCCTCTACCCTGCTGTGAGATGTGGTTCTGTTCTTTTTTGCCCTATGACTGATTTTCATATGAAAGGCTCTAACTAGAGCAACTCTAACCCAGAGCCCACGCTGGCCAGCTGAGAGCACAACCACGAGATTGTGAGCGGTGGTCTACGTGCGTCTGGGTTCCGGGAGGTGCCTTTGATCTCTGTATGCCCCCCGGACTGCACTTCTGTGCAGCTTCAAGAAGAAGAGACGGCTGCACATCCTATCTCCCCAATCTCAACCTCATTTTACCCCCCTTGGTTTGGGCCCTCTCTTGGGAGGTGGGAAATGTGGTTTGGATCCCTCCAGGCTGAAGAAAGCACTGAAGCCAGATTTCTCACTTCATGGGCCAGCGATTTCTCTAACTTGTCTCCTGATTTAAAAAAAAAAAAAA
>VZRQ01018914.1:2585365-2626680 GCA_013397975.1 Machaerirhynchus nigripectus | reverse complement strand
AAAAAAAAAAAAAAAAAAAAAGGTGTGTGCACCACTGTCTTGGTCCATGTTTAAAAAGAGTGAGCAAAGCACAGCTCTGAGTGCTTCCAGATGTCTCCCCTCGGGAGTGGGCTCGGCCCTCTGGAACCTAAGTGGAGGGAGATATTTTGCAGACCTGATTCATGTACTTTAGGATGGGTTGGAGTTTGGGCACACCCTTTGTGCTCAGCATTTCCAAATTGGCTTGCTTTCCATGGCTTCCGATGCACCGCATGGAGTCTCGCCCCAGGGCTGCTCCCTGTTGTGGCAGACTTCCTGGTTTTGAGCCTCCAGGCTTGAGGCTGTAGCAGGACCAGAGAGGAGGTGTAAGGAAAGGCTCCACTCTCTGAGATCCCTAACACTCCCTATGCATCAGGCAGGGAGAGCCCAAGGGCCTAATGCTCTGCTTTGGGCTTCTGCTTCAGGGCCAGACACACACAAAAAAAATTAGCACTTAAGTCCTTTGCTTGGATCTGGTGCTTATTTTTTTAATTTGGGAGAACGCTGTTGTATACAGTTTCCTCTGACTACTGGGGCTAGATTAGTGAGATATTTAGGCTTCTTAAAATGGAGAGGAGGGCTTGGAAAGCTTTCCAGAATCTCATAGATGTAGGCACTCATTCCTTGATCTTCAACACTACTGAGATCAGCAGGACTTTAAATACCTCATTACCTCTCTGCACTCACTTCTGAAAGCCCCACTGGGGGCCTGTGTAGAGCTGAAGGCACACAAGTACCTTGAGATTATGATCCTCAGTGTCCCTGGTCACATCTCCTCGGTGCATTTTGTATAAAGCTGCAAGTTTACGTCTTCCTCAGCCAAACTGTGCTTTGTGTCCAAGCCTGTGTTAAATTTGTGTGTGAACACTACCATGGGTGATCTGTACAATGCCTGATATGACCATGCAGGCATCTTGTATGGCCTAGTGGTGGCATCTGTCATCTTGGGCTTCTCTTGAACAGTTTTGGGTCTGCCATCCATAACAGTAGATAGGAATTTTTGATACTGTGTTGCTTGGTGGTCTCTGCCCAGTGTGAATGTTCATGGCTGGACTCTGGGCTTCTTACTGGCAGAAGACCCTTAAAAAGACAGGATTTCTTCAAGTGTTTCAGCAATTTCAGTTTGGAGTTGGTCTGTAACGATATCATAGCTATGCAGGCAAAACACTGTCTCTGTTCCCAGGGCTGTGGCCAAACAGCTGTTAGACCAGTGCTCGTTCTTGGCTGCTGTGTGTCTGCTTCTGCATCTGCCAAAACAGAGATGGCCACAAAAGCATCAAACTTTTGCTTTTTTCCCCTCCCTGGAATCCCTGCGCAGCATGATGTCAGTGTTCACAGGGGTCTCAAGCCACACAGAAAGAACGTGAAGGTGGCAGAGAGAGTTGAGGGTTGATGGGCAGGATGAATCTTGAAGAAATGGTTGAAAGCTGTGAGGACAGAGAGATGCTGCTAGTGCAATTAGCTGATTAGCATGAGGTTGAATTCTTCCTTCAGACACTCTCAGACACTCCAGTACACCCCTTAAAAAGATTATTTGTCTAGCAATATCAGAGACAGTGAAGAAATAGGAGCCCTTCACTAAATCTACATGTGGAAAAGAAAACATGGTGTTTCTGGTGCCAGTTTTCTCCAGCAGGACACCAGCTGAGTTTTTAATGGTGCAGCCCATGAAGGAGACCAAATCAGAAACACTAATGACTGCCAAGGTGGAGATAAGTAGCTTATATGAGATGCAACAGAACCAGAGAAAGGATGCAAAAAGAAGGGTTATGTGGCCAAAACAACACACAAAGGAAAGGGTCTTTGCAGCTGGGCTTGGGGATGAGGACTGGGGTAGAAATGCATATTTGGGAAAGGCTTTTCCATTCTTTGCATGGTGGATCTCAGTTCCTGAGAGTTATGATCAAAGCAGCCAAGGTCTACTTCACTACACAAAAATCATCCTTAACAGCAAAGTCTTGTAGTCTTTAGAGAGAGTGAAAATATTAAGTCTTTAATTGTGGGTGATTTTAGAGTAAATTACCCCAACTCACCACTGCCTGCAAATGCACACAAACATCTACTCCTTCAGCAAACATCTACAGCTGAAACTAGAGGCAACTTGATTTGTACCATGAGAAGTAAGCTAGAGGTACCTCAGGGTCACCTCAGGGTACCTGTGACCTTAAAATAAGCTGAGCTCCAAAAGGTGTAAATAATAATAGTAGTAATAATAATAATAATAATAACAATAATAATTGCAACTCCCTGGATGCAGCTGGACTTACGTGTCAGGAGTCATCCTTAATAATGGTGTGCATTCATGAAATTATTATCTAATAACAGTGATTTTCCATGCACTTATTAAAGTAGGTAATCACAAAACCCAGAAACCTGAGGTTTTAAAGCCCACCTGACAAACAGGAACTCCTCACTCTTTATCTTTGTAATCACAGCTCTGCAAACAGCTCTCTGGGGCTGGATTTTCAAAGAGGAATACTGGCCTCTGGAAAACTAGAAGGACTTCTGTTGGGTTGATAGTTAGGCTGATGTTATCCCAACCCAGGTACGCTCACAGGGTCGAAATCCACCCGTGGGTGTCATGAGAGTGTATTGAGAGAAAAATTTGAAAAGTAACTTGCATTTTATGTCCTGTTGTTCTGAGAAGGAGATAACCTAATGTAGCTTTCAGTGACCTGTACATGTCTGCATGTCTGTGATCTTCCTGGGGTTTGGTGGGCGGGCTGGCCCGGTGTTTCACGGGTTGCTCAGTAAACGTGGTTGATAAATGTTTCAGTCACAAATGCCGAGTGTCACAGCCCTCAGATTCATTTGATTAACTATTGCTGGTTTTTCTGTAAACATGGGGCTGGCTACTACATTTATGTTTTATATTTTTCTATCATAACCCAGGCAATGCGGTGTGAAGGTGACAACATGGCACAGAGACAGGAATGAACTTTTGGGGAAAGTGCTGTCGCAGGTGAATTCTGCACAGTTCGCTGTTGTTTTGTTTTCCCTCGCTCCTCTTCTTTATGTTTTCCTCCTCACCATGGGGAGATGCTCTTCTTCTGAGCTCTGGGTTTGTGTTTCAGCCTCCATTCATCTCCCTGAAGAGAATAAACTGCAGTGGGGCTGATAGAAGCAACAAAACCAATAAAGAGATTCCCCTTCTCCTCCTCTTGTGAGGGCTTTCCTCACTCAGTCTGTCCCAGGGGGGTTGAACGCCTTCTGCCACCTCACTCTTGAGACATTAAGACCTTGAAATTTGAAAGAGGAGTGGTGTAGTCTGGAGAAAAATGGACCTGTGTTCTAACCCATGCAGCTTGTGATACGCACATTGTCGGGTGATAACAAAGGATTTACATAGGATTTACATTTTTCTTAGGGGACGTTCAGTGGAAAGGGAGCAATCAGTAGCAATGACAGATGAATCCATTTGGCCGCAAAGGCTGCCTCTTTCACACAAATAACAGGCTTTTTCTTAATCTACAATTTGTCACTGTTTATTCGGCAGTGCAAGCCTTTTAAATGCCCTGCGGCATCCTGGGTTTGTGCTTCCTGTGAAGCAAGGGAGGAGTTTGGGGGAGTTAGAGGGCATTTGTGCCTCTGGTATAAACCTAGAAACCTGAATGAGGCTCTCCAGAGTTCAGACAGTTTTTCTGGATGAGAATATAATATCAACTGATCTGTCGTGATTCAGTCATGGACATGGTAGGGGAGGAAACAGTCTGGCTCCCACCAGCAGTGGGCAGGTTGGCATTGGTGCTGCTCAGCACTTGCTTTGCTGGGACTGATGCTGAAGGGGATTCACAGCTTTTTATTTGTCTTCTCAGCTCCTGTTCAGGTCTTGACATGAGAACTATGAAAATCTGTCAAGTCACCTGTTGCTCCAGGGAGGCAGAGAGGACTAGAGAGGAACGCCAAGCCCACAGCTCCCCATCAACTTTTACTCACCACATTTACTCCCAGTTTGTTCCCTGGTGATTGAGATGCTTTCATCCTGGCTTCTGTTCCCTGCTCCAAATATTATTTCTGCTTCAGATATTTGTAGTCTCTATCACTACGGAGTACTGATCCAACTTATATCTGTAAAGGAGTGTTTGGGAATAGTGATTCCTGCCTTAGAGTTGTGGATAACTCTGGGAAATCTCCATGATCTTTCCAGAGCAATGGGTTCCTGCTGAACACAGTTAATCTAATGTTATATAGATCTGGATGTCTGTGTTGTTTGCCTCAGAGTTAAATCCAGAGAATCTCTGCTCAAGTAATGAAATCAGGATAAGAGCTATGGTTCTTTTATTTAAATGACCACTGCTTGGTTTTGGCCTCTCCCTGCTCCCCTGCCAGCCTGATTATACAATTCTATTTTGGGGTGTCTCTGGAAGCTAACAAATATTATTCAGGAGATGGTGCCTATTAAATAAACTGAGTTGTGCATCCATATGGAGGCTGATATTTATTCTGAGCAAGCAACAAGCTTCAGTGTAGTTCAGGTTGGGTGGCCAAGCATTCAGAAAGCAGGAAATGCAATATTAAGCTTGGGAAGTCATACACTTCATAGAATCACAGAATGGTTTGGCTTGGAAGGGACCGTAGAGATCATCTAACTCTGCCACGGACAGGCACACCTTCCACTACACCAGGTTGCTCAAAGTCCCATCCCTCTAGATGCATCTGTACAGGATTAGATAAACTTTCTTCCACTTTTTCCAAATTAGAACAATTTCAGGGAATGTGGTATATTTCAGAGTAATGAGAAATGAAAATGCCCTTCAGAGCAAAACTTAATTCTGGAATAAAAATATCCTTTCAATGTGTAAGTGAAAAGGTACCTCAGTTGCAAACTTAGTAGTAACCCCAATTGTCAGTGTCTGCAATGGGCTTCAGATTCTCCTCCTATCCAGTGCCTTGGTCAGAACCTACATCAGTCACTGAGGTGGATACATGGAAGGGGTGAATTGTCTATATAAAATTAGAAATATCAGCTTTGTCAAAAGTTGTGATTGGAAACCATCCAGAGAATTGGTGGCAATGGTGCAATATGGTTCATTGCCACAACAGGGACAATCAAGGCCCTTTGTGTTCCCTGTTTAGAAACAAAAAATAAGCCCCCATTTCGCCAGGATATTTGTCTCATGTAGGAATGCTTACACTCCCCTATTTTTTTTTGATCTTTCCAGGACCATAGGCAATGGGAACAAACCGAAATTAAGGAGATTCCCTCTCAGCATCAGGAAGTCCTTTTCACTGTGAGGGTGACACAGCACTGGCACAGGTCACCCAGAGAGATTGTGGAGTCTCCTTCCTTGGAGATGTTCAAAAGCCATTGGGACATGGTCCTGGGCAGCCATCTCCAGGCTACCCTGCTTGAGCAGGACCAGGTGACCTCCAGAGATCCCTTCCAACCTCAGCCATTCTGTGATTCTCTGTTCAAAGGCAGGGTTAAAACCCTGCTCCCTCTCCCTGGTCTGCACACCAAGGACCTTTTTCCTTTTGGGTTGGGGCTCAAAGGGAGCTAGGGTCAAGCTAGGACATCTCACATGTGCATGTGGAGATCTGCTCTGCAGCTGCTCTTCCTCTGGCTTTGGGGATCTAAGGAAAAACTGTGGCACTGGGCAGGGCAGCTGCTGGTCCTTTGTGAATCATCGAGTGCCTGGGGGCAGAGGAGAGACCTAACGGTGGCACCTTAAGATTCCTTAAAACTGCACAAGGAAAAGATGAACTTGGAAATGATGGTCCATTATTTTTTATCATTACTTTTTGGTCATAGGTGAAAGTTTCCTGATGTTCCTTGAACATTTTAGGCTCCTGGTAATTTCATTCCAGAGAGTCTTTTTTTGAGTAACCAAAAGCTGAAGGAGAAATAGGAGTAGGATACATCTTCTCCATGAGAGGTTGCTCAGCTAATGGCATTTTTGTTCAGGAAGTGGGAAACTCAGCTTAAGTATTTTTTTTTTTGTTAGAGAGTGCCTATACTGTTGGGTGAGAAGAAGAGTGAATATACTCCACCCTTCCCATCTAAAAAATCTTATTTCATGTGAATATGCAGCCACAGAAACCCCACAGACAAAGTGCTAACCAGCACCCTCAGGAATTAGTCCATTTGCTTTACGCATTGACAATTATTAACTTTTTTTGAGATTGAAAGAGATCCAAGGGGAAGAATGAAAGGCAGCGTGCTCCCATAGCACTCCCCAGGGAGATGAATAGGATATTTGGTGAGGAGGCAGCTGAATCAGGAAGAAAGTTGATTTGAGCAGATGTTTCCCAACCAGCTGCCGAGTGGTCTAGCCTCTGGGCTGGAGGGTATCTGAGGGCAGCGGGATCTGGAAGGCTCTGGAGCCCTTCCACCTGGCAGGCAGTAATTCAGAGCTCACACAAAGAGCCAGGGTGAGTCACTAGTCTGCTGATTAGGCTGCTCTCCTGGGAGGGAGGCACCTGGATCCCAGACCCAGGTTAGGGCTGCAAAGGAGAACAGCATCCACTGGGAGGGATTGGAAATAGTTAATGCTGCCTGGTTAGGAGGCTTTTCATATGTGGGAGGCATGAGTTTGAATCCACTCAGAGAGGGTAGAGAGTTTAATGCAGGTCTCCTAAAACCTAAAGGAAAGGTCCTATCACTGCCTTGTAATTATGGGAATGGGATGGCTCTTCTTCAGCCATTGGGTATTGAGGTGGACATTTTACTTGGCTTTCTTAAAAGTGATGTGTTTTGATTCTGCAGGATCCTGTTTTCTGGGGGAGTTTCTTTTTTTTTTCCCAACTGCTGTGAGGCTTTTTACCTGCAGAACAGATATTTATTCATATTCCCCTGTCTGGCAATATCCTACCATGCCCTGGAAAGTGCCAAGAACATGCTTGTATGTGCAGCTGGGGACATTGGGAATGGTCTGGTGGACTGTGAGCCAGGGATGGCCACAGAAAATTTGATGAGTCTGGTAGAACTTCTAGATATGAAAAGAGAATGAGGATTTTTTTCTGTCTTGGGAAAGTCTCCACAATTCTCTCTTGAATGAGTATGTTAGTGGTAAGTAGTAGAGATTTAGAGTCTCAGGGATGGATTCATCTTCATTTACACCAGGTTGAAGCTGAGGATGATTCAATTCAAACCCAGAGTGTTTTTTGGAATTGATTCTTCCACAAAAGAGATAAGAAAAATGGCCAAAATTATTTATTTGTGTCAGTTGTATAAAACGTTTAAAGGGGAGTCTCCCTGCCTTTACCAAAAGTGATCTGAAAGATCCTATCTGGTCTGCCTCTGTCAGCTTGGCATCTTTGCAGTAGTCAGTGGTTGCACAAAACTGGCCAATTTTTCCATATATAGGGTTGCTAAATTACCCTTTCTGGTTTGGTTTTATTACCCGCTTGGAGCAATGATCTCACCCATCTGTGCTGTGTTGCTCTTCGGGAGTGGCAGGGGTGGAGTGGGGTGGGATGAGCAAAGCCCTGAGCTTTTTCCAGAGTTCCCTGCATATGCAGAACATTTCATTGTCTTCTCTAACACGCCCTCACCTTTCACACAGACTGGAATTTGACACACCAGGTTAGAGAAAGAAAGCCAGGGAGGGAAAAAAAGCAAAAAAAAAAAAAAAAAGCACAACACAAGAAAAAACCCAACAAACAAGATCTTATCGTGTAAAATATCCATCCACCCTCCTGATAATAAAAAAAGCCTCAGGTTAGGAAAATAAAAAAATGACTCTAATGAACACTCAAAATTAACATGCAAATACATCCATGGTTCCTGGCAGAGACAGAAAGACAGAACATAGCCCTCTTCCAAAGAGGCAGTTTTTACGCTTCTTGAAAAGGGGAAGTTTTATCCCAATTGTTGTTGTTTTTGCATTGTCTTGAGAAGGTTTTCTGCTCTGTTGAGGAAAGCTCTCCTTCTTCCCTCACCCCACCCCATACCCCACATTCATTTCACCAGGTGGCATGACGAAACCCTCCAGATCAAGGCAGGTTTCATCAACAAGGCTTCATGCCATGCCACCCATAATTCATCCCAGCCTGCTGTGGCTTTCTCCCAACAAGCAGCACCTCTTGCAAAACCAGCCCCTGTCTCACACTCCTTCCTAACTCGTGTTCCTCAGCACCAACAATAGAAGAGCATGAATCACTAACAGAGCGTACAGACCTTCGCTCCACTCCGGCCAGTTTGTGTCATTGCCTTAATGTTAATTACACACCATAATGTGTGCATTTAATTTCCGTGGTGTTTCAATTAAATTAATCAGGCAATTAAAATTAATTAAAATTACAGAAATCACCTGCAGAAGTGCTTGAAACGTGGGGGAGGGGAAGGGAGGGGTTGGGAGGGATCTGGGAACGTAGATGGCTGTGTTTTCACAGACCTTCCTTCCCTTGATTAATTTTGGGGATAGACTCTTTCAGAGCAGGTTATTTGAGGATTTAAAAACTGTTCCAAGGCCCACTGAAGCCAAAGGAAATCCTTCTACTGGCAGTGATAGGCTTGGGATCAGGCCACCAGCCCCAAGTGCTCAGGATGGAGATTCAAGGGGTAGGTGATGATGCTGAGCAGATGTTCCTCAGCACCTTCAGGGAACAAGGCCAAAGGCCCTGCAGTACCGAATCAGGGTCAGATTTTGAAAGGCAGGTTAAAGATGAGGATGATGTCCGTGGGAGTTAAGCGCATCAGTCCTTCCAAGGATCTGGGCTGGAGAGGAATTCTAAGAAACTTAAACAGGTTTGAAGTGCCAAAAGAGTTTTAAAAGATATCTAAATGTGTCCTACCCTGAGGTCTCACTGATTTCTGCAGTCAGTGAGAGGGGGTCCTAATTTCACAGAGGTGCTTCATGACTCCTGAATTCTTGAGCGAGTTACGAAGTCTTTCCAGCACTTCCCTTCCATTAGACAGGGATTAGTGCATTCAATTGCTTCCCAGAGGGGTTGTATCCTGCTCTGTGGAAGAGTTTGAAGACATCGTGTCAACCTGGACAGTTCTCTTACTGCTTATGCCTTTTTTACCAAGCAAGCACAGCCCCATGCTCATCTTTTAGCCACCCTGTAATTTTTTCCCTGGCATGGAAGGTTTGGCACTTTTAGCTTTGAACAACTACTTCCTCCACAACATCCTACCAGTCAACCCCTGCCCAACTAGTTCCTGTGTCTGGGAGACAGGTTGGTTCCTTCCACGCTTTCCTGGAAAGACTTTGCCTGGCACACTCCTGTCTTAGCATGTGAGTCACCCATTCTTCGCTCCCATTCTTCGCCCCATAGTTGGGGAAGTTTATACCGCAGTCACTGAAGTTCATGCAGGTATCCCCAAGCTGCCTTTAAATTAATTTGCTGGAGTGCCATCGTTAGCATTGCTGTAGTTTCAGGGAACACTGTGTGGGCTGAAAAACCAGGGGATGAAGCAAAGTAAATGCTCATAATTAGGGTGAGTTGCTCTGCACTGCACTGGCCACTGGAACCTGAGCTCATTGTTTAAAGACATAACTGCTTTTTTGCACATTATAATTTCACTCACACCGCCAGATAATCCCTCAGAGTTCCATAGGCAATTACCCATGCTTCTTGTGTCCAAGAGGGAGTAAAACCTTATCACCTCTGCCCCAATGGAACCTGCTTTTTTTCCACGCTCGTGAGCCACCTTTTTTCTCTCCAGTTGTTTAGATGATTAACATAATTAAGTTATGCATACAGCAAATGTTTAAGTCTTCTAGTTAGACTGAAGTGTACTGCCAGCTTCAGATCTGAAAGATTTAAACACGTCAAAACTCGTTATTTTTTTCAACTATATCAGTTAATATTTTCTCTTTCTGTAAATAAAGAGTCTTTTACACTCTCAGGTGATTGGGTCACAATATTCCCATTATTATTAACCACTTCAGCATAGTTTTCTGCCACCCTTTCTCTTTCCTAATTCACAGGAGATTGTATTGTCCACTTATACAGAATATTTTCCCATTTTTTAGTTTTTTTGATCTATATCATTAATTTGCGACTATATCTGTCTTTCTCCACTCTCTTTAAAAAAAAAACAACAAAAAAAGTTAGACAATAAGAAACAGAAGAACCAGTAACAAGAATACAGAAAGAGGAGGAAAAACCCACACGAGAACAGAAAAATTTAATTTTCGAAATTAGAAATTTTAAGTGGATGATAGTATTTTACTGCCAAAGAGCCCAGAATTTTAATTACAAATCTGATGAACACTTGTTCTTCCTCCGAAATTTTTTAAGTGATGAAACACCCCTCTCTCACTTTGCTAATCCTCCTCCATCTGAATCCTTTGACACGACTTCTTGTGTGGCCTTTGGCACGTCACTTCACCTCAGTTTCCTCATCTATAAAATGGCTGTTAATCCCTATATAGTATCACCCACGCAAATTTCCAAGGCTTATGCTTGAACAGGGCTTTGAAGATAAGTGAGCAAAGTTTCAAAAGGACCTAAGAGATTTAGGAGTGAAAGTTTCATTAGCTTTCCATCAGATTTATATTCTTATATCTCCAAGAGCCTTTTGAAAGTCTGCAGAATTGCAAGACTTTACTCATCAGAGTCATATTCCTTGTTCTCCTCAAGGAAAGCGATTGCTCCAGGCTAGTTTTGGCAGCAGAGCTTGTTCCTCAAAAGAAGCAAGGTGAGTCTTGGGGCTCTCCAGTTTCTTCCCCAGTTTCAGATATGAAACCTTGGATGCACGCTCCAACCATTTCGGGCAAAGTGGTATCTCTCACTCTGTATATCCGTAGATCTTCTTGGCTTGTTTTAGCTGAAAGATGGGAGGTGAGGTGCATATCTCCAGCTTTGAGCAGGATTTGAGATAGTAACCTTCAGCTGGGAGGCAGTGGTGTGCTCCTTTGGGTGATGTGGAGGTGTTCACCTCCTCAGACAGCACCACTGCTCCTTGAAGAGGGAATAACGTGTTTTTCTCTGCACATGCATTGGGATGGAGAGGCCTTTAAGGTGCCCTGTCAATCTTGGACGTTGTCTAAAGAAGAGTTATGAGATTTCTCTAATTGCAAAAGGATGATCTTACTGCTCCATACATCCAGAGAATGGAAATCCCCCACTTGCTCTTTTTAAAAAATTCTGGTTTTTTGTTTGTTTGTCTTTTTTTCTAAAAGAACATCAGCATCAAGAAAAAAACCTCCAAAGGTCAAAATTTCCAGGGAGACGCAATGAAAACATTTCAAATATCGCCCCTTTTTTTGCCCTTTTTACTTTTGAATTTGCCACTACAAGTTCCACTTTCTTCTCTTTCTCAAATACTATAAAAAGAGAAAGAAAAAGAAACTGTTCAACCAGAAAAGTCCTGTAGATACCGGTGGCTTCGTGGCTTTGGTTTGTTCAGCTTCAGTGGCTAAACCACTGTTCTAAAAAGTCTGGGAAATAATGTTATTTTTCTTGGTGGGACTTTCCTTATCAAAATGAAAATAGAGAGAAACTTGTGAAGAAAGAAACATTTTCTTTGGCCATAAATGAAATATTTAGTTTTGATTTTTATTTCTTTGACATACTTCATTCAACTGAATTTGAAAATGAAACATGATTTGAAAATGAGAACCTGGAAAGTTTTGTTTCCTAAATTTTAGGGTAAATTGACTTTTTTTTCCTAAACTGTTCTACTTGACATATTTGCTGATGATTTCGATCTACTAGATGTGAAATTTTGCTTAAAATAAGCCTTTCTGGAAAAAAACCCAACAAACTGTACTGAGTTTGGAAAATGAGTCCTTAGGAAAAAAAAAACCAGTAAATGTCATAATAATAGTAAAAAAGGGTTAGTTTCTGCTATTCACAACACAAAGCTCTGAAGTGGACCAGCAATTCACAATAGATCCTTCCAATCTGAATTATTCTTTGACTCTGTTACTATCAAAGTATCTGTCTTTAGTACCTTTAGTACCTAAAATTCAACACCTTCGAGTTTAATACATTCAGGCTTTAACATTACGTTTTTCTTCAATTTCCCAGGGATGGAACAAATTCAGAAGAAGCTCACAGTGAAATTTTCTGGCTGAGTAGGCAACCAAGCCTACAAGACTCAAGTCTCAAAACATTATAACATTATAGGTTTCCCATTTTCTCTTTAGTTGTCCAAAATATAATAAAGGTCAAGTTCTCAAGAAATATCTCTAAAACGTTTGTATGGAAATGTCTGAACAAAGCTGGATCTCTGATGGATCTCCTGGGAGATTTTTAGTTTTCATTTTAAAATTTCTTCAGCTACAGTGGAGCACATTGGCCTAGAAGTTATGTTTCTGCAGGGACACTGATAGTGTCCATACCTGCTGTCAACAGCAATTGGGAAAGACAGGGAACCCAAAAAACCCCAGGAGAACTTATTTTGTGATGGAAGGTTCTTAGTATGCAGCAGAGTTTCTTTTCACCTGTGGAACTGCATGCTATGCACTAATTAGAGCTGTTAATTAAATACATTTTGCTAAAACATGTTGCATCAAAGGTGAAGCATTTTTTAGAGAAGTTTTGTTGACACTTCTCTTGGAGAGATTTTTGAGGTTCAGGACTAGTCAAAGGGAGTATTCCAGGAGAAGCAGAGTATCAGGTTTTTTGTTACACGGATAGTACAAAAGTGTCATTAAAATTCCAGTGTAATTTAATTTGACAGAATATTTGAAAAGATTTTTATTTTCCTCTCTTTTTCTTCCCTCCAATGTGGAAGGAAAACAAATTTCAAACCTCAAAAACTGTGGCAAAACGGAATTGCTGTCCTGCGGACTATTCCTGTAACAAAGCCAACAAACTTGTCGTGCAATGTCCAGTTCCTCCCTGTGGAAGCATTGCAATTCATTTGTGCAGCTTTACCAAGTGTCCAAAGTGCTTCATGCATTACTAATTATAATGGGCACATCTTGGTGGTCATATTGAATTCAATGGCAATTTTCCCACAGATTTTATCAGGAGCAGAATTCATCCCTATATGCCTTAATTTTATAACCCAGTTTCTGTTATTGCTTAAGACTCCCCAGTCCGTGCCAGCATGTGAAATTCTGATGAAGTTTTATGTTAGCGGCTGCTGCTAACTGTTCTTAATTATTTGATAGTCATCTGAGGCCTGAATTTCATAGATGTGCAGCTCCTCTTATTCATATGCTAATCAGTGGTAATTTGGATACTTTGTCCATCTGTAAATCAGACCTTTGAAGGGCAATCCCAATCCCATTGTCTCTAATGGATGCAGGTCATACTTCCAAGGCTAAACCTCTTTTAAGGTTAAAAAACAATATAAAGCTGATTAAAAAACATACAAGTTGACATTTTGAGGGAAAATACAAGAGGGTTTTTTTGGGTGTGGGGCAAAAATCTAAAATATAGGGAAAAACCAGAGAATTTTTCATAAAGCAAATATACTGATACAGCAGTGCTGAGCACAGCCTTGACGCCAGTGCATGATGGAGGACTGAGTGGACAGCAGAGACCCCTGATGTTCCCCACTGCCACGAGACACAGACATGGGATATCTACCCTTGAAATTTTCACAGTTGCTCAGCACTGTGCTGATAAGAGTGCTGATTACAGCTCCAAATATGCTTTATTATAAGTATTACCTTTCTTTTAGGGATCCTATAGGGAACATTTGACTAAAGTTAGGATACAACCTAAGGCACCTCAAAACATTATTTTTAAAGGCATTTCTGTGCTTAATCTCCATTTCTCTAGTACCAGATTTCCAGGTCTTCTGTTTTCTCCTTCCCTTTTGGGGAAAGATACTGCAGCAGTGGGGTCACAAGAGGTGGGTCCTCCAAGGGCTGTACAGTTGTGGCCAAGGTCAAGGCTGGATGAGACACTTTGGCACCATCAGTTTTGCCAAACCTTTCTCAGCTTTGCAGGTTCAAATAACAGGATTTTCTCTCAATGGGAGCAGAGAGTAACCTTGATTCAAGCTGCCCTATTGAAGAGGTGCAAGTGACTGATCTAACAAACTGGAAGAGAATATTTTAGTCTCTTCCCTCTCAGAAATCACTCATGTAATCGGACCTCACATCTAGACTAACACCCTGCCTCACCTCAACTTAATTGAAAAAGAAAAGGAGTCTCTGTATGCCAGAGGCACAATGTTTTCAAAAGTCTAGAGTGGATTACAGACATTTTTGCCTTTGGTACCCAAATGGGGGCATCTAAAATGTCTGGTATCCAATCAGCCAATACTGAGAAGTTTCTGAAAACCAGCCCTTAGAAATACTGGAGGGAAGCTCTCAAATTTAGGAATCCTTCTGTCAAAATTCAGTTCTTGCTGGGTTATTTTGGAAAAACTCACATATCATCCCCACGACCAAATGCTTTCTGAAGGTTTGTATGGCCGTGAACTTTGTACTTGGGGTCAGACACAAAGCTACCCCCAAGCTGACACCTTACCTACCACATTCCCACCCTGGCAGGAATACTGGCTTTGAAATGGAAAGGTTTATGACACAACCCTAAACTGGAGTAATGCGGGTGTTAGGGAGGAGTGTGAGGTAGGAGTTCTTTGAATCAGTCGTTCTTCTAATCCTTGGGAAGGGGCTGTAGAAAAGATTAATTTTCTATATCAAATTTCATTCATTGAAAGGATTTGGGAGATAAAACTCATAAACCTTGGAAATACAGATACAGTGTGGGTGAAAGGGTTAAAGGACTGAAGAAGACTCCATAATTCTCACAAATGGGAACCAGATGTTTTTGACTTTTAAAAAAACCCCTCAGTCTCTTCCACCCCTACTCACCTTTCTGATACTGTAAATTGTTCAGTTGAGATCAATGAGAAGGTAGTTTCTTTTCCATGGTTTCTCCTGTTTGTATCAATAAACACAAGGGAGGGGGGAGGGAAATAACAAGGATACATTAATAATAGCAAGAGGAGTTCTCACCTGGTATAAGCTGGTACAGCTCCATAGAAGAGCTCTGATTTACAGCAGATGGGATTTGTCCATCAGTGTGGCTGCCTATACCCAGTGACATTGTAAAAGCCTTTACAGACAATGTCATGTTGCTCAATATTCTCTCTATTCAAGGCTATGCCACGTCAAATGCTGTGCTGAAAGCTGTGCCAGTGCAGAATCAGACCTTCTGCAAACATGGGAGTTCTGAAATCCAAGGGGGAAAGAGCTGCAGACCTAAGAATGGGAAAAGATGTGGCAATAGCATTGATCAGTGCAACATAAGTGGGTAAAGATCTTCAGCTGTTAGGAAAAAAATTAAAAGATTATGTGGAACTGAATGACTGCTAAGTAGAAGAAAAATATGTCTAATTTGTTGTTATATCTCACATTAAAATCAGCCAAAAAAGAAGGATGGAGAGGAAACAGGAGCTGGGTTGCAGTTCACCTATAACAGATAGGTCACATCAGACCTGTTCAGCCCAGTCTGATCCCCTCCCTATCATGATTCACTTGTGCATACTCATGAAGAGGTGCTGAATTTGGCAGGCAAAACACAGTCACATCACATTTGGTAAATCCAGTTGGCTCAGTTTAATCTGCATGCAAAAAATATTATCTGTGTGATGAACAGGATGGGCTGAGAAGTGGAGGGATATTTCAGTGCCCAAAATGATTGCAGTCATCACCATTATCTTGAGCACCCCAATTCATCCTTTTTGTCCAGTACCCAATGTGGACTGATGGCCTCTTTTCCTAGGGGCAGGAAATTCTAGCAGCAGCAAAGAGGCAGATTGAGGGAGGTTATGCCTCTTGTATTCAGACACTCAGCACTTTGGGAGCAGTGTGGCTGCTGGATGCTTCCCACCACAGTCACTTGGAGCAGCATGGCAGTGAAGGTGTGGGAAAATTGGCCAAGCAAAACCCTTGGGTTGCACTGATTAAAGCTGCCCCTCTGGCTAATGGCTGAGAAATTTGTTTTAAACAATGTGAGCTAGTCCCAAAGGGATGATGTGGAGGTGGCAGAGGGCAGAAGGAAACAGCGTGATAGCAAATCCAGAGCATTATTCTGGTCTAGGATGGGGTTTACCTTGGGATGCTCACTCAGTCCTGTGACACACAGCTTTTCCTATGGGACAGCTTTTTCAGGGAATGTCCACCATTTCTCAAGCTTCTTGCTCCAACGGCAGCAGTAAGGTGACTTCAGAAAGAGGGGACTTAAGCCAGAGCTGGTAGCTACTGAAAATAATTATATCTTTATAACTTATCCAAATACTAATCACTTTATACTTGTGGTTTAATTTTTTTTTTGATTTTATAATTATTTTACAATTTATTGTCTACCTAGGTGACTTGATATCAGGGTGTATTTTATCTTCCTTCATTTCCTTTTGCCCTGTTCACCCAAGTATTTTTATTCTGTTTTGTTATCCCTTAGGAAGGTATATCACAGATGATGCCCTGCCACTGAATACATCTTTAACTGATGTATATTTAATATTCTTTTTCTAAACTCTCTTGATTTACTGACTCTTTTTATCCCCTGTGATAATAACTAGTCAGTGTATTACCTTGAGATTTTTCTTCCAAAAATTTCTCATTCCCTTTACATGAACCTAAATATAGGTTGGCCAGTGGCCAAGTAATTTTCCATATCAGCAACCTCTCTGCTTGCGTGCAGTCAGGAGAGATGTGCCTCTTGTAAAGTCTGCTTTTCTCTAAAATCCGGAGTTCTTGTACTCTGAAAAATCCCCAAACTTTCTATTTAAAATTAGCTGGTCAACCACGTGCTGGCTTCCTGCTTTTGATTTCATTATTTTCATGCACCTTTGTTCAGATTTCCCCACCACTACTTAATACCACTTAATACCAAAGTAATATTTTTTTTCTAAAATTGCTCTCAGTGAACTCAATGATAAATTCATGATGTCAGGTATCACAAAGATGAAGGGTGGCAAAATTTCATTCCAATTGATATGAATTTTTCCACCACCTTTGACACTACTCTTGGAAGCTGCTGAATATGGATTGGTGTGCTAAAGTTAATGGATGATTTTGTTGTTGTGGTCCATGGGAAAAAACCCTCAAATGAGCAGTTATTACTTGCACCACCTTATTTAATTCTTTACAAATTCAACAAACTCCCCCCCCAAAAGTTGCAAGCAAAGTTTTCCAGGAGAGGGAAGAGGATATTCAAAGGATTACAGCAAATCTCTTAGGATGACATGGTTGAAGTGGTTCTGTGTGTCCCATCGTAGGCAATTCTTGAACATGCACAGAAATAAAAGGAGGCAGAAAGCAGCAGTGGAAATCTAGTTGAAAACACGTGTAGTAGGAAGGGACTTTTGACACATAATAGCACGAAAAGGTCATGCCAGTGTGTGTGGGTGGTGGAAGACACCACAGAGACCAGCACCCTCACCGAGCTATAGGGGTGATATTTATCACCAGACTCCTTAAATACCAAAACAAAGGCACAAAAGGAGACAAAGGGGATTGACTCTTTCAGAAGATAAGATCAAGTGCAGAACAGAGGGAGAAAAAGGGGCCACTCGTTGAGGTGGGAGTTACAAGGTGCAAATAAACTTCTTCAGTGAAGGGACATTAAGGACCTCTGGTGGCATGGTCACAATGACAGATGAAGGATATATGGTAGATCTTTGTCAAGGAAAAAAGCCTGTTTCCTCAGGAATATAAGATTGTACTTCTCTGGATTTTTTAAGATTTTTAAAAATATCTGTAATATATGGGATTAAATAGTCCTTAGCCTATTCTTACAGAAGACCATTCAGTTGTAACTAACCTACTATGAAGGGACAGATACACTTTTATCACTGCTGAGTGAATGATGGAGTCAATAATACCCTAAAATGCAAGGCTTAATATAGGTAGAACTCAGGCCCAGAAAATCTGAGGGTTTTTTTTTTTTTGCATCTTTTCTTTGTAAACAGTGAATGTCTTCCTCAAGGCATCATGAAAGGACATTTCCAGCAAAGAGCAAGTTCCCTAACGAACATGTACTGGGAAAATTCCAATGTCTTCTATAGAGTTTCCAGCCATAGACCCCAGCAGGGACTGAAGCTTTCTGAGTCCAAAGCGTTAATGGAAAGCAAGACCTGTGGCTATTGCAGAGGAAATGATATTAATAAAAATATTTCAGAAAATTCTGGATTCTGTCCAGTCAGACGGATATTTTTATTATGTTTAAGTACTCACGTCAGGGTCTCATTTACTGCAGACTTTTAGGAGAGCAAGGGACATTCCTGAATGTCATGTTCCATATTTTTCCATTCTGTCTCAGACACATTTGATTTAATTTCATCAAGGGAGACACTATTCTCCATAAAAGTTAATCTACTGTCACTTTTTACAGTGCTGTTCTTCCTTTCTAAATAATAATAAAAGTATCTACCTCTTCTTTAGGGAATCCCGTGAGTCAGTGTGAAGCACTACCTGGAGGAACAGCATGGCAACTACATTTGGCAGATAGGGCACTGAAGCAGAGGGAAATGATTTATTCAGAATCACCCAACATTCAACCCCTGAAGCAGAGCTGGGGGCAGGACCCAAAGCTCCAAAATCTCAGAGCAATGAGCAAGCACATACGTCTCACCTGAGCTCAAAGACAAGGGAAGGCTAGATTTGCATAGATTTTGACTCAAAGTGTGTGTTTTGGAGAGAAGCTGCTTTAGGTTATGAGTTCCCTCTGATTGTAGAGGAAACTGTCGGACTTTGGAGTCCCCCTGCCAAGCCAATGTAGAGCATCTAAAGCATATTTACATGTGCATTTTAAACTGGGTGGGTCACTAGGGATTCCTAAACTTGGATTCAGCAGCTATTTCCTTCTCTCCTCATACGGCGAATGTCATCTTCATGACAGAGTACCTGAGGGAAGAGGATGCCCTGTGATGTGACCTGATGAATGGATGGGTCCCTTTTATTTGTTTGATCCCTTTCCACCTCACACAACATAATGCAGAAACTCTGCTCATAAAACAATATGAAATCTACAGGTAAAAAGCTCTCCATACAAATATTTAGGCTGTGTGGATTTGGATTCCCATATTCCAAGATATGATGTATTCCAACTTCAGGAGCATCTGCAAACGTTGCAATACCTGACAGAAGAAATTACTCCCATTGTGTGGGAAATTCGAGGGTTTCAAGATTTGTTTTGGTAATTAGAAATTGTGATATTTCATGGAATGGAAAGACAAGCTGTTTTAAAGGAAACATTGAAACACACTTATCAAAAGGGAGGTCATTAGTCTGAACCATTTGGCACAGGTGGGCAGTCAGCTGGCCTGAGGTATGCAGTCCTGACCACCACACTTTAAAAAAAGAAAAAGTAATAAACCATTTGGAAAGTATCCAGAAGGAAAAGAGGTTTAAGAAAACATGACCTATAATGAAAAGTTGAAGGAATTGAGTTTGTTTAGTCTAGGAGAGCAGTGAAGGAAGGGAGGCATGTTACGAGTCCTCAAACATATAGTAGGGTTTTTAAAAGAGGACAGTGATCAATTGTTCTCTGTGTCCACTGCTGGTAGGACAAGAGGGAATGGGCTTAATTTGCAATGGGAAGAGTTTAAGGTTAGTTATAAAAAAATCCTTCTAACTCCAGGGATAGGAACAACACAACCTTGACGGGCTGAAGAATCATTACCACTGGAGGTTTTTCAAAGTAAGTTAGACACATATCTGTCAAGGATGATCTAGAAATATTTGTTTTTATGTTAGAGCAAAGGGTCAGGGTGGATGCCCTCATGAAATCCTTGCCTCTTTACTCTCCCATCCCTCTGTGAAGTGCTTTGGCTTGGTAACGCCCTCACATAGTCACAGAAATCACAGAGTCCTTAAAACATCTTGAACTATTGTGCACCATCATTCTAATTGATGAAGACTACTTGCAAAACGTTAATATTAAAAGTCAGAACAAGGAAAACAAAATAAAATAATGGAAAAAATTCCAAACAAAGAAAAGAAAGAAGGTCAAACTTAACATTCCATTTAATCTTGGGGTCTTCTTGAAACATTGCCAACAAGAATATTAGCAGAGTCAACTAGCTCCTAAGAAACATCTTGATTTTGAGAAATCAGGTTGTTCTGATAGAAAAAATTATAACCAATATGCTATCAACAAATGCTGCTGCATCAGGAGGGCTGCTGGGCCTTTAAAACCCTATTGGATTTTACTCCAGCCATATACAGAGAATATTATTTTTAGCAAAATCTTCATTTCCAACATGGTGGATTTGGAATTGGAAATTGTATTTATAGTACAGTGCTTTTTTTCAGAGATTTCAAAGGGGAGTTCTTGCAGAGGAGTGGACAGATGAGGAGAGTTTTACCTCACTGCTGTTGGCGTTTCAAAGCTGAAGTTAATGAAAGCTTGGCAGCAGCTGAAGGAAGATGAGCAGCTGTGGGGAACCAGGAAAGTTACCATCTCTCTAAGTGGGACTTAATGTGTTAGGGGTGATACAGCCTCTGATAATTTCAGTATGCTTGGATGTGAAGAAAAAAAAGTCTGAAAGTTGCAGAGAATAAAGACCTAATTATCTCTGTCTTCTAAGCCTCGCTGCAAGTTGCATGGAAATTCCTTTTGGGTCAGAGAAGTGCAATTACTCAGTAATCTGTGGAGAGATGTCATCCTATAATCACCTGATGTTTGTTTACCAGCAATTCTCATTAAATTTCCTTTAATTAAGAAGCAGTTACATTTTATCTGGGGCCCTGTGATTGTCATTGACACTTTCTGAGAGTGAGAGCTGCTCTAGGTTGTAGAAGTGGATGTGCCCCTACTAAAACCATTAATGTTGGCCTGGGGAAGTTGGAGGTGAAAGATGGATCTGGTGGACCAAGGTATCTTATATGCCTTAGGATTCTCAGGTTTTTGTTAAGATGAGGCTTTATTTTACTGGCATTACAGCAATTTCCTGGAAAATTACCTTGGCCCAGAACAATTTCAGACTCTCTGTCATGTGACAACATAGTTTGAGGTTGTGTTTTTAAGGGGATCTGAGTTTTAAGGGGATCTGAGTTAGATGACACCACACTCACCCTTGGAGATGGGCGGTATGGGGTTACTACAGCCCCACACCAAGTGCTGACCCTTCTGTGTGTAGATGTTTTTTACTTAAAACTGTGGGGAAGCCCTGACTGGTGCACGAGATTTTTGAACAGCTCATTGAGGATGGTGCACCAGACCTGTGCTGTACCAGTGTCATCATTGCTGGTGACTGGGCAGAGTGACACGCCATGGGCATTGCACACAGATAATGGGGAGTTCAGTTGCAAGAGAAGTTGGTGAGAAAGAACTGGCCAGGAGAATGTATAGTGAAAAACTCATTTTTTGATCAAAACCTTTAAGAAGAGGTTAACTAAAACTTGGGGCTCCTGTCGTGTTCTGCCCAAGAACTGCAGCAACAGCACTGAGATGGACACACACAACTTATGCAAAGACCCTTCTGGGGAAACTATTTTTCTTCTTTTGACTACAGTAAAAAACCCCGAGTGTGGCTGAATGTTGGATGTATAACCCCCCAAAGCAAATAATTCATAATGAATGCCCTATCCCATTTTAATTCATTCAGAGTTGTCTCTATATGGCAGAATGTCCAGAGGCCAAACACTGTTCCCATAATGTTGGTGCAATCCCATTGATACATTGATTTCAGGAGGTCACACCAGATTATCATAATGGCTCCTTCGGGCCACAAAAATCTATGAATACGAAAGCATGGGAGAACAAGTTCAGGAGAATGTAGAAAACTTAACTTTGTATTTTTGTGTGGAGGAGAGAGGGGAGTGGAGGGACTTTTGAACATGAATGTGAACACTTTTCAGGTTGGTACATGTTGAAAGCTGCTACTATTTGATGGCTCTAGGGTAGTTTATGTGAAACCAGCTGGAGGTCTCTGTACAGTTCCTTGGAGCTAAAAGTAGTGAAGTCAAAAGAGAGGATTCACTGATTTCAAAAGGTCTCAGATCTGGCACTCAGTGGATAAATATCCACAACAACATCAAACTGTCCATTGTAAGATGCCTCCTACACTCATTTTAACCCTCACCTTTTCTCCCTGCCAACACAACCCAGCTTTATCTGAATATCCGCTTTGAAACACAGGGAGAAACAATGATACCCTTTAAAAAATGGCCTTCCGAATGGGCACCAGAGTAATAAAAGATTGACAGTCTCTAAAATCAAATGTTTCAGGGAGAACTGATTGAATTTCCTCCATAAAACTCTCTTAAATACCCACATCCCTTCCCCAGGGACAAGTTTTCCATAAACAGGCAACGTTCTTTTGTTGTTGTTGTTGTATTTTTAACAGTCTTGTACAGTATCTTGTCAAGATGTCATCAATACAATTGGTTTGACATTTTTAGTGCAGCATTTGGAAGGCAGGTTGGGTTTTTCAGTCTGGCAAGCCAATATAAGTCAGTCTCTGATACTTAATTTCTCTATGAGATCCTTCACTTCTATTATAAACAGATCCAGCAGTTGAGAGATAAATTTCTTGGTAACAGTTTGGACTTTTTTATGAACCACCTGCAAGTTTTCTGCAAACAACATGTTTTATGGGAGCTCAAGGCAATGTTCACCCATCAAGACCTGACAGTAAGAAGTGGATGAATGAGGCCTTATCTCAGCCACACATGTAACCTTCTGTGTCCCCTGGCTTGACCTCCCTCTGCACTCATTTATGAAAATGATTCATCTTTAAAGAGCTTCCTCGCTCTGCCTGGAGGCTGTAGATCTTTCTGCACTGGACTTGTGCAGGCTGAGGTTATAAACTTCAGCATGGAAGATGTACAGAGGAGCTTAATTTTGAACATTAGGAGAAAAAAAAGTGCACATTGTGTACACACTTAAAGAGCCAGGTTAAAATACAGACAGTTAAAAAAATCCTGGTTTGGGAATACTGAGAATTTTAAAAAGGGTATGGCTGGAAATGTGGGTCTCTTATTAAGTTCATGATAGATTTTTGTTTATGATCAAACTATTTTTAAGCCATCTGTTGTCACTATTTTTGCTTCTTACTTTATGTGTGGGGTTTTTTTTTCTGTGGAGAATAAGGAATATAAAATAATGTTATTCTAATAGTTATTGTTTGCTGGCTCTCAGACATTCACACTAGAATGTACCCCAGATTCAACAACTGGGGAAAAACCAGAGTAGCACAGTCTTTCATGACAAAATAATCTCTCGTAGCACTGCAAACAATAATTTCAAAAGTCAGCAAAAAAGCATTCTGCTGAATTTTTAGCAGTATTTAAATATCTGAAATACCAAACATATGTTAATGAAAAACTTCCCCATGTCTCAAGGTTATTTCTGCCCCTTCTCTGTTACAGGAAGTAAACTCCCGCTCTTCGCAGCAAACCTGAACATCTAAGATTTATCAGTAAAAATAACCTTTAAAAAATAAAAGCTGGTGTCAGCTTCTGAGTTAAGTTATGTGTTCAAGTTTCTTGAGTAGAATGCTTTTCATATTAGTTTAGGATTTGTCTCCTGTATATAAACAAGTTACCCAAACTATAATCCAAAATGCTTGATCATCCATGCAGGAAAAAAACCCCAACCCTCACCTATTCTGGGATATCATTTAAGCCTGAGAGCATTTATTTAGCTGGACAGGAGTTGGGTTGGGGCCTGGTTTGAATTTGCTTTGGGGTGAAACTTTTTCTTAGGGCAGACACAAGCAAAAAGTTCCTCCAGCACAGATAGTCGCCACACAGTATCCTTTTCACAGTTTCTTTCATGAGATACAGGCAAACCCTCTCACCACCAACAGAGCAAAGAGACACAGAGCCCAAGAGAATTTGAGCTGGAAGCCCTCGAGCTGTGTCCTCAGAAAGGTGTAGGTGAGGGCAGGTGGAAGCTGGTCATGCTCATATTGGTGGAACTTCTCAGTGGGAATACAGATCTTCAGGTCAGGCAGACCCAGCAGCCAAAAACTAGGATTTGATGAGTAAGACAAATCCCTGGAGATCTTTGTTGCGTTTGTTTTGAGATGCTGGGTGTGGGCCTGAGAGCAGAACACTCATGGGAAAAGTGCCCTCACTGACTTTGGTATTCACAGTGATGATTGTACTCTCCACGTCGTACTTTCACTCCATGAAACAAGAAAATTCTGGTTAGCCTCACAGCCTAGCATGGAGGAACTTCTCGAGGAGAAATAAAAACATTACAGGATTACCATTGTTATCTCCTAGCTGGGTACTATAAATTCTGGAAATTCACAGCTTATGTTAAAACCCCAGAATTTCTGACACCCCTGACATCCCTCAGTAGTGAAAAGAAGTTCCCCTGTAGAACCTCTGCTCTGAAGTGATGCAGCGAAGTACACAGGCCATTCTGGAGGGGTGTTTACTGTTCCAGAGTAAATAGGACACGCAATACATCTGTGTGTTGCAGCACTTTCTAGGCAGTCAGAACACCAATACCTTTCACCAGCTGATCATTTCAAAACTCCTGCTGTCTTTTTTGTTCCCCCTACATGACTGAAGTGTTATAGACCTTGTTTTAATTGTAATCTCAGATATTAAATCCCATTGGTTCTGGTAAGAGCATTGGCCATTAGTTTAGAGAGCTTTTGTTACTCTCCCTTGTTTATGCCTCAATGTATTTATACAGGGCACTTCTAACCCCTGTAATCCTTTGCTGCTGAGCATTTCAAAGTCAACAAGCTGTGTTCAGACATGTTGCGTTGATGTATCACTAAAGACACCAGTGAATAACTGATATGCCTGTGTAGGATAATGTGTTGGACTGCAGCGAGGAGATCTGGGGCCCTGCAAATCACTGTCAGCTCTATCCTGGTTCTCAGCAGAGCTGGGTCAGCTGGATGTGGGCCACCCTTTTGTCTCCTCTTTTGAAGCAGATTCTCTGTCTCTATGATCATCCAAGGAGCTTTTCTCTATATGTCACTTAACATCCAGTCATAATACACATAGGTTGTCTGTGGTTATGTACGTCCAGAATATCCAAGTGAAACTGTCATTAAACTTCCAATGCAAGCTATTTCTCCCAGCTCCATGAATCACCAAGGAGCTTCAACAGTTTTTTGTTGAAAACTGGTGAAGCTGAATATTTTAGGTGGGGTTCGTTGCTGGGGTTTTTTGTTCAGTTTGTGTTTTTTGCAAAATCATTATTGAGCATAAATCTCAGCTTCCTATCCAGCACTTGACTGGGGAAGCCTGGTTTATCTACAGACCATCTGTCATTAGCACATAGCTTTGAGGGTTAGTACTTGAACTCAGAAGTCTTGTGATTGTGTTTATGGTACTTGATTGGGCATATTTAATATGCTTAAGAGGAGAGAACATTGAATGTATTTGATTCAACTATTTCCTTGAGAGAGCTGATTTTCAGCTGGAGGGAGGGAGGGACAGGGACAGACAGACAGCAGAGCTCTCATGTGGAAAAGATGATAAACAGCCTGCCTGAGGAACAAGAAGGTTGGCAGCTTTAACAGATCAAATGTATCTCAGTCGTGCTAAATAAACTCAACTGAATCAGAGAGGCTGCAGATATTAAAGATCCTGAACACCCATGAATAAGGATTAAAGCTCTTATTCTTTCCTGTTCTAAACTGTTCCAGCCCTTCTGTCATTGGTGTGGTATCAAAGATCTACATCTACCAAAGGACTTATATATCACAGCTCTGAATTCAGTAGCTTCTAGTTCTTAGGAGCTTTGCTGATATGGAGTTGCCCAATTTAGGCAAGCAAGCTTCTTATGCCATACACTGGGCATCAAGCACTTCTGAAAGGGTTTGGCATGTAACAGCACAAGGTAAAACCCAGTGTGAGGGCAGGAAGGCCAAGGGTAGGTGTGAGGCTTTGTGCTCTTTTCTTCTCGGAAGCCAGGTGCCCAGCTCCAGGTTTGGAGGCAGATACTGTCTTTCATTCAGGTTTCACAGGCTTCTTGTCAGTCCATGAACTGCATATCCAACAATCAGTTGAAACACTTGCTTGATATCTTGGAAACTCTTTTTCTGATCTTCCCATTCTTTTTGGAAGAGGTCTGTGTCTCCCACTTGAATGGATTAAGAGTTAAAATACAGGGTCAATCTGTCTTTGGACATTTCATCCAAAGGTGCAGCACAGAAGGCACTGATGACCAGAGTAATCTCTGCATTTCTACCTTTGCCAGGTAAAAGTAAGAGGTGAAAAACCTAGACTAAGCTCCTTCACTGCCTGTTAAGAATACTGGGGCTTTGAACTGGGGTCAAAGCTAGCTGTGCATTTGTACATTTTTATACATATTTATACATATTACATATTTATTTATTTTTGTATATTTATACATATTAAAAGCCAGCTATGCATTTTATCAGCCAGCTATGGACGTTACCTGCCCATGAAGGGTTTGCTGAGAAGAGAACTACATGATCTCTATATCTTCCTACCTTTTGTTGTTGATTTCCTCACAGCCTTCGAGATCAGGTTTGTGCTTGTGCAAGGAAAAAATCTGGAGCACTACATCAGTGAATTTGTCAGTGATTTGCAACACCTTAAGGAGCAACTCTCTTTCTTCCAGAACCGGGATAGTGCTACTCAGTGGCTAATTTTGGTGCTTGCAAACTGACACATAAAGGGCTTGTGAATCACCTCTCACTTCATGTTTCCCACTACTAATCCTCTGAGAGGTGTTTGGCAGGAGCAATGGCATGACAGAAAGGACAACAGCCACAGGGCCTTTTTCTGGGCACAGCGATATTTTCTGCCTGTTTCATTATTTCCTAGAACACCAAACCTGTACCATGGGAAGAAGGTGGATGGCCACTGAATGAGTCTCCTGTGCCTGACTGCCACGCAGGCTGGGAGTTTTCACCCTAGTTTGTTTAGATAGCTGCCTCTGATCATCTCAACTTTCTTATTTATTGGCACTCTGACAGCATGCCAGTGGCAAGACAACTCCCTCCAGGAGTTCCCATCATTTGGATCACAGCTTCCTCCCTCTCCACCTACTGCAGCTATTAGGCACATCCAATATACACCTCAGCATGCGTGCACTAAACTGCCTGGGTGAACCCAAGGAGCAGCCAACTCCAAATACAAAACAGGCTTCCAAATAATAATAATACCTGTGGAGCCTGAAGAGTTGCCTTCCTTGCCCAAAAGGCTTTTTAGGGGTTCTGGGAAGAGAAAGGAATGGCTTTTGAAACCCAGGTTAAATCCTGCAGTGGAAATTTTCATTTTTGAATGCCTCCACACTTTCGGGGTGCTCATTTTGGGGCACCTGCAATGGGCCTGAAGCTAAGTTTCCTCTTCCGCTGTTAGATCCCACGGGATGGGGGTGTTCGTCACTCAGCCAGACCTCATTTTGCAGTGGCTCTCTGGCTCCTCACCACCAAAGTGTTAATTTAGCCCACAAAAATGGCTAAGCCTGCAGGACCCAGGGGTTGGCTAACGAGGGTTTTAGCCTGGGCAGATGCAGGAGTATTCAAGTGCAGGACAGGACTTGTTCTGTGCGCTAATTCTCCTCAAACCCAGCTGCTAGTGAATGGTAGTGAGGGGGGGGGATATTTTCCCCTCCTTTCAAATGGACAGACTCTCAATTAGAGCATCAGGCAGCGCTTTCAGGGTGGAGGCACTTTTCCTAGATTTTTCTCCACTTTTCCTCGTTACCAGGCAAAGTTCTGGTTGGGGAGGCACTGGTAGGCTTGCCAAGTGCCAGAAGTAACAGGAATAAAAATCTTGGGGGATTTCCCGGCCAATTTTCACATAGTCAAGCACCCCAAATGTGTGTTTCTGCTTCTGAATCACTATTTAGTACTGGGGTGGTTATTTAGACAGCCCAGAGAGTTTAAAGGCTGAGAGAGACACCCTACTTTTCTATACAAGCCTGCCCATGTCACCATCTGAAGCATGAGGAGGAGAGGTGCCCCTGAGAGCCCACTGTGCCCTCCTCTATCCAGGCAGCCAGAAAGCTTCAATTTTCGGTACCTTCCAGGCAGAAAATTGGGAAGCTAAACTGCATCAAAATAAAAGTATTTAGCAATACACTAATTTTCAGATTACTTACTGCTCTAAGTGGAGTAAGAGCATTTGAGGTGAATAATATGAAGTGGCCATCACTTGATCTGCTCCCTGAATAAGGCAGCAGTGTGAAACGAGGACATAAAAAGAGCTGTATCAGCTATACAGGGATCCATCTAACACATGTACCTCTCCCTGACAGGGGCCAAGAATTAATACATGCTTGGGGAAAAGTAAAATAACAAAGTGAGACTTCCTCCGAGCACTCTCACAACATCTTGAGATTTGCATTGCAGTGTCTTCCGGAGCCAGAGGTAATGTCTTTGTATTTAATAGCTCTTGAAGAATTTTTCTTTCATGAACTTGTCCAGTCCTTTTTGAACCCATGTAAATTTACAGCATCCATAACATCCTGTGGCAAGGAGTTCCACGGCTTAATTATACATTGTATGAAGAATCATTTCCCTTTGTTTGTTTTGAACCTGTCTCCTCCATGTTCCATTTGATGTCCCCTTGCTCTTGTTTTGGAAAAGACGGAGAACAATTGCTCGTCATTTCGATGCCTCTTTGATTTCACAGATCTCTGTCATCTGCCCCTCATGCACAACCCGGTCCTTAATGAGCAATCAAAGGCTATCACACTGACTCTTGATTGCTTAAAATTGTTCTTCCCACCCAATGGGAATCCACAGTGGGCAGAGAGAAGTGAAAGGCTATTTAGAACGAGGGAGAATAAAATGTCTGGGTGGATTTGTAATATCAGCAACCATCACCATTTACAGGGAGCAATCTTTGATCTGTGGGTACTTGGGAAATTCCTCTCAACCATCTGTCTGAGGAATTATGAAGGATTTCCCTGTCTTGCAAGTACACTGCAAAAGCAATCAGAGGATAACACCACATCTAAATCTGCTTATCAAAACCACTATCAGGAAGAGATGACAAAAATATACTATATGTTTACCAAAAGATCAGTTCTCTTTGTTAACTTTTGGTTCAAATTATATAGCCAGTAGACACTTAACATGTTATCTCCTTGAGATATCAGTGATATTGTATTACAACATTACAGAGAGCTTTATAGACTAGTGACAAGAAGCTGAGAGTTTCTCAACTGACATATAATTATCTAATGTGCTTGATGTGCCAAAAATTGCTACTCTACATGGGCGAACAGAAAGCACAGAAAGAGAAACAGAAAATACCTGAAGGATTTGGAAGGAAGGTAGAAAAAACAATCTTTATAGCAGGAGTTGTTTCTCAGAAAAAATATCTCTGGAGAATAATAAATCACTATTTTTAAAATAATAAATACAATTTTAATCTTTGAAAGTGCTCATCAACTTATATTAAGCATGAATTAATTGCCGAAGGTCTGACAGATTCACTTTCAGAAAACCAACCTGTTCGTTTGTTCTGAGGCTCACAGTCTGGAAGGAATTTCTAACAGCAAAAGCTGAGCCCGTGTCCAGACAATTTCAAGGTTTGGGGTCTTTGGAGAAGCACTGTGTAGGGGGAGGAACACATGAAATACTCGGTGTTGGGACAAGTGGTCGGAGCAGTTTAACTCACGCTGCTCTGTTTGCGCAGTGGCGTTTGCAACATGGAATGATTGCGTGTTCCCGCCTGGCTCATGTGCTTGGCTCCCCAGTTACCTCTGTCTCACTAACTGCTGTCCAGAAGATTTAGCAAGATTCCAAGAAACAACTGAAGGCTTTTTCAGGTGGCTGGAGAAAGGAAGGGGAAGATACATTTCTTTCTTAAAGATCTAAACTTGGTGAAATTAAGAAAAGGCGTTCAGTAAAAGCAAAAATGGGTAGGTGGTTCTCTTTTTTTTTCATCTAAATGACTGTAGTTTTTTCACATGCACTTGAACCCAATCACTCATAGAGAAAATATAATATTCCATACAGACCTGCAGGTGGATCCAGGAGGTCAGTGCTTATAGTCCTGCAGCAGACTGACCTTTATCTTAATCCTCATCAGAATAGAGTGAACACGAGACAGATTTTCAAAGGTAGTCAGGCATCTCTCCCTGTTTAGTTTGCACACTTGAATACATTTTGAGATCTGTGCACAAATATTATAGATTATTTTAAAGGAAAAACAACACTCAATTTTTTTTTTTTTTAGGTGAGTTCAAATGATCCAAAATCCAAAATGATAATCCAAACTTTTCACTTCATGGCAAGGCATTGCAAGGGAAAATGCTATTTTCTATGTCTGGAAACATGTTTATCTTTCTGTAATTCTGTCCCAACCCAATGAACTTTCCTTCCAATTTTGATACAACTTCCTATCCCTGCTCCTCATTTAACAAAATTTATTCATATAATAGAGATATATACAAGAACCTGACATGTCTCTCATGAGAAAACTGCCCTTTATTCTATATTGCCCTGTTCTTTCCTTGTCTTTATCCAGAAGGAAGGACTGCTTTTCATTGCCTGCCTTCTGCTTTGATTGCAGCTTTTCTGGAGCAGACCCTTTCTTTTTCTTCCATATTTCTTTGCTCTTTTAAGCAGCACCCAGCGATCTGAGACCAGTTTTGTTTTTTGACATCCTTAAGTTTAGTATGACTGCTGGACTGGTAAGTGTACAACTCCTAAACATTGCACACATACAGACAGTAAATCATAGTAACAATAAGAACACCTGGGTTCTTAGAAATTGCTCATCCTTACAAGTTGTTGGAAAAAAGAACTTTAACTGTCCAGCATCCTGAGGTAAAAACTTCCTTGTCCATGGCTGACTCTTCCCTTTTTGTTTTTTATTTTTATTTTTATTTTTATTTTTATTTTTATTTTTATTTTTAGTTTTATTTTTATTTTTTTTCTTTCTTTCTATTTTTTTTCTCAGGCATGTAAGATTCTGCTAAATTGAATTCAGTGGTTTTTTTCTCTGGTTTCTCCAGCTGTTTATCTGTCTTTTACTCACTTCAGTTAAATCAGGTGTGGGTAAAATGATACATTTCTCCCTTGTAGATAAAAATGAATCAACTTCTTGCTCTGCTTATTAGGCAAACAAAAAAAAAAAGAGGGAAAACCAGATTGCATTCTAAACTGCAACTTTTCCCTTAATTACAACTCAAGAATGAAATAAATTCAGCTGCTAGGCAAACAATTATCTGTCTGTGAAATTCTTTATCTCCATTAGTGTTAATGTGCTTTCAGGACCACCTGCTTTTCAGAAGTCCCATAAAAGTATTTCTTAAGGGCCCAGCTCTACCCAGCCTGTAGCTGGGTGAGCTGGAGGGAGTGAGGTAGACCTGCTACTTTCGTGATGCAATTGCCAAGCAAAACTGCAGCTCTGATCCTTCAGGGCCAACATACCTCATAGGAATCACAGAAAAGGTAACTAGGAGCCTTGCTGCATAGCAGGCTGGAAAAGGAGCAAACTGAGAGAGCTCTGATGCCTGTTTTGGCAGGGGGTCATCAAGATTTCGGGGTGGTCTATGACTTACATGTATCTTTATTTCCCAAAACCTCACATATATGACTTACAATGCCTCCTGGGGTTTAATATGACTGCTGAAAATCAGTTCTATCACTTCAGCACGGAATTTTGGGTAAAAGATGCAGGAAAAGTTGAGCTTTTTGTTACCTCATGAATGTTTGAACATCTAACCAGGTTTTCTGTGACAAAAGGGCCAACACAAATGTAGGGAAAATACCTTGCTCTAGAACCTCCGAAATTTTAATTTGCAGGGTGAGCTGGGAAAAAGGGAGTTGTGACTTCAACAGGCCAGTCTGGCGGAGTCCCCCAGTCCCTCATGGCAGCTCTGCAAACCCGTTCCTTCTTGTTTACTCAGTAATTGCTCTTGCCCTTATTTTCCAGGGGGGAGGAAGGGAAAAGGGAAGGTAATGTGACCTTTGGTATTTTGAAATAACATGATAACTATGCGCATCTTCAAAGGACACGACTGTTGAAGAACAGCTGGGGATGGTGGTGGGAACAGCCTCCCCCTGACTTTCAGGCCTGGTGGAGGAACCAGAAGAACCTGCAGAGCTCGTGAGAAGCAGTGGGGAAAACTAGGAGTGGCCAGAACAGCCTCATTGTCCCCTTTCATTATATCTGAGATTGACCTTTATTAGTTGCCTCTGGGTATGGAATGAGCTGAGCTGAAGCTCTTCAGAGGATGTAGAACCCAAGCACCCATGCAAAGCATGGAACAAGAGGAGGCAGGGTGAACAGGAAAGCCAAAGGGAGATTTCCCTGAGTGCTGATGTTCTCCCTTGAGGGCCCTGACTAACCACTGTAGGAGCTAAGCACGCTTTTGAGGACTCAGCTTTCCAACATCTGGGTAGAACAGGAAAAGATTATTACTCCTGTTAGTGTGAGACAAGAATGGTGAAGCAGAAGACCTCTGAATGCCCCTGAGGATGCTGGTCAGAGAAATTAAATTCTAATTATCCACCAGAATCACTGCTTAATGGAAATTGAGGGCTTTTGCAAACATCAGCTTTTTTGGAGGTGGGGGAAGGAGATAATGAGACAATCTGAAGGAACAAGTTTGATTCTTGGAAAAAGAAAATAATGTTATTTCTCATTGTACACAACATAATTTTTAAACAGACTACTCATAAAAGACAAATCTACAGCAGAGATAGAAGAAACAAAAAACTGAAAGCATTCGACTGAAGCCAGCCATGAAGGAAAAATAGAATAAGTTTGTGTTCTCTGAGATGACCTTGTAAAACATTACAAGATGTTGCCTGGCAGGGGGGTTGGACAAGATGATCCCCAGGGATCCCCCCAACACTATACATTCTGTGATCACCACCAGCATGGATAAGCTCCCTCACCACTGTGAACGTGTAAAATCTTTGAATATCAAAAATAAGCTGATTTTTGTGAGAAGATGATGTATGTATGAGGGTTTTGGTCAAAGAAAGGATTCCCCAATAAATCTCTTCTGCTGTGGGCTAAGAAAAGTCTGTGTGAAGCACTGAGAGAATTTTTAACTGTAGTCTAGAGTAGTTCTTCATATGATCCTTTTATTAATATCGATCTCATAAACAGTGTTCCATGAACAGAACCTGAGATTAAGGGCAAGATTACGTCTCATAATTGATTCTGAATTTGTGACTGGGAGCTTCAGGTTCAACAGGAATGTATTCTGGGTTTCACCTCTCCATAGTCCTAAGAAAGGCTGGAGGTTTATTTAGTGAGTCCACCACTTCTTTCTGAAGCACAGAAAAGAAGATGAAAGCAGCCTCAGCTCCTTCCAACATGCTCTCCTGCTTCTTCTTCCCTTCCCTGCACACATTGCTGAGCGCAGCTGGAACAGGGCAAGGCAGATGACTGCCAATGTTTGCTGCTTAAAATCACTCAGCAACAGAAGGGTACTGCTTTCCAGCACCTGTGGAGGTATGGTATGGCTCTATAGCCGTGAGGAGGAAGCAGTGATTGGAGACAAGAGTCCTCTCCCCACTTCTTTTGAGGCAAATATGAGCATGGCTGGTGTACCGTGATAGGGGTGTCAAGGATAACCTGGAAACTGAGCCTAAACATGTACATTTAAAAAAATATCCCACAAAACCAAGTGATGTTAATGCTTTAAAACAATGCATTGTATATAGAAAGAGAAGAAAAGGGCATTTAAATAAGCCTTTTACTTCACTGTAAGGACTTATTTGCTGCAAATGGGAGTTATTTTCAATGTAAGAAGTATTTGGTGACTCAGAGTCCCCTCAGCGCTGGGCTTGCAGACATAAGGTACCTGCATCTCCCTTCAGAGCAGCTGCCATGGCCTGCAGGCACGTTCAGGTCCTCTGAGATTAAGGATGGACACTTTGAAGGTGGAGAAGCCTCACCTTGCTGTTCCTGCAAATGCCTCCAGCGCTGCTGTCCTTCCCTCAGCGGGTGTAGTGGCCTCTGAGGTAAAATTTGGGCATCTTGCATGACTACAATTATTTTCTAATAGTGGTCATAAAAAAAGAGTGAGCACCACTGTCTTCTTGCAATTTCACATTGGCATGCTTTACGAACATTTATGAGGGAATGAAGTTTCACACGAGCCCTGGGAGGTAGGGAACAGACCCTTACAAAGGAACGAGGCTCCAGCTGGGAGAGGTGTCAGGATGGAGGTTTGTTTCTGGGGAAAGGTAATCACTGTTTTGGGAAACCTGACAACTGCGCCGGGAGGAAAGAGGCTGATGGTGCACAGGCATGTGGAGGCAAGCTCCCCGCTGACAGGGGAGAGCTCCCAGTGCCGGCACCCGAATCCAGCCATCAATCATGCTGAGGCCACATGAGCACCGCCAGCACTCGGCGACCAGACAGAGGCGGCACATGATGCAATGGGCACAGGTGTGCAGCCGGCACCAGGGAAAGGCAGCAGGGCTTTGCATACATAACGCGCCTTTCCTCTGAAGTTCTCAAGGCGATTTGCAAGCATTAATTAATTCTCACAACGCCCAGGGATGGTAGGCAAGGCAGTGTCACTGGCAAATTAATTTCATAGGTAGTGTCTTTGATATCACACGCTCATATGCTCACTGCGCAGGATTTGATGTATTATATTATTTCCCCAACACACCTGCTGCCCTTCAGCTCTTCTATGCAGCATCCTGGATGAAATTATTATTATTTCTATTATTATTATTGCCGTTGTTACTGTTATTATTAACGTTATTACAGCAGGACTGGTGCTATGAAGTGGATGCCTGCATCCGAAGAGAAAGTCATTGCCCCAGAGAGCTCATAACCTAAACAGGCAGGATCCGTATTTGTGCAAGTCCGTGCTCGCTCTCCAAGAATGCTGGCTGTAAAATACCTCAGTAAAGTTGTGCTGGGATTGACAAAGATTGGCCTGTCTGCTGGGTTTTTTTTTTGTGCAGCTCTGCATTTAATCTGTGTTATGGGCTGACTGGGCATGAAGATGTTCTCACCTAAAGATCTCCAGAGCTGTGAGAGTGTGGTGCAGCCACCTGAGAGTCCCACTGACAGGGGTTGACATCAAGCAGATATGATGTCAATACAGAGAATTGAAGATATACAGAGGCTTTTGTCAATAAATGACAGTCTCATATAAAATTATCAAAATTAAGTTTTGGTTTTCGTTTCTTTTTCACTTTCAGAGTGAGCTTAAATGGAAAAGGAGTGGGAAATTATTAAGATAAAATTTTCATAGTAATTGAAACAAGCAGGATATAGAAATTTATCAGCCAGATCTATCTAAAATTTAATGGCCTTGGGAACAGGCATATTACTGGTTGAATTTTACCAGTCCAGGAATTCTGGACATTTAATAGCATGCCTCAAAGCTTTTTTCTTCCTTCCTCCTCTCTTTTCTTCCTATTGGTATTTGCTTTTTGCTTTTCCCCCCCTTTTTTTTTTTTCATCCATTCCCCAGTCAGGTGATCGCAGCTAGGAGATACAGATTGCTTCCCTCAGCTGGCCTAGGGCATGCATAAAAAAATCACATTCATTCAACAGGATATCTAACCTCTTCATGTGTACTGATATATCAGTGCTTTTTTATGTGTGGCATAAATATTTATCTACTGGATAACAGGATGCAAGTGCCATGGTTTGCAGCACTGCAGAGCTGACCTTCAGTCTGGAATTCACATGTTCCTTCAGTAATTTATATTACAGGTTAACTTTACACATTGTCTTTCCTATCTGTGCCCTGGGGAAAGGCAAGTAGTCCAATGTCAGTTCCAAGCAATCTGGATTCTGAGTCACACCTCTTCGGAAATTCTGTTCTGTTTATTGGGCCTGGAACTTTAAAGAAGAAATAGATCTGGTACCATCGTATCCAAAGGCTTATTTCATAAATTTGTTGTATGGTATTCTGAGATCTGGTCGAGTGCTGATTGTTGTCATAGCTTTTGTTTGGGCCAGGTCCTTGACTTGGAGAGTTGAATTCTGGCAATTTTAATTTTTTTCTGTCATTACAGATTGGTAGATGTTGTGTGTGGATCACAAATAACACAGGTGTGAGTATGCTCCCTTGTGGTAAGCCATTTTGTTGTCACATCATTTACTCCATTTCTTTCAAAGTTCATGGTGAAATAATTTGTTTTCTAATAAAGATTGTATCAGTCACACTCTGTGATGATCTTTCAGTATGATAAGCATTTTGGCAGGGCATCCCATTAGCTCAGGCAAGAAAAGGAAGCAGAGATGCTACTTTTTTTTCTCACCAATAACATTGTGCTGAGAATACCCACCAAGCTCTGGAAGATCCAGGTTCAACTCCTCTTCTGCTTAAGGGGATTTGAACTTGTCTCTCCACTTCCCTGACTGCCCTAACCACTAGGGTAAAGAATATTCTAGGGCAGGGCATTCTCAGTTCCTCATATTGAAAACATTTCACTTTGCATAGGTTAATTAAATATTCATGGGAACAGGAAGATGGCAAACCTATGCAAATGACTATGTATCTTCATGGTATAGTCTTTCATTTGGGAGCAGAGGGCCTGGCTTCCACTATCCACATCAATGAATACTTAAATGAGAAATACAAGAAGCATTCATAGAAGCAGGCACAGGAACTGAGGACTTCCCCTTCCAGGTGAATACTAACCACTAAACTAGAAATCATTCTCCCTGTGACACAGGAAATAGTGAAATATATTATACAAATAAAACTGCTCCAACAAGAGAACTTTAGACAGGTCTGTCTTGAAACCTTGCACTGTGAATATTCACCCATAACTTGAGACTTGGGTTCAAGTTCCTTGAGAAGAAACTATGAGCTTTAATTACCAAGGTGTGTTCAGTCCATCCCTGGTTAAAAAGGGGCATTGCCACTATTTCTTGCTCTTGCTTGCCTGCTTAATTTTTTATGCCTTTTTTAGGTGATTAAAGGATGGTTGTGTTGATGAATGGTGTATTTATTTTGTACGATGTTTGTTCTGCACCGTATTTGGTTTTTGCCTTTTTTGGGTGAGCCAAAGGGATGGATGATTGCCTTCTGCACAGGCTTCACAGTAGTGGCTTTCCCACCACTGTCAGATTGTGCTGCTGAACAGAAACTTGTGTTGTTGCTGATTTATCGTATGGGGACTGACCACTTGTCTTTTTGGTCAATGACAATCCCACCAATTTCCAACTCAACCTCCTCTTCATCAATGCTAGTGAGACTGAGGAGAGCTTGGGAAATTCCACTAGGTAGACCTTGCAGATGGAGAAGGAAGAGGAATGTTTAGAATGGGTTTATTGGATTTCCATGTCAAGGTTTTGATGGAAGAGGGGCTGCAGGGGTGACTTCCATGAGGACACCAGAAGTTGCACCCATGTTGGACAGAGACAGCTTGGACGACTCCAGGACAGACCTGCCACTGGACATGGGTAACATTGGTAGCAATAACATATTCAAGAAAGGGAAAAAATGCTACACAGCAGATGGGAGAAAAAAAAAGGAAAATAAATATGAGACACACAACCCTGCAGACACCACGGTCAGTGAAAAAGGAGGGGGAGGATGTGCTCCAGTCTCCTGCAGTCCATGGAGAAGACTGTGGTGAGGCAGCTGTCCCCGTACAGGCCGTGCAAGTTCTCAGTGGAGCAGAGATTCTACTGCAGGTTGAGGAGGACCCCATGTAGGTGGATGTGCCTTGAAGGAAGCTGCAGCCTGTGGAGAAGCCAAGCTGGAGCAGACTCCTGGCAGGAAGTGCAGGCCATAGAGAAGAGTCCATGCAGAGCAGGTTTCCTGGCAGCACATGCAAAACCTTAAGGAACCATGACAGAACAGTTTGTGAAGAACTGCAGTGCATGAGAAGGATCCACACTGGAGAAGTTTGTAAAGGAGAGAAGCTCATAGGAGACACCCCTATCAAAAGCAGGGGAAGAACATGAGGAGGAAGGAACAGCAAGGATGAAGAACTGTGAACTGATCACAACCCCCATTTGACATCCACCTGTGCCACTTTGAGGGAGAAGGGAGGAAGGTGTTTTTAGATATGTTCATATTTCTCATTTTCCATCTCTGATTATTTGGCAATAAGTTAAAATAATTTCCCTAAGTCAAGCCTGTTTTGACCATGATGTGGTGTTCTTGTCCTTATCTTGACCCATGAGCTTTTAATCATATTTCCTCTCCCAGTCCTGTTGAGAAGGGAGAGTGATAGAGCAGCTTGGTGGGCACCTGCCAGCCAGCCAGGATCAGCCCACCACAAGGGTTTTGTCTCATCTCTCTTTAATTATCTCCAACAGAGTTGGCCTCATCTGAGCTAATCTGGGCTTTGCTGTCAGTCAGTGGAGAGAAACAAGATTTCTAAGAGGCAGTTTCATCTTATCTTAATGGAGACATAAATACAAAGCAGATGAAACTTATTTTTCAAGCTCTTGTTGCTCTGCTGACTGTTGAGGAAGCCTAGAGTGTTTAACTCAGATGTAGGTAGCTACATCACAGCTACTAAGAGTTCAGAAGGTGGCTCCTTCTTCTGAATTTTATGATTTCTTTAAGATTTATTTGTGGTCTGTGGTTCTGATTGCCCTGGAGACTTGAGATGGTTCTGCACATACCCAGTGGCAGAAGAGCTTTGTAAAAGGAAAATACGAGCTCTGATCATGGGATGCAATTCCAAGCAGTGCTGAGCCTCAGTCTGGTAGCAAAGAGCAGCACTGGTGGTACTGTCCCAGATGTAGAGGCAGCACTGATGCTTCAGTCAGGTGCTGGAGTCATATTAGAAAAGTTCAAGAGAAGAATGTCACCAATACTCCAGAGTGAGCCTGTTCACACCCAGCTGAGGTCTCTCTTCCTCTCCTTCTTTATATACTGCAGAGCTAGGATACCTGGGCCTCATTGACAGCTGGATCTCAAAGGCACCCAGGACATGAATCTCACTGCAAAAAGCAGCACTTACTTTCCCCCATCTCTGCACAGCTTTAGGAATAAGTTGTTGCAGAAACATAGCAGTGTTGAAGAAGATACAAACTAAAGGGAAACAAGTGTCACGTCCATTCTTTTCATCTTTATATAATTCTTATTCTTTGTTTTAATTGATATCAGATTTATTTAATGAAACGAGAATATGCTCACATCTGGCTTAAATCCCTATAGTTTCCTCAATCAGTAGACCATACTTTTGCATTTTCACCAAAACGTGAAGAATCGGGATGAACCCGAGCACACTGATAATGCTGGAATCTGGCTTCCCAAAGGCACGATGCATCGTTTCAGATGTTGCAAAACTGAGTCACTGACACTGATGTGACTAATCTTAACGATGTGCTTTGATTCCATAATATGTCGCTGTAAAGTTTGACATGTTTGATACATCCATTTCAGCATTCCAGGGTAACTTTCTGTTCCCACAGTGAATCCACTCACTGGGGAGACAAATTGTCTGTGGGGAAAAAAATATCCCAACTCAGTCCTTGAAACACACAAGCTAATTTTCCTTTAAATTCGTCTATGGACCAAATTTTGCCCTCATCAAGGGATGCAACTTTCATTGAATATACTATTCGTGTATCCAAAGGCAAAATTTGTTCCTATCTATCAATCTACCTACTATTTTATCTACTATCTGTCTGCTTAACTCTATTAATTAGTTAATGTTTGTAAAACACTCAAAAGATGTAAAGCCCTATAGAAATGCTAAGTATTATAATTATTGTTATCTGACTGCTGTATCTCTTTACCTATCTAGCTATCTACCTTCTCTATCTATTATAATAACAATAATACTTAACACTTATATAGTGTTCTTAATCTTCAAAGTACTTTACAAACATTAACTAATTAATCTAATCTAGTCATCTTGCAAACAACTCTTCTAACAAACCAGTGGTTGTTTCTGTAAAATAAAATTCTTTGCAAAAAGAAGACTGTTACTTTGGGGGGGGTTATTTTGTTCAGGTTTGGCTATGATAAGGTAATAAATATGTATTAAAGCAAAGAAGCAAGAAGATAGATGAGAAAAGCTCCACCACTAGGTAATGCAGAGCTTATAACACCTTGCAGTTACAGACCATGAAGATGTCTCCTGGTCAGCTTATTCCTGAATTCTGTGCCATCTTAGCTTTAATATAGAGAATTCCTGCTACAAAACTGTGACTTTTTTTCCTTGTTTTTTATAAAGAGCAGTGGAATGCTTCTACAAGTTTCCTTTTTCTAGATTATTGTCTAATGTGAAGCAAGGCCAAGGTTTTCAAATGGAACAGCTCAAGCTGAGCTCTTTAACCCCACATCTGCAAAGATACTTAGGCAAATTTTTTTGTCCTTTTTTGTCCAGAAACTGTTGTGATGATGACGCAGAAATTTCAAATTGCTCATAAGGGCAATGGGGCAAGGAGTCCAAAGCTACTGAGAGGAAGAGACCAGCTTACTTTTAAAACAAATGCACCTTGAATAGCTCTGCATGTCTTCATCTAGACTCACACTGGCACTGAGTAAAGACAGTGCTGAGTGTGTATTTTCACAGCATTCTGGAGATGCAAGGTAGAGATCAAAAAGTGTGCGAAGGGTTTTTTGGGGCAGACATGTGGTTTACCTTTGTGCTTCTAAATAAGTGAAGGTCACCCACACTGCTTGACAATGGTCACCCAACTGCCTGACTTTGTTTTAGACTTTAATTTTAAAGAACAGTCTTCTACAGAGAGGGGTAAGAGAGCTGTCCTGTGCCATTTGGTGTGGGGACTAAGAATCAGCCGTGGCTCTGTTACACCTGAGATGTGAGGTACAGACATAATGAAAGCTTATCCAGACTTTATGTAGCTTACAAAAGCACCAGCACCAGAGAGAAGAAATTGAAATAAAAAGAAATAGAAAAATGATTCTGTTTTCCACTTGATGAAAGGGTAGGATTTTTCTTTTTTAAATTTCCTTTGTGTTGAAGATGTTTCCTCCTCCTGCTCCTCCTCTTCCTCCTCCTTCTCCTCCTTCTCCTTCTCCTTCTCCTTCTCCTTCTCCTTCTCCTTCTCCTTCTCCTTCTCCTTCTCCTTCTCCTTCTCCTTCTCCTTCTCCTCCTTCTTCTTTTTTTCTGGTGTTTTTCTATATGTCCTACTTATTTATTTACATAAACAAAATGTGCAGGGACAGTTCTGGTAAGAGCTAACCTAAAAGTCATTTAGGATTCTCCACCGAGCTCTCCCAAGGCAGCCAGACATGTGGCAAAACTGTGACTGCTATTGGACAGATAATTTTATCTCTATTAATTCTAAACAAAAAAAAAAAAAAAAAAAAAAAAAAAAAAAAAAAAAAAAAAAAAANAAGAATCAGCCGTGGCTCTGTTACACCTGAGATGTGAGGTACAGACATAATGAAAGCTTATCCAGACTTTATGTAGCTTACAAAAGCACCAGCACCAGAGAGAAGAAATTGAAATAAAAAGAAATAGAAAAATGATTCTGTTTTCCACTTGATGAAAGGGTAGGATTTTTCTTTTTTAAATTTCCTTTGTGTTGAAGATGTTTCCTCCTCCTGCTCCTCCTCTTCCTCCTCCTTCTCCTCCTTCTCCTTCTCCTTCTCCTTCTACTTCTCTTCTCATTCTCCTTCTCCTTCTCCTTCTCCTTCTCCTTCTC
>VZRQ01018914.1:2571692-2585172 GCA_013397975.1 Machaerirhynchus nigripectus | reverse complement strand
ATTTTTTTCTTTATAATTCAAAAAAAAAAAAAAAAAAAAAAAAAAAAGAAAGAAAAAATGAAAAAGAAAATAAAAGTCATTTTTCATCACGTTCCCAACAACATCTCTTCCTCCAACAGCTAGGTTAACATAAATCATACCTCCTCCAACTAAAAATCAACAAATCTTATATTGCTTTCTCAGGCTTTCTTGCAGCTATGGATGCATTTTTTCCAGGTACAGGCTCAAAACACCACTTTACCACTGCAAAAGATTTCAGAAGTACAGCTGCCTTTCCTGGAACAGAGCTGTCATCCTGCAATAGGTATGTTTTTAAATGAAAAATGAAACAAAACAAAACAAAAAAGTGTCATTAAAGGCAGCGACACAGGGCTGAATTCAGGTTGTGCATCATTCATCCTGTCATCTGGAAGAGAATGGCATATTGAGTTGGAGCAATTACAGGCAAATCAGGCTTCCAATACAATCAATGCAATAAGCAGCTGTGCTGTTTGTGCTACAAATGCACAGAAGCTGATCTGAATGTGGTTCCTGTCAGTCAGGCATGACAGCCAGCTAGGCTGAAATCCAGGTGATACAGCCTCAGCCATGCACTCCCCGAGTCACCTTGTACACAAGACCTAATCTAACCCCGACCTTTGCGTCTTATTTTTGCTCCAGCAGTGCACCTCATAAATACAGTGCTTTGATGGTCTTAAATGTTATACCCAGCAGGGCTTGAAAATGAAAGTGCTTAGTTGAAGCTATGGTTGCAAATGAGAAACACGTACTCAGTTGACATCTACTAATAAGGGGTGCATTGAGGTGCAAGGCGTATAGAAACCTGTAATTAAAGGTTGAGGTTGGAAAAAAAATTGGATCCGGAATCTGGGAGACTTTGGCTAGAAAGGGTGAAGACATCACTGAGTGTTTGCAAAATATTAGACTCCTGGAACACACTTGCAGAGGTGACATATCTCAAAGGTGGGCAGGTGAAGCTGATGAGGAAGTGACTCGGATCCTCTTTAGAGCAGCAGTAAAAGAATTATAAATTATGTGATTTTGGATAGGTGGGATGGGGCTCCCTGTTCTCACCTTGACCCCTGTATTCACCACAGAGTGTCTTTAACAAAGTGTCTTAACAAATACAACTACAGCTCCTCCTCCTCCCATCTCCTCCTCTCTACTCCCTAGAAAGGTTCCTGGAATGTTTCTTAGAGAAGGGAAAAAAGCCCACCTTTATTTGAGCACACAAAACTCCATGTGCAGAAACCCAAACCTCCTGGTTTGTTTGAATTCAAGGCACTTTGCACAGCAACTGTTACTTACACGCTCCCCTCAGTGACGCAGAGGAGGACAGAACACGTTTTTAATTGCAAAGTCAAATGGTTATGCACGGGTCCTGTCATGCTTGTGAGAACTTGTTCTTCCCCAACCCTCCCTCTCCTCCCTGCTGAGACAGCCTTGCCAAAACCCTGCTTGAGAGTGGTCACAGGGAAAACATGAAGCCTCGCAGGGATTTGGGGAGTAGACACCGATCTGTCAGAGGTGTCACCAGAACTGGATATATCTGCTGATCTGTTACCACTTGTTAATTACGGATTCAGCAGCTAATTGTCATAAATCTTGGTAAGAGATGTGGAATGAGGCAGAGTTTTTAAAGCAGCATGGCCTGGATTGGTTTGCATCGGCAGGAATGATCGCCCCGTGCCAGGGCTCTGCTGCTGTGTGATACCTCAGTGAATACCTGTATTGTTACAAGTGCCAATTGGTTCCCAACAGCATTTCTGACATTCCTTTGCAGGAATGGTGAGTGTCCAGGACTGTAATACACTGACTTGTTGAAGGATTTTGTTTAATAAACCCAGAGATGCTGGCAGTCACAGCCAAACAGATGTTTTACAGGATGAAATCTTGCACCCTTCATCAGGCTGAACTTCTGGTCCACCACTCAGAAAGTAAAGCACTACTGTGCCAAGCAGGATTGAGGTCTCATGCTTTGACTGAGCAAACCCACAAATCAGGCGCTGCCTCAGTGAGGGTTAACATTCTTTGCATGTGATTCAGCCCGTCAGAGTTTGAACTTGGAAAGAAAGGGATTTAGCAAGTTTGATTCAGCTTTAGGTATCCTTTCCAACATTTCAGCCATGTCTAGTTACCCACCATCTTACTCCACCTGATTTTGATGATTCTCTGCGTCTTGAAAGCTGCAGTTCAGGGTGGAAAGGGTAAAGCAGAGCCTTCAACTTCTCAAAGGCATTGAATTTACTTAAATGCCGAGCAATTTCTCAGGAAGTCAAGTCCCTTCAGGGTATGTGTGGTTGAATATCTAAAAATAACTACTTGAAAGATTCTGTGGGTCTAAGGATCACAGGCTCTGTATTCATGTGAACCAGTCTTCAGATAAAAGATCACAACTAAATTTCTGTTATTGTTTGACTGGCTTTTCATTTGGAGAGAGTAGAGTCAAGGTTGCATGCAGAAAAAATATCACTCTTAACAACTAACTCTTGGTTTTCAGAAATTTTGCTCTGCTTTTTATTTCCTAGTCCTTTTCCTGTTTTCAGCCAGTTTTTGTAATGTTTTCATCAAGTCCAAGTTTTTATCTAGACCAAGATTACCAACTGCTTTTGGAAATAAAACCTAATATCTGTCACATATTCCACTGAAATCTGCCAAATTTTCCAGGTAGAAAGACACAACAATCTATTTTAGGACTGGTTTTCACTAAAGCTGGCTGAAAACTCCGCAGTGGAATGTTTGTTTATTTTCCCAGATGAAAAAGCTGATTCATAGTAATTCAAACATTTTGCTGAGATGGTTCAGTTTTGATTCAGGTGTGACAAACTTCAAGCAGGACACAATTAACCTCTAATGAGTAGATTCCTGCCAGGGATTAGACTTGCAAGGTGCTGTGGCCTGGTGGGAATCATCTCCTCTGGAGCACGTCAACACATCAGGATAGTGGCCACCAGGGAATGAGAAACCTGAAAATGTTTAAATGATTCATGTTTAAAAGTTGTGATGTTTTCCGCTTGATGGAAAAGGAGACAGATGGAGGCCAGAACAGCATTACTCAATTCTTCCCTGAGCTTCCATGTCTGTCCATCTAGCTGTCTAAAAATCAGGATCAATTGCTTTGTCAGGATAAAGTAAATATAGGGGGTTTATTCTGAGTGAAAAAGAAAATCAACTTTAAAATACTGAAACCTGGTCTACAGAGAAGGATTTTGCTATACCAAACACTAGGGCTCATAACAACCCTTGGCCATTAATGTTCATTAATTGTTTAATTAAAAAAGGGTTAATCCCGGTGTGGGAAATGTAAAATTACTTCTTGGGCATGAGGGGGAAAAATTTGCTCTGTATATTATTAAGCACACACAGGTGAAGGTATTTCTGACTAAACTCTGCAACCCACATTTTTTATTTCTGAAGGCAAAAGCTTTTGTGTACTGAAAGCAACCATTTATCTTGCAGAAAGCAGAGATGCACATCAACAGACACCAATAAAGCAAACAACAAAAATTAACCTCCCACAAATCCAGACATAAAAAAAGGTAATTGAAAACAAAAATTGGTTGCAAAATATCTGTTTTGAAATTTATGCAACTGTGATTTTTTGGAAAAACCTTGAAAAGGACCAGAAATACCTTCTTTGCTTTAGACTGAGATAATTTTTAGATCTAATTTCACCTAAAACCTCATAGGAAATATTTTGGGGTTGACATAAGGCAAGTCAACTATCCTCAGCCATACTTCCCTTGTTTTTTGGTATTGCATGCAGTCTATGACAGCCCTGGAATATCAGGATTGATGCAAAATGTCGATGAACTGGATCACCAGTAATTTTCCACAACGGAATGACTCTTGACTTAAAGGTAATCTCAGAATCTGGACTAAAATACCAGAAAATTTCGTTTCATTGGCTCATTAACTCCATTTAGTGCTGAACTCCTGCCTGAGAGAGGAAAACACCAGGAAATATGTCGTGGCCCAAAGAACTTAAATCTCTCGCTTTGCTCTTCCTGCTGCTCTGGGGAGGCCAAGTAAAGAGCAACAAACCTTTCCCTGCTGCAGGTGGTTTCCTTCCAGCATGGTCATCCCTTCTCCTCAGCGTGTGTGCAGCGTGGCAGCGCGTGCAGGTGGCTGCGTGCTTGTGTGAACCACGTCACCCACTCGCTGACACGTTCTGGTCCCTTTGGAGCTGACTGGGTCCCAGCTGTGCTCCAGCAAACACACACGTGTCCCAAAAACCAGAGCTGGGTCTTGGAGCTTCCATCTCTGGCAATCCTTTTCCTTCCTTCTACCCGGATCCAAGCCCAGCCTCCGTCGCTGATGACAAATGCAGCAGCCAGGGTGAGACGAGTGGTTAAGTTAATGATGATTTAACACTTCGCAGGCTGCTGTCCCAGGTGATTATACATTCTTTGCATTTGTTTGGCTGGAAATATGGAAAATTAATTAGTAGCAGAAGGGTATAACTTTGCCAGCCATTAACTGAATTATACGTAAGTGTTTTCTTTGTCTGGCAATATCTTACCTTGTCCTTGTGCCAAAAATATCTCATAACTTGGTGTTATATTCTCTGAAGACAACCTTTTCAATGACTTTATGAGTGAAATACTGTAATACCAGTAGGAAAGGATTTTTTTTCCCTTATTTAATTTTTTTTGGTGTTGATGGAAAGGGACATAGCTATATTTCTGAAGGTCAAGTGTTTGGAACCAAAAGTTGCTTTCTTACTCAGTTTTTCTTTTAAATTGTCAGTGAAAAATTAAAAAGAAATCCCAGCTAAAGATGAAAAAAACCCAAGAAAACAAGAAAGGAAGAATATTTTCTAAGTCTAAATACTGTTGTTTACTTATTTTCTGATGGAAAGTAAAATGCCATTGATATCTGGGAAAAAAGAGAGAACCAGGTTTGTCATCTGCCTCCAATCTTTATTTTGTAGTGAGAAGTATTACAGCTGAGGTGCCTTCTGTCTGTATATTTACTCTAGTACAAAGATTGATATAGCCTGATATGTGTTGCAGTATTAAAAGAAAAAGTGAAAGGCAAAAGAAGAAATACCTAATCTCTTGCTCTAGACATGTTTTTAGAAGGCTATTATAAAGCAGACAGCTCCTAATTGACCTGATGTCCATTAATCAACAGAGCTACAATCACATTATCTTTCCTCCACTCTGGCCTTAATGCTTGGTCACAGCTTCTCCCTTCCATCATTTCTGGAAGTCTATAAACCCAGTCTGCTTTGGATGGCAGGTGAGAGCTGAGGATATCTCCTGTTGACTCTCCTGTTTCTCTGCAGAAGGTATTTTCTGGCTGCTGGACGTTAGGCTGCACATGCTTCTGGCCACAGGTATAAAATGCAACTCATGGGAACCAGATGTGAATTTTCAGCACGGCAAATGTGGGCCAGGCAGAGCCTTTGGTGCCTAATGGATGCATTGCCCATTGTCTCATAGAACAGGGGGATGGTCTGAGAGGATGTCTGGGATGTTTCTTGCTCCCCTTGCATGTAAAGGCACACGCCATTCACCAGGCTTTCTGCAGCAAATCGCCCACGAGTACCTGCCTGCTTTCAGAATTAATCAGTGTTGACTTGGAAGCATTTTCGTCTGCATAAACTTTCCTTTCCCTTCCTCGTGCTGAGACAAGCTGCCATGCGTGCTGCAAGTACAGCGGAAGTGCTGTCTAGACACCCAGAGCATCTCTGTGAGCATGAGACTTGCCATGCACAAAAGGCTGTTGGCAGGCTCATCTCCCACTCCCTTGGCCAAGGCTCCAGCCACAAAAGCCATGTCTAGTCAGTTGAATGTGCTTTCAAATGTCAACCTTTGGACTGATTAACCAATACAAGGAAAGATCTTGACTGTGGCAAAACCCAGAAGTGTCTAAGGGAGAATTTGCAAAGGGTTTAAGCAAGTTGGTCTGTGTAGAGTTTTCTTGCCTTGCAACACAAAGTGATCCAAATTCCTCATTGCTAGTGGATCTTTGTGGTGTCCATTCAGGGACCATGGAAGAGCTCTTTGGAAGGGACTTCTGAAGGTCACCAGTCCCACCTCCATCCTGCAGATGGCCCCTTTCCAACACCAAAGTAGGCTAGCCATGGATGTGATAGATGAGTCTTGAAAATCCCCAAGGATGGAGATTTCACAGCCTTGCTGGGCTGTAACCTGCTGGTCACGCTCCTCCTAATGTAACCCAGCAAAACGTTTATTATATTCACTGTTTATTATATTATTCTCTGTTGTCTCACATTCAGTTTGGTGTCCTCTTTGAAGCTGGGCTGTTATTTAGCCCGTCCCCTGCCTCTACTGGTTCACAGGTTTATTCTACCCCAGGTGCAGAAATTATACTATAGTTGCTGTACTTCATGAAGTCTCTGCTGCCCCAGTCTCCAAGTCTTTAAAAACCTACCTGTCTTGAAGATCAACTGTTCAGGTTATCAGCTACTTGTAATGCACTCTTTACCAGCCACTAAATGGACAGTGAGCTGCATTTGACAACCATTTGTACTCAGTATCAGGCTGATTTTCCACTTTTCTGGTTGTTTATTCCTTCTCCATCTTCTTAATGGTAATGGTGTGGGTGACAAAATCCTTATATATTAAAGATATGTAGTATCTGCTGCTCTTCCCTTGTTCTTACAGCCAGCCAATTAATTACAGAAGGCAATCAGGTTGGTTAACAAGGATTTGCCCCAGAAAAAGCCTTGTAGACTGTTTGTGATTGCTTCTTGTCTTTCAGTAGATTGGAAGTGGAGACCAAGAGGATATGCTCCCAGACCCTTCCAGGCCCTGAGGTGAGACTGGCCGGTGTATAGTTCCCTGGTCTTCCCTTTATTCGCGCTCTCATGGAATTGTTTTTATGCCTTTAAGTGATTTTAGGTCCAGCTGAGCTTCAGCCTTCATGACACTACCCAGACTGAAGTGTTAACTCCATCCTGACACAAGAAAGAACTTAGGAAAGACAGGATTTCTTGAGACCTTTGCCTGCGGACCGGCGCGCGTGCTCTTGCAGCTCATCCTGAAGATGCAGGAAGACCCACCAGACCTTACAACTTTACACAGATGTTTTTCAAGAGGTTTGTTTTATGGTTGACGTGTGAAGCCATACAGTTCCTTCCCCTCTCTGTGTTCTGCGTGTTGGAAAGCCACCTCCCCTCGGTATGGTGCTCGCAGAAAATGTGTCTGGTTGAGGGGGAAGTGGGCTTGCAAACCCACTTTTGTGCAAGGCACAAAGGGAAAGGGGTGTCTTGTAGTCTGCAGCAAAACGAGAGGAGGCTCTCTGCTCTCTTCAAAGGGCTTCCTCTTCCCCTTCTCTCTCTATTGTGAATTCTTTAAAAAGACCACCCTTCCCTTCTGCAGAGGGAAAACATCAAAGGGAATGGTGTGGTGGGGTATTTCCTTGTGAACACTGACTTACCTTACAAAGGTGAGGAGTTCACAGGAGGTTCTCTCTTGTGAAGCGTGTTCTGGCTGCCTGGCTTTGAATGCTGAGCTCACTGGGAAAATGTTCTTACATCTTCAGGCAAGCAGCTTTGCTGCAAAGCCAAATCTCTTCCTCTCCCTCCCACTTCTTACTTACCCTGAAATTTATTATTTAATTTAATGTAATTTAATTTAATTTTTTTATTATTTTATTTTTATTTGATTTTATTTTAATCATTTCATTTCTATTGAACTTCATTTTTTACTTTATAATTTTATACTAATTTATTTCATCTTTCATTTAATTCAAATTCATATTTATTTCTTTTGTTTTTTGGACAACACTAAAACATCTTAGGCCTTCAGGGTTTTGTGAGTTTTTATTTTTATATGGAGGTAGTCACAAAAACTGAAGTCCAACAGAAAAACAAGATTTCCCACAAAAATTTTGTTTTAAAAGATTCAGTCTTTTATCTATTAGGGTACATTTACATGTGAGGATGTGAATCTATCCAATCCCAGGATATGGGGAAGAGATAAGTTTGCTCATGCTTGTTTCAGCATAAGATTTTGATTGTTTTATTGGCTAATAAGCTTAGCAAGAAGAGTCAGCAATCAACCAGCTGTATCAAATTCTTCAGTGAGTTGGAATTTAAGTTTAATGCCATTAAAATAGCTCCAAAAGCCTCAATTTCCCCTGGTTTAGGGGAAACTTGGTGGCTATTAAAACTGTGAGAGGTTTTTTTTCCCTTCTGTGTGTTTATCCTTGTAGTAGTGCTGTTTTTATCCTAGTTTTTATCCTTGTAGTGCTGTCATCCAAAAATCAGTGGCTAAAACCTGTCTGTAGACAAGGGTAAGGCAGAAAGACCCTCTTCAATCCATCATTCCACATCTTTTAATGCTTGCTCATTGGTATAAGACTATATATGAATAAAAAATATATAAAATACATATGGTGTGTATATATATATTATATATACATATATAAAGTGTAAAAGACAATGAAAAAAAAATCATTTTATCCATGAAACTCATGAGGATGAGTCTCCATGGCTTACCTTGGAGCAAGTACATTAGTTCTTACATCCCATGGGTTTTTGGATGTTCCCAGCCCTGTTGCAAGGATCATTCACCTCCTCATGAAGCCACTGCCCCAGCACTGCATCATGTTGGAAGGCAAACTCAGGCTGATTTTCACAGTGGCAAAGTTTTGAAGAAGGGAAAAGGAGGCTGGAAATCACTGGGAATTGCTAATCAATTATGAGAGTTGCCAAAACCACCCAGGTGTTCAGCTCAAGCACGTTATCCTGGAGCAGCCAAGTGGGGATGTCAGCTTCAATACCACATGTCCCTGAGTCTCAGTACCAAAGTGACATTTGGAATTTGGATATCTAGACCTAAAAAAAGAATGTTTCCCCTTCACAAACCCCCAACACTCCTACATATCACAATATCTATCGTATTCACAATCCAGTGTTAAATCAGTGGTTGGACTCAAATATCTGAGAGGACTTTTCCAACCTTAATTATCCTATGATTCCATGATTCTAAACATGAGCTCCATCCAAGACGCCTCAGAGCCCAGAGAGTTGTTTCAAGCTAAATCCCAGCTGTGACTCAGAGTCTCACAGCAGAATCTATATAACTGTGTGGATCACACTGGAAGCCAGTTGTGCAATAGCTGGGGGGGGGAAAATCTAAAACCAAATCCTCTCTGTTCAGGTGGCAGTCACAAACCTTACCAATCCATCAGGGTGAAGAGCAGAGGAAATCTTTAATCAGGAGCTAAATGTAAAGGATCTGATTTTAGCCCAAGTCATGAAGGTTGGCCAGAGCACGTGAGTATTTCTGAAGTCAGTGTGCTGAATGGAGAATCAGTTTCTGCCCTTGTCAGCACTTTGGTCTGTGTGTGGTTTCCCCATTGCCATTAGCTCCAGGCATTTTGGAAATGTATTCCTCCTGCAAGGCAGAGTGGGAAGGGCTGACAAGGTGGGTTAAAATATTGAGTAATGAGGATAATTAATCAAGGGTCTTCTGCAGAATTTCTATTTGGTGTTGGGGGCTTTTTTTTTGGTTTTTTTTTTTTTGTCTCGGGGCAACGAGCAGCCTCCAGTGGGCCTCCGGCAGCAACGTGGGCGCTCACAGGTTTTCAGGTCAGAGTACTTGACCTCAAGACTGCTGTCTCTTCAGGCTAGATTGCTGCAAATTGAGAAGGTTATTAATTGGGAGGTAATCTGAAGGTTGTCTTGTGCTGAGGTTATTGCCAGTAAGGGGTGGGAGATGGTCCCTGGCTGAACAGATGTGTAGAGTAAGAGGATGAGTAGCAGGAGGTGAGAAGTAAGGGCTATACAGCTTTTTAGTCCTCAACACCTCTGACTCTCTACCTGGAGCAAACTCAAGGCTTCCTAGAAAAAAGGACAAAAACCATTTTGGTGGCTGTCCAGCAGCAAGCCATCCTATAGCCATGTAGCTCATCCTGACTCAGTCCTCACCAGTGACTTCAGCCTGTACCTGCTGCAAGGTGCTGAGCCCTCCTTGTACATTTGAGGGGCTGCAGACAGTGACTGTTTCCTTGGTATGCAAGGACTAAGCATGCAGCAGCTGCTCACTTTTAATTTTAAAGGAGAATCACAGAATCACAGAATGATTTGGTTTGGAAGGGAATGTAAAAATCATCCAGCTTCAATCTCCCTGCTGTGGCAGGGACATCTTCCACTTAGAGAAGGGAGAAATCATCAAAATGGCAAGGACAAATAAAACACTTTGAGGAGCAGAATACAGCCTTCCTCTTCCCCTGGTGTTGTTTAGTAACTTGAGGTTACATTTTGGGCTGCTGTTCAGGAAATTCAACTAACCCTGGTAGGAAAAACGGTGAAGCGTAGCTGCAAGATAAATAAATTATTCAAGGACCAACTGCTCCTTTAGGCATTTTACCCCTTGGGGCTGAAAACACTCGAACAAGTCTCATGTCACTTGCATATGATATTACTGCTTTTCCCAAAACACTTTTCCTTCCTCAGAGGAAACAGCTTTAATTAATTCTCCGAACAACATTTCTGCCAAGACTAACTGGTCAAGTGTATTCATCAAGTTCCAGCAGCACTCAGCCTGTGTCTTACAAAACTTGTCATGACTGATTTTTACTCCTTTTGCACTGGTTGTAAAGAGATGGATTCAAAGGCATTTCTTCTCATGCAGGTCCAGATTGAAGCCCATGTTTAACAAAAAGACCGTAGTGATGTATTTTGCTGAATTGGGACCTTTTATAGGACAGATGAACCGAGCCCCTTTTTGTCATTCTGTTTTTGAGTAAACATTTCTGCAGTGTAACATTAATTATGGATTCTCCACCTTGATTCAGTATCGCGTTTAGGCTGCTATTCCCTGTTAAATCATCTTCCTTGACATGTGAAATTCAGGCTGCCTTTGTTAGATTAAAGTCTTTTTATCTGACCTGCCTTTAAGCTTCATCTACTTAGTCATATCACTGGGTAGGTAACAGAAAATTGCCAATATGTCACCCAGTGGGTAAATCAATTCATGAAAGGAGGCCTAGTGCTTTTAGATTGACTGCAGAATGGCTCTTTTCTTTTTTTCCAAGCATATCTTCCTCAGCACACCTGGGTATTCCTCCTGAGGGCTCAGGAAAAAAGTTTGAATTGCCTTGTTCTTTATTAGCTACATCCCGTCTCCTTTATATTACAGGTGAACGTGATTTGCTCCACAGTGCGGTGTATTCCTGAGAGAGGGACTGAAAGGAAAAGGGCAAATTATCCTCCCAGTGATGTGGAAAGCTGGAAAAGCGCTGGCAGGGAAATTATCACCAGTAAAAATCTGGGATATTCTCTGCATATGTTGGAGAGGCGGCACCCTCCCGAAGGGGTGAGCTCGAGGCACAGGTGAACCTTTGCTGGAGAAATAAGACCAAAAGTCTCTTAAGTGACAAGATTTCTTGGGTGCTAATTCCAGAAGTTTTTAGAGAAAAAAGGTGTTATTTTCAGAAAGCCCCCAAAACCATCTATCCAGGGGTGCAAATTGGTTAGGGAAGTGTTGGAAAAAAGAAGAGCATTTCTTATCTGTGCATTGTACCAAACCTCTAAGGGCTCCATGGGAAGACACTTGAGAGAGCAGGGTGGAGTTGGATGTTTTCCTTGGACAACAACTGGTTTTGCATGAGAATTTTTGGGGAAACTGAGGCAAGAAAGTGCATCTAATGTCTTACTCTTTTCTTTTAATCTGTGTACAACACTTGTGCCTTACAAAAGAGAGTGATTGTTTGAATCACAGAATGGTTTGGTTTGGAAGAAACCCTAAAGATCATCCCATTCCAGCCTCCTGCCATGGGCAGGGACACCTTCCACTATCCCAGGTTGTTCCAAGCCCCGTTCAGCCTGGCCTTGGACACTCCCAGGGATGGGGCCGCCCCCGCTTCTTTGGGTAACCTGTGCCAGGGCCTCACCACCCTCACAGGGAAGAATTTCTTCCTAATATCTGTTCTAAATCTGACCTTGGTGAGTTTAAAGCAACTGAAACTTTTTGAGACTCCTTCCTGTGACTGCGGGTGATTGCTGATTTCACGTCCAGTGAACAAGGAGCTGTCAAAGGTTAGTGTTCTGGGAAATCTTGGCTTCTTCTTCTGCTTGAGGTGACACTAAACAGCTGAACTGACCTGAGCAACTGAACTGAAGGGTTTGGGTTCTCAGTAGGAAACAGCAAACTCACAGTATTTAGAATAGGAGGCATCAATCCAGGGCCGTCCAAAGTGCAAGAGGCACAACAAATTCTCCTGGAGAGTTTTACAACAGACAACAAGCTTTACCAGAACCACACGTGTATTTTAGTGTGATGTGATGGGCAGAAGGAAGAAGAAGAGATAAGACTTGTGATCTCCCTGGTCCCTTCCAATCTGCCACAATACAGTCTATGGGAGGCTCAGTTTTCCCAGGTTACATCTGGACTCTGGAAACAGAAATCCTGAGCCAGTGGAGATATTTCTGCCAAAAAATGTTTAGCAGTAACAAATTGAATTCTCAGTTTCAGAAGACTTTAATTTTTTTGCACAATTTAAAAATAATGCCTCTCTATGTACATAAACCTAATTTTTAATTTTTTAAGGAAAAAAGATCTTCTCCTATCTTAGAATATTGAAAAATTGCCAGAGCAGAAAAAAACCATCTTTTTGGCTAAAATCTCAAAATTTTTCAATAGTTACCTCTGATTCTGATCTAATGCTTCTTGAAAATGCTTTGAAAATGTCAAGCAGCGTATTCTTGGTGCTGTGATCTATATGTCTATCACAGACAGGAAATACAAAATTTTTTGCATTCTTCTTCAGAAAAATTTTTGGGCACTGTCACCCTTATTGTTCTCTCCCTTAAAGTGAAAATCAGGAATAGCTCATTAAAATCTATGGGGTTTTTTTCAGTGTAACTGAAAGGAAAATCAAACTGCAGGTATCTGATATACATTAACTTAAAGTCTGCTATTAAACCACAAGTCGTGAAAGACTATGGGAAATCTGAACCCCTGCTGATTTTTGCTAATTCTATAAAGAGTCTATTTAATTTCCTCAGGAAAACAAGGCAAATCTTCCCTTGAGGGCATATGCATTTTTGAATGGGCTACAAGTGAGTCCCTAAGGGCTCAGTTATCACTGATCACAGTTTGGTCTGTTGGATATTGCTAAGGGAAATTTAGTGTGATTGTCTGTGATCACTGGCATGTGCTCATACCCATTAGGAGACCTATTCAGCCCACTGACATTTGGTTCCTAGGAGAATAGGGTAGCTCAAAACATTTTGAGTTTGCAGTATTTTTTTTTCCCTTCCCACTCCTTCCCCCCCTCCCACCCTGTGGCTTTTTTCAGGCAGAGGAGCAGATGTTCAAGATCAGAATAGAGCTTGTACAGGGTGCTGCCACACTGGGCAGGCAGTGCTGTATTCCAAGAAAATCCTACATAACAAAACCACTCCTCTTCCAGTTTGGTTAATTTTCTCTATAACCCTTTTCTAGGCAGTTGCAGGGGTGACATAGAAAAGCAGTAACATCATCTCCATCTGCATCTC
>VZRQ01018914.1:2533358-2563729 GCA_013397975.1 Machaerirhynchus nigripectus | reverse complement strand
GGGAGTGGGGGGGGGGGGGTTGAAGGGGGGAAAATTGAACAAAAATTTGGGCAATTTTTTTTTCATTGATAAATGAATTTATAAAATCAGGAAAAGTATTTGTAAAAGTTGATAGTAGTCATGCTTTTTATTTTCATTTTTTTTGCATGATTTTATCAGAAGTTGTAGACAGCTTTAGTTTAATTATTATTTTGTACTTGCTCTCTTGATATTTGACCTTGTATGACACAAAAAACTTATTTTCTGTTAGTAAATTATCAATTAATATTTTATAATCAGTTTTTATTATAGATCTTACATAATATAGATTAAAATCCAAATGAAATGTACGAACTGAAGCTACAACTTCTCTTAATTCTGCAGAAAGATATATATATTCTCTAAAAATTATACTTTGCTTCACATTTCTATGTTTTTATTATTGCAGCTTATTTAACCTGGCCTTAAAATATGACGGAATGAAAGAAATCATCTTTTAGCACTGCATAAAAAGTAGAACAAGCATGTGTGCTTATACTATGTGTACAAACCTGCCATTTGTTGTCACATTAAGTACTGAAAATTTGAATTTTTGTTAGAAGGATAAATAAAAGAACACAGAAGTACATCCATATGCAGTTCAGTAATTTCCCAAGATTTTTAAGTGTGAGAACTTAAGATGTAGATTAATAAATATGTATTTAAATATTTAAACACAGGAGTTCTTTTCAAAAGTGCTGAGAATATTACATTTCCCAGGTATGATTGTGCTCGCTCCTGACTTTGGGAAACCAAGTCCCTCATTAAGACAGTTAAAGTATGTAGGGCCAAGTTTTGGTCTCATTTTTTGTCCGTAAATCAGTGTTACAGCTCATGTCAACACTTTGAATGACCATCTCCTTCAAAGAAAATTAAACTAATGGGCTCAGAACCTGACTATTGTTACGGGGAAACAGCAAAAAAAAACCTTTTCCATGCTTTTATCACCACTGTCATTAGCTGTTGGCTTGTGTACGAGCACATAAAGCGCACCAGGCACTGACTTCTCTCTGTTCCATGACCACCTGAGGAGGAAAACCCCAAAAGCTGCTTCTACCTCCACAGTGCTCTGAGTCCCTGGGCTGCTGGGTGTTGGTGCTCAGTCAGACCACGCATCAGTTTCCCTGATGAGGAAAGATGCCGTTTAAAGAAATCAGCCTTATTATGTCCCAATGACAAGCATAATTCAGAATGTCTGTCTGCGAAAGGCACAAGAATAGAGGGAAAGCTTTTGTTCACCTGAGCACACTGCCATCCTTGACCCATCCAGGTAATTTAAGCCCTGGTTGAATTGGACAAGGAGAGTTGTAATTGGGCCCCAGTCTTGGCTGCTTCCAGCCTTGCAATTACCCTAATGAAGCTGTCTGTGGAGGGGTCAGTCGCTAGCGGCCAGTTTGGCTGGAGCCTTCTCAGGCTGTCAGCAGAGGGAGAACAAGGAGTCCATTGGGTCAGAGCACGAGACGAAATGAATGCTGGTAATTGATCTAGTGACAGCAGCGTCTGTCCTGAGATGAGGGAAATGGCCAGCTGCAGTGAAAAGACTTGATGCCAAAAAACCTCCAAAGATAAAAAAAAAACCTCCAACTCCACAAAGAACTCGTATGTTTCTGAAGACGTGAAGTTAGACAAATTTTAAAGGGCACCCAGCCATGTGGCCATTAAATGAGGACATTTCTCTCAGTTAGATAAAACCATGTTGCCATCTCTGTGAACTGAATAAAACAGGTCTTTCCGTGAGCTTTTTTAACTCTGCCCTCTCCAAGCACTCACTGCTGAAATCCCCAAATGCATGTGCAGCCCATAGGTACGGATCCTTAGGTATGGATCCTTAGGTATGGATCCATAGGCAATGTTGACAGGTGTGTGATTACATTCTATTGGGTCTTTCCAGGAAGGTTCTGGATGTGCCCTTGAAAATACATTCCCAGTTAGTGGTGTGATTCAGCATATATATTTTGAGCTTCACTATTTCAGGTGGGCCGAAATGTAATTTTAACTCATCCTTCCATCTCTCTGTTCTTGTGAGAGTTTTTAATTAAACATAGTCTTTAATCAATTAGGTGGCAGCTGCAAGTAATGTGTTAGTGCTCTGAGTGTGTCTTCAGAAATATCCAAACTTGCAGAAAATGCAAGTTCAAATAGCAGCAGGGAAGAGATTGACTTTCATCCTTCCTTTGAATTCCACAAAATTTCCTGTGTGGGAACTACTCATCAATATCTTGCCTAGACATAAGAGACAGGCTTTCAGAAACAATCCATCCCTCCTCCTTCTTCTATCTGCATGGTAATTCAGGATAATAGAAATAACAGTAATAATACATACTGAAGCTGGAGTTAGAAATGGCAGCTCCAAAGCTTGAAAATCGGTGTTTATTTCTGGCAGAACCTACATGTTTGGAAAGGGCATTGACAGTGTTGATAAAGTCTATTGCTTATCATCACTTTGACTTCAGGGCTAGCAGAAAACATACATTTTAATAGTGATAACAATAATAGTAATTGTTAATATTTGTAATTAAGGCTAGACTAATTTCTGTCACCTTTTTACAAAGATATAACTAATTATCTACACTGACCTTATTTAGACTTTTAAAACACAGTGTCTGTATAGAAGGTAGTGAGCCCTGAATCTCCTTAAATATATTTTTTTTATGAATTGAACAGCTCTTGTACGTGTGAGAAATGAGAACAGAGACACCAGTAGGTTGTGACTGGAGTTGCCAAAAGAAGGTGGAGGTGCTTACCCCAGATATGGTCTTTAGTCAACAGAGTGAAGTAGGTGCCAGCAGCAGACAAGTGATTCAGCCTTCAGGGAGCTGGCTAAGAATAAAATGAATCAAGATTAATTCCTCCTGGAGGAAGCTCCTATTCCCCATCCTATTAAGGGACTCTGGGATGAGCAGCTCAGTTGTAGATGCTGAATGTTGAAGGAGTAAGATAGGTTGGCACAATCCTGTCTGTGACTTGTATGTGTTCAAACTTAGAGTCTGTGGCATGATCAAAACCAAGATTGACTTATTAATGCTCAGTTATGAAGGAGCCTAAAGGTAAGTGTCTTTGCTGGGGCATATGAGAACTTGCTTGAAGGAACAGGGAATGAGATCCCGTACTACTTATTTCATACCCTTTGCCACTGCAGTCCACATGGAGTCCACAACCCCCAGGATGTTGATATCTCACCCCCCTATAAATATTGAGGTCTCACACCCCTTCTTGCACGTGCATTTCCAGCAGGATGGCAAATTGCAATGATACAGAGTGTGAGCTCCCATTTTAGAACCACGAGAGCTGAACAACCACACAGACTCTCTGTGGGTCTAGTGCCAGTGGTGACAATGCCCTGTAACTGGTGGCCTGCCTGGCAGGGAGGCCACCATAGGAGACATCAACTGGGGGAACTGGACAGGCTTGCTCTGAGAGCTTGTCATGGCTCCACAGACCCTGTAGCCAGCACCCCTCCGCTGAAGGTGGTGTGTGATAATAACAATAATAAAAAATAAATGTAATCTTGCAGTATTTTTCTGTTTCTCATCCTTATGCCACAATGCCAAAGAAGTTAGGGACAATGCCTGCTACCAAAATGATGGATTTATGACTACTGCTGACGCCTTTTTTCCTCTTGTGAATCAGAAGTTTTAAAAAACAGGCGTGTGTCTCCTGCACAAATGGCCTGTGTTAATAGACCGCATCAGGATTTCGTGTGCATGTTGAGGCCCATGCTGAGCTCAGTTCAGAAACCAAGCCCTTGTCCACTAGTAAAAGCCTCACACGCTCATCAGACATCAGCATCCCTTTTGTGCATTAAACACACTGAATACAGTCTCTTTTCCTTATCAAACACATCCAGGAGTTGGAAAAGAAAGTACTTTTGGGGACTCAGTCTCTTCCTATATTTTGTTTTAATTTTTTGCACGTTCTACTTTAAGCAATTCCACTCAGATGCTCTTTTTTTCCCTCCTAAAATATTATTTTCTTTTGAGGTGCAGACCTTATTTGGAGTTCAATCATATTTTGAGGTAGCATATTTGACTTATTCTCTCTGATACAACAAATTAATCAAATCAAGTTTTCTGGACATCAAAAATATATTTGCAGCACTGTACTGATTTGGCTGGGATAGAGTCAATTTCCTTCACAGTAGCTGATACAGGGTGTTTTAGATTTGTGCTGGAAATAGTGTTGATAACACAGGGATATTTTCCTTACTGTTGAGCAGGGCTTAAAGAGTCAAGGTCTTTTCTGCTCCTCACCCCACCCCACCAGCAGGAATTCTGGGGTGCACAAGGAGGGTCACAGCTGGGACAGCTGACCCTGACTGACCCAAGGGATATTCCAGACCGTATGAAGTCATGACATATAAATCTGGAAGACATGAATATTTGAATCTGAACATGAATCTGGGAGACATTTATATTGACATATAAATCTGGGAGAAAAAGAAGTAAGAGGGGAAACATTTTGAGTGATGATGTTTGTCATCCCAAACCTCTTTTATGTTTGGTGGAGCCATGTTTTCCTGGGGATTGCTGAACACCTGCCCACCCATGGGGAGCGGGTAATGAACTCCTTGTTTTGCTTTGCTTGCATGCATGGCTTTTGTTTTACCCATTGAACTGTCTTTATTTCAGCCCATGGGTTTTCTCAATTTTTAGGCATGGATTTTCTCACTCTTTAGTCATAAGCTACCAGCTGGGGTTAAACCCTGACCCTGGTGCAATCAGGTAGATCTTAGACTGAGACATACAAACTGGTCTGTGGAACTGAGCACTCACAGAAACCTCACCCCAAGTCCTTTTATCAATGTAATTTGGAAATGAAGTGAATTTACACGTAAGGTTTTGCATCCACATGTTCAGAGGGGTTTCAAAAATGTAACGCAATGTCCTGAAGCCCACTCTTTAGTGGTGAAAATTGTTTGCAAAAATTCAAGAACAGTGAAAGCTTTTCTATACCTATGTCACCTTGTTAATTAAAACCCCAAGTAAGGGGAAGAAAAAAAAAAAAAGAAGTAATAGCAGTGGATAACTTAATGTTTAGCCAAAAGTATCACAAAATTGGAAAACCAAAAAAGGAATTAACAGAAACTAAAGAATGCAGAAGAAACCTAATACAGATTTAGAAATAGGCATTGAAGCCAAACCATATGGACATTGAAATGGATTGGTTTTCACTCCTTAGGAACATGCAGACTATATCCCAAAGTAGCCATGGTAATGAGCACTCTTCCAGAAAAATGCAGCTTCTGGGCAGCCAAACCATGGGCATTGGCAGCTGGGCACTGGGTCCAGTTCTAACATTTTGTTTTTCTCTGCATCTCACTTTTCCCACTGGATATCAGACTGTTTTCTTCCACTTTTTGTGAACTTTTCTCATTACCTTAGAAGTCTTCAGACAAAGAGATCTTCTGTTACGTGCTGCTTCTTTGCCTGAGGCAAAGGGACCCCCATAGTTTGGTCAAAGCTTTTGCAGTTGTTGTAAGAACGGTGTAGTTGAACCCCACACGGAATGTAGTTCATGCACAAATTAATCTCACTATTGTGATGCGCTTGACTGCCAGTGTATATACAACAATAAGAAATGGCCATGATCTCTCACTTGATCTTGTGTTCAGATTTGTCCAAAACAACAAAATCTGGTCTAGTAAAACCACTAATGGACAAGAAGGAATGATTTTAATGGAGGACACCTAAACTGATTTTCCTGTTTTTGTAATGGAACACTTCTGAAAGAGCTATTCAAGCTACATTAAAAAATCAGATTGATTGTCCCTATAATAACACATCAGTAGCAACTGATCAGTACAACTTTGTACCCCCTACTCATTCAAGCAAAACTTGCATAATTTGCATGGGGGAGCATTATTTATTCTTTGGGGAAACCTAAAAATAGAAACTTGAGCAAAGTGATTATAATAACCAAAACTGCATGACTGAATACTTCAGCTCAGCATTTACACTGTTCTCAGAAAAATTAGTGTATCTCAACAGGAGATAGGCTAAATGTACTGTATCTACCATAAAAAAACAACCCTCTCTCAACCTTTCACATGAGGCTAATTCTGTTATGACTGGTGATTCTTTTAAATCCCCCGATAATTGCATTGCAGGTAGAGGTAGTTCAGGCTTCAGGAGTTAAAAATTCTGATCTTACTTATGACTCCACCTAAAAATTCAATTAAAGAGCAATTTAAATCTGGCTCTGGATCTGTACAACCTACATCAGCATGCTCTTGACCACAGCTTAGTCATCCTCATCTCACTCTGTGCACCACTTCTGGTTACCCTGGAGTGAGTGGTACCAGTGGAGATTTGCTCACCTATGTGTATTCACACTGAACTCCCCTCAGTTTCCACACCCTACTTAGCACATGTATCCTACTCAAAAAGTCCTTTTCCCTTATTCAGATTTAAGACTGGCTGGGTCTCACTTCCTGAACAGGTACTCAAAATTGTGTTTAATCTTCATTGTTCAGTGGATGGTCCTCTCCACCATTATTTATTACCTGTTAATGACAGAATGATTGGTTTCCTCCCGGGCATTTCTATGCTTCTCCTTGCTAAATGTTACTGGAAATACTTCAGGAAAATATTACCTTTTTTTCCTAAGAATCTTTTGGTTTTTCAGCATTTGGGGAGTTTAGGTGGGATTGTTTTCAACTACTTTTGAGAGGGTAGGACTCAGTTCACAGACTGAGACACCTATTTTTATGTTTTGGCATGCAGGTGTCTCCAGGAGAGTTGAGTGTCTGAGCGCTAGGGATGCAGACTGCACAGCCAGGGTGATAGAACGGGTAGGTACCCTCTCCTTGCTCTTTCTGGTCTCACTGGGGACGTTGCAGGATAACAGGGTTACAAGCCCACAAGCTCCTCCTAAAGCCACCAAACTCCCTGACACGTCAGTTCAGCTCAGGCTGAGCCATAGTAATGACTCTTGCTCATTTGAGTGTACTGGATTAAAATAAACAGTCTCCACCAACCTAAAGCATGTAACAGCTTAATAATGCCTTAGTGAGTCCTCTTGGCCTACTCAGTTGAAATTTGAAAATTGCAGATAATTACAAACAGCACAAAAGCAGTCTTATAACAGGAAGTGCTGGACAGTATTAATAACAGGTTTCATTAGCAGATCCACCTATACTGTATATGACAGCTGCAATAGGGAAAAAAATATCCCACAGAAGATTACACACTCAGTATAACAGGTATTAGGTAAATAAGTAACCAAATTGTCCAAAAACCATATAAGAACCTTTCAGCTTTATAAAATCCACATTTTAAGCTGTAAATGATGGACTCAGGGAAAAGTCACGTGTGCTAATAGTTATGAAAGGAGACTGTTAAAAAAGCCTGTAAATCAAAACAGAAAGCTGTAGAATCATAGAATAGTTTGGGTTGGAAAAGACCTTTTAGGTCATCCCATTCCAGCCCCTCCTGCTGTGGGCAGGGACACCTTCCACTAGACCAGGTTCCTCCAAGTCCCATCCAGCCTGACCCTGAACACTTCCAGGGATGAACATTTCCACAGCTTCTTTGGGTAACCTGTGCCAGGGCCTCACCACCCTCACAGTAAAGAATTTCTTCCTCATATCCAGTCTAATCCTGCCCTCCTTCAGCTTGAAGCCATTCCCCCGTGTCCTATCCCTCCATGTCCTTGTCAAAAGTCCCTTCCCAGCCCTCTTGTAGCCCCCTTTAGGCCCTGAAAGGGCGTCTGAGGCTTTCCTGGAGCCTTTTCCCCTCCAAGCTGAGCAGCTTCAACTGTCTCAGTCTGTCTTCACAGCAGAGGTGCTCAAGCCCTCCATGCTGAGAAATATGTCAAGCCTTTACCCAAGGCAGATAAATTAAGTTGCTGTACAATGACTGTGAAGGTACCTTGAACCACCACAAGGCTTCAGGAAAGAATGGGTACCTAAGTAAAGACCAGATGGAGTGGAGTCCTTCCTTTAAAAGAATAAGCTTTCTGATCAGACCAAATCCATCAAAAACATAGTTGTGTCAATCTGGATGTCCAAAATCCACAGAATTGGAGTTTCTCTGGTTCTTTCTTTTCTTGTTAAAAGCAGTAAATGTACCCATTTTTCTTGGATAGGCAATACAGGAGGCCCATGTGTTTGTCAAGGCCAGGTGTGAAACACCAAGCTATGATCTTGTACACCTTTTGCAAATAGTTCCCCAAGACTCAGAATTCCACTGTCAGGAATGCTCTAGTTCCTCAGCAGCTTCTGCTTCGTCTGTAAAAACAAGTAATGGGAAGAAAATGCTTTGGGATGTGGGTTATCTCATTCGATAAGTGTACAGCTGCCAGCAGGCCGGAGCCTTCATTTTACACACACCACTGCGTTTATTCTGACATGTTCTCCTTTACTCTCCTGTGGTTTCATGGGTCAGGGGCTAGGTGGAGGTGCCCCATGTTTTCAATTTGCTGAATGAAATAACAGTGGAGAAGAAAGACTCTGTCAGCCATATTTGGTGGATAGAGCATGAACAGAGAACACCCAGTGGGAGCACTGTGGGTGTGTTTGGTTTTGCTGCGCATGTAGTTTATAACTCACTCGAGGCTCTGCATCTCATTAGTTTTGGGTGGGTCTCTCCCACCAGGACAAGCAGCCTTCATTTCATGGATGTTTTTGTGTATCTAATTTAATTCTGAGTGGATGCAACAAGACTGATGGCACGGGAAGGTCCATAAGCAAGCCTGACAGGATTATTCAGGTAATACAAGAGGGCTGGTAGGGTGCTCCCTTACTCCTTGTTAGCTTTAGAGAAGGGCTGTTGAAATTTGGATTTTTAAAAAAATGTTGGCATCCAGACTCTAGGAAGCAAAACACAACAGATGCTTGTGCCAGGACTCAAAGGTTTAGATAATTTGTGCCTGAACTGCTCTATTTCAATCCTGAAGAAAAAAACAAATGCAGACATGATATTAAAGACGCAACAAATGAATGAAGAACCAGCAACACCAGCACATAAAGAAAGTATGGAGTATTTGTAACTGGGAGCACTGAAATTATCACTCTCCCAGATGTCTTTTGGCTTTGCCTTTCAGAGTTCTGAGGCTTTTGCCCACAGATGGCACAACCACGAGTGGCCAAGGCTGCCCACACCTTGTCCTGATCTTCAGGTATCTCTTGGAGTGTGCTACAGAGCAGTTAACCACTGTGAAAACTATAAATTGACCCATGTTTAATCTGCATAAATCTTAAGGCTGGAGGTTGCTCTGATGAGAAGAAAGTGAACAACTTTCACAGTAAAATATGGAGCCTGTAGTGTAATAGGGAGTGCTAATGGGGAAGAAAGGAGCCATAACTGCTGTGTAGATTTTGAGTATCCAGGGTGCATCATGGGCTGCGAGGTTTTTAATCCGTGGGTGTAATATCCTTTATGGGTATGATTTTTCCCTTCAGGTATGAGCCCTTTGTTCACATCTTGGTCATGTTCACACCTTGGTCAGTCATCAGAATGATGAAATATTGAAGCGCGGACTTGCACTGGCACGAAAGACGCCATGAACTCAATCCGTATTTTTATCGAAGACAAGGCTGAGCAGGGATTTCAGCTTGTATACACCTAGATGACAAAGATATTTTTCTTTGGCCAGAAGTCTAAGAACATCCAATAAACCAAAATAGGAGACAGAAAAATTCAGATGGAAAAGAAGTATGGTTTAACCATGAACCCAGCAAACAACAGAAATAGCAAAGTGATGCTTTCAAAAAATCTTTTTCCTTATTGTTGGGCACTTAAAATTAAAGACTGAATATTTTCCCCTAAAAGACATGTTTACCTTCAAAGTGGACTGTAGAATATGTGTGGCCTGGCCTATGTGGTAAGTCAGGCATCCTTCTTCAGCTACTCAAAAAACCTGTAGCAACTTTTTACTCTGGGGTGAAAGTTTCTACTGAGGGGATGTCTCTCAATCTTGAGACCTGGGTGATACAAGAGGTAACAAATTTTGTAGCTTTCATTCTTCTTTCCCTGTTTCTATAGCAAGCAGACATAGTGGAGAGTACCAAGAATGCCTGAATCCTGTCCTTCACCCTCCCCAATTATGTCTTTTGCCGAGGGCTATAATGAAGTCATGGGATCAGGGAGAAAAGTTTGAGTAAACTTCAGGCAGTGCTCCTTCTCCCTCAGAAACAATTATTCCTGAAAACCATAATCTTGACCAGTATCTGGGTTGGTCTGAAAACCAGACTATGCAGATGGGGTGACTGAATAAAATTGTCTAAGGTTACGTTAGAGAAGACAGGGCTTTTATTACAATTTCTATGTGTAGAAATACACCTATATATATTAAATTTTAATTGCCCGGTGCTTGTCAGATCCAGATTGGATCTCTTTGTTCCCACTTTTATTCTCATTGCACACGTCAGACCAACCCCTTCACCTGGATGTGCTGCCATGCAGGTGTTTGCTGGCACACCTGTGGGAGGGATATGCAGAAGGCTGGAGGTGGCAGAAGCAGAACTGCCAGAACAGCCTGGTAAGGGTCAGGGTAAATACCCACTGAGCCACCCTCTGTATCCAGGGCAGAGACCCCAGGTAACCCTGCCTTGGTTACCTGGGGTCTCTGCCCTGCATCTGCTGAATAAGCACAAAGGCATTAATCTCTCTGTGTCTCACATCCTCAGGTGTCCCATGGGGATCACAACATTTCGTTGCATTTCCTTATGGGTGATCTTCCGTGTGAGCCTGTACAACCCCCAGCACAGAAGATAGCGGTAACGGGGTTAATGTTCAGCTTTGTAAAGACACTCGTGGATGTCTCAGGAATGAGATGATTTTAAGACTGCTTTCTCCTCAAAATCATGCAGCCTGGAATCCCTGCAAGGCTCTTCACATTAGCAGCAGAACAGTGTGAATGGCTTAGGAGAGCACACACTGGGTTACAGCCTCCTCCTCCTCCTCCTTCTCCAGGAACTCCGAGTTCCCTTTAAGAGAAGCTGTTCGTTTTGCTGCTGAGCTAACATGATTAAACAAGACAGGTCTGGCAGGGCTCTTCCACATTGTCAAATCTTGAACAAAAGGCATAATTTTCCTATTTCTTACAACTCCAAACAGCCTGCTTACAGAGATGGCAATTACTCACAGGCAGTGTAACTCAAGACCTTTCCAGTGTTTATATCTCCACATGATCCCTACTTTTACATGGCAACGGCATGGAACAAGACATGTCTTTTCATTTTCCCATCATAATTCATAGCAGGACCCTGCCAAGAAAACACTGGAGCTGATTACCAAGTGTGACTACGATTGGATCATTTAGCAATTTGAGTTTCCACACCTTTTGTGTGAGGCTGGGCTTTGTTTTACTTAAAGCAATAATTGCATTTTAATTTCATAATATAGGTCGTGGTTGCTTCATCTCTCTGTGCCTTCAAGGAAAAGAAAAGCTGCACAGAACACAACAAACATTTTTTAATTAATTTTTTTAAATGAGCTAATAAATGTTTACCTGCTTCACAGGTGTGCTTGCTGCAAAGTGACTTAATTATCATTCCCACAGTCCCTGTACGAAGGATCACAAAGGGATTATACATTGGTGTTATCCCCAGTAATAATGAATTACTCTTTTATGAAGAACACAGTTCAAAGAAATGTTTTTAAAGAGTAAAAGTTTTTTAAATGATAGGCATTAAATAAAGAGTTAAGACTTAATAGATTTTAAACCAGGCAGAATTTCAAAACAGAGCAGAAATGGATGATTACAAACAGTCTTGGACTCCATCCTTCACAGTGCTTAAATTTGTCTTCAAGGTTGCCCCATCATTGGAAGAAGAGCAGGGCACCTCTCACATCCACGTAGAATGGTCCCAGAGCTTATTGGAAGAGCTTTTCCTTTCTTCTCCTCCAGAGCATGACACCCCATGTTTTAGCTGGAGCTGTAGGGTCACTCAGTTTATCAAGTCATATAACATGTGGCAGGCCATGACATGTCCCAGCTGGCCTAGTTTACACTGGATTACTCACCCTCATCTCCAACACAGGAGCATGGGATCCCACAGGTCTTCAGACCCAGGTGCTGCATGACAGATCCAGTCAATCAGCTCCTTCCTTCATCCCTAAGTACAACCTGGAGGTGCTGAGAAGGGTGAAGTGGGCAGCGAGAGCCTACTGTGAGTCTAATATTTAATATACATTTAATATTTAATATGTGATCCTTCCATTTCCATGGGCTTCAGACTAGGCCTGGTATTGAGTCCTTTCCTAGAGAGCACAGGAAATCAAACTGCCTGAAAATAAAGTGCAGATAGCTCTTATTTGAAACAAAAAGGAGAGCCATGTCAAAACTTGATCACGTGCCTGTTTAAAAGTGGAGACACTTTTCTCTCTTTTAGGGAGCCATGGTTTGGATCTTGATTTTGCCATAATTTTCTCACTTTATCTCAAGCATTTGTCACTTTTATAGCTTCTGCTGTCTCTGAAGACACCAAACAACAGTGATTTTTCTGTACTGGATCCCCATCACAAACCTCATCTGTGTCAGCCTATGAGTGTTTTCCCCAAACAGACATAGCCACACTTCTCTCTGGGTATTATCCAGAATGTCTGGCAATCAAGTAAAACCACATTTCATCCTGTTCCCAGCTGACCTTCTTTTTTTCTTTTTTTTTTCAATTTCAATTGCATGCAAAAAAATATTTAGATACAGAAGGCTCCTATTACTGTTTTGGAGTTGGCAACCATAGAAACACAGAATCACAGAATGGACTTTAAAGATCACCTAGTTCCAACCCTCCTGCCATGGGTAGGGACACTTTCCACTAGAGCCATCCTTGTCTGGACTCAGAGATGTAATTCAGGTGTCTGCTATGTCAGCTGGGCAGATGCGCCATGAGTTTCCCCTCACACAGTGTGGTTTAGTTCCTGCAGGACATTGTGGGCTGATGTTTCTGTACATTTCAGCTTCCTGCAGCCCTTTCTGTGTACACATGTAAGCAGAGATCATGTGTGGGGGCTTGCTTCACTCAGGGCTGCACAGCTCAAATAATAGGCTCTATAAAGTGTATTTGTGTGACTTAAGATTTAGTAGCTCTTCTTACATGTTTCATGACTTCATTTAACAACATTCTTTAGCACTTCTATGACTTTTTTTTTTTGTTGTTATACTTCAAAGGGCTTTTAAGTTACTGTATCCATAATCCTTCCCAGAACCTGACAGGGAAGGTAGCTGTGCACAGTCATCTCTTCTTAAAAATCAGCAAGAGGTGCTTATGTGAGTTTTCCACAGCACAGAAGGGGCAGCATCTAATTTAGGATTAAGATTTCAAAACATCTAGGACCTTCTTTTTTGTGTAGGTCTATAAACATCCATGAAGGATTTGATGTTCCAGACCAGAGACAGGCCAGCCTGACCACAGCCATCTAGCTCAGAGCCTGCTGGATGTAAAGAATGTTCTTGTGCCCCTCTGTAGGCAAAGAGTGAAAGGATTCTTCAGAACATTCTTTGAACATGCAACAGACCCCTTGTTTGAATCATCCCCTTGTCCTTCTCTTTTCTGAACAGATAGTTTGCAGCGTGGAGCTTTCTAGTGTAGCTGTGTAAACACAGGTACTACAAATACCCCTCACTAATGCTGCGTGACTAAATGCAACCATTTGCCTTCACCCATTGCACAATGCTCACGCTCAGCTGCATACATAGAATAGGTTTTAATTCCAAATAATTGTTGGGCTTTGGTTTTGACATACTGAGTAGGATTCATTTGCCTAAGCACATACATTTTGGACATACATATGTGAGGTATTGCACTGTCACTAGCTGCTGCAACTTCAGGGTGGTACAGGTCTACCCCAAATCCTCCATCACGTCACGGAGCTGTCTGAACTTCCCCAGGGTGCTCAAGGAGTCCAGGCACCTGTGTTTAGGCAACCTTGATTCATCTGTTTGTAAACAGAGTCTTTGATGTCATCCAAGGGCATCAACTCTTCTTCTTGGAAGATGGATATTTTTATTTCTTCATCGCTTTTCCATGTGCCAGTAACTCAAACAATGAGAATCAGCCTGGTTCTCATTTGCCAAATCCTCCAAGCAACTTCATGTAGCTTCACGGTCTGTCAGTAATTACACTGTGAAAATTCACAAAATAATAGAAATTTGTCCCTGCTTTTAAATTCACCATGGAATTGAACCCAATTTTCTTTCCATTTAATAACCTGAATAATATTTTTGTCATTGCTTTTTCCTTCTTTTGGGCTTTGACCTTTTTGGGGCCTAAAAAATAACTGAATGTGAGCATGGGTTTGTGTTTGCACTGTAACTCTGTTGAGCAAAATGTTTTATGATTTGAAGAGAGTTTGCAGCAAATTAGCACTGATCAGTGTGGAAGAAAGTCTTCTATGAGTATCTCAATTTTTCTTTCTGAAAGAAAGCTAAAACAGCCCCAGAATTACTCCATTTTGGGTAAATACTCTTCCTATAGCAATTATTGCCCTGTCTAGCTGTAGTCCAACATTTTTGCAGTTGTTGTCAGCTGTGACCTTAGAAACAAGGGAAAATAGGCCAGACTGAACTGAACATGGCCATGTTGTGGACTGGCTGTGATGGGAATGCCCCTCAGCTCTCACTTTGCCACCTGATATATCTTTATCTGATGTGTCTTTACTTCCTGATGTATCATGAGACAAGCAAACAGATGAAAGATGAAGAAAGGGGAAAGAGCATATCATTATTTAGTTTAATTGTCTAAATAGTCATTCAATCTCATCTATGCTAATTCAGGCTTCTTCTAGAGATCCTCGAGACAGAGGCACTTCCAGAGGCTGATTCTGTCCTTTAGCCTGAGGCACTTACTCAGTGACCTGAATGGCTGGCAAGGCCAGTTACAGATGGCTATAAAATAAGAAAGATGAATTCTGCCCTTCATGACCTGCCAAGCAGAGACAGCAAGCACTCCTTAACCAGAACATCACAAAACCTAAATTCCACATCCATTTTATTGCCACTGTCCTCCAGATGATGTCAGAGTTGTTAGATGAGTAAACTGAGGTGGATGGTGAATCCACCTAATCTTTGGAGTGCAAGGAATGAGTGATGGGGTGGCAAGAAATCTAATTTCTCCTACTTGTTCTCTGCTTCTATGCATTGACACAACTTGTTTCTCCAGAGCTCAGCCTAATTTTAAGTTGTAAACAAAATTGGTAGTGGTGCCCCAGTGTGATTTTGGATATTCAGTTTAGTTGCTGATATGTCATAGGGCATCTGAAACATCTACACAAGACTTGATACAAAATCCAAGGGAAACCCACATTTTTCTTGAGAAGCAATGAAAGACAGGCAGGTCATCCAAAGTAATTTCAGTTGGGTATAGATATTATTAGGCAGTGGAAAAGGTGTGCTGTTGCTTACAGTTTAAAACACCTTAATTTAGGTGACTTAGAAGATTTAGGTGTCCAAGATCTCCTCATAAATAATACAGATCTAGTGCTTAATTGAGGTGCCTAAGAATAACTGCTATTCTGGCATTAATTCCATGTTTACATCTCAGTTTGGAAAACCTTTACATTATCATGTTGCAAGAGGTTAAACCACTTCAATATTGAGATGTTTTTCTGTGGCATGATAGACCAGACAAACTGTTTTGATGTTGCTCTCTAGTTAAAGCAAGAACGTGTTCAGGGAAGATCTGTGCCTGTGTGGTTTGTGTCTCTTGGAAGATTGATCTCTTGATTGTGTCTCTTGAAGGGTTGATCACAATGACCCTTTCTTGCCCAAATAGAGAACCACAGAATTATTTAGGTTGGGAAAGACCTTTAAGACCATCGACCCCAACCATTATCCCAGCACAGTCAAGTCCACCACTAAACCATGACCCTAAGCACCATGTCTACACAAATTTTAAACCCCTCCAGGTTTGGTGAATCAACCACTTCCCTGGGCAGCCTGTTCCAATGCTTGACAACCCTTTCCATGCAGAAATTTTTCCCAATATCCAATCTAAAATCCTCCCCTGCTGCAATAGATAAATGTATCTGTTCCATCTCTGGGCTAAAAATTTTACAACGCGGGACAGACAGACAGAGACAGGAAAAAAAAAAGAAAAATTTACATCTTAACTGCATTGCATAACCAGCAATCATTGTAATAGAATTACTGACATTATGGGCTGCTAAAGGAACAGTTAGTAGCTTGTCTCACTTGTCTGTAATTTACTCTGTGTCTATTTAGCCTTGATGTACAACCGAGGTCAATTGCTGTGCCGCTTTCCTATCTCCCTACTTCGGAGTTATAGAGAGAAACGTGTGCCTCATGAATGACTATCTCTCCTGGTCAAGCTTGTCTCTCCCGCCGTTCAGCAGTGCCATGTGTTAATAGATAGTGCTGAACAGTTAATATCACCAGCTAATTGGCAAAGCACGTGTGAAGCAGATGTATTTAAATATAGAACGTGGAGGCTGAAGGAGTAACAGAAATGCATAAGTGATAAGGATTTATTATTAGAGCAGATTAATGAGCCCACCTTTTTCTCCTCCCCCCTTCATCTCTCATCCTCTTCCCTGACCAAGTGTATTTTTAATTCTTCCATTTCAGGAAGGTTTTATTCCACTGTTGAGAAAATTCTGATAGAGAATTTTGTGTTGGCTGTATGGCAGCACCTGGAAGGCCAAACCATTTTTTCTGGGTACCGAGTATTTGTGAAGACTCAGGTCTGTAGTAATACAGTAACAACTTACAAAGCATAGGTGAAGAAGGGATATGTGAAAAAGGGATGGAGAGAGGGAGATGTGTCTTTTTCTAATGCAGGTCTGTTGCCTCAAAGATCTAAAATATTAAACAGGAATATCATTTTCCCTTTAAAAGACTTTTGGCTGAAGTCTCAGCCCCCTTCCCAGCATTGTCTACTCAAAGGCAGCTTTTTACTGCCCTTGATGTGAGCAATTTCAGTGCTTCAGGCCACTCTCCTCCTTGAGTCTCACCTGCGAAAGGAATGGAGGTCATTTTTGACATATCCTCGCTCCCACATTTATTTCCCATGGAAACTTGCATCCTAACTGTGATAGTGCCCCCAGAATTGGAGATCAGCTTCTGGAGTTTTAGCAAGATGCATATCCTTCAGTTTGCCCTCAGATGGGGTGGGGGTTTGGGGTTTACCTTTTTTCTTTGGAGGTTCCTTTTCACTCTGAGACACCCTGACCACTTTGTAAGCATCCCTTGTGCCCCATGAAGCCATCATCTGTGGATTTGTGTTCTCTGCTTTGCAGCTGGAGAAACTGAGATCCAGAGATGATCCTGATGATGATCCAGAGATGATCCTGATGATGAAAATCTAAACTAGAAGTTAAATATTGATCCTGAAAGATCTTAAAATCAAACAGAAGAACCCATAAGGAAAGATACACTTTCCTCTATTCTCCCCAGCCCATCATTATCTTCCCCACTGTTTTACCAGGTTGCAGTAGGCACAACAAAGCAACCATCACACAAAATTAGTCATGCACACGAGCATGCCCATGCTTTCATTTGTTCTTGGCTTAATGTTTTCTCTCAAGAGGTTGGGATTGAACAGCGATTGGGTTCACTGGCAGAACAAATTTCCTTGAATTCAGTTTATAGCCAGGTAAATGCAATTTCCTTGCTCTTGGACTGGACAGTTTAGAGTTAACTCACTTCTTATTATCAGGTTTTTAGTTCCAAACTGGTGAAGTTATTATTTAATTTATTTATTAAACATGTTGACTTTAACCATGTCTTTAGTGGAAATTGGCTCTTTAAGCTTTTTCTAATCCAGTAAACCCAAGGATGCTTTCTTTAGCTGTGATGTGATGCTGAACAGTCCCAAGCAAACACAGAACCCTTCATCCTCAAAGCTTCCATGTGAAAGAAGAGGGTGTACATGGATTAAACAGGGAGGTGTAACACACTCCTATCTACCTCTGATCAGGACAGGAAGGGACTTGGACACCTTGGTACAACAGAGTATCTGTATCCATATCTGTATCCATTGCCTGCTCTACACATAGGCTCATGAAATAAAAACCATATTAATATAAATTTTAAAAATCTGCAAAATCTTCTCCAAAACAAATAATAAAAAAGCAGGTTTTTTTCATCTTTTAGATAAGTGTCTACGTTTGTATAGAAAACCACATAAGGATCCAAATCATCCTCCGTTTTACCCATGAGACCACATGAAAATGAAATAAGGGCAGGATTTTCCCAGCAAACAGAAGTTTCTTTGGGTTTATCCCACACTTTGCAACTTCCCATGGTTCAGTGACATGATTTGGATTGTTATCCATCACAGGGTTTGTTTAAGTGAGCTTGGGTTTTGGCACACCAAAGCTCCCCTAAGCTGCAGCTTTTGTTTTTATTGTTTGGGTTCTGTTGGGAAGATATTTACAGTTATTCTAATATTACCCTTCACAAACATATTACCATTACAAATTGCACTAGGGGGAAGTGGTGAAAAATTTTGGGCAGGATTAAGGTAATCCTAAAACAAGCTAATAAAAAACACATATAAGTGTTCTATTTTTAAAAGGAGACAAGATGAGACACATAATCTCTTTCAATAAGGTTTCTGGAGCAATAAACCTTTAAACCCAATATACAACATAGATGCGTGTTTGTCTGTGTGCCTGCGTACATGGGTATTTTCTTAAACTTTCTTTTGCCAAGATACAAAGCCCAGCTTGTCAGAGTTACATCATGTTTATAAATCTCCTCTTCAGTGAAATTTGTCTGACATCAACCTTCAGCTCATGCAAGCGTAAGTCTTCTTTGGCAGATGAGTGTTTGGGTTTTTATGTTTCTTTTTTTCCTCTCAGAATCTTTTTTTTAATTATTATAATTTTATTGACTTTTTAATAAAGGTAATAAAAGGGTTCTCATGTCAGAGAAAAAAAATTTGTTTATATTAACTTTAAATCTTGCCCTCCTGCTGTCTGTAACCACATCATCAGTAAACAAAGGCCAGATTATTTTGTAAAGAAGATGCTATAGATTTAGTATTTTTTTCTCTTTTGAAACATGTGGTTTCTCCCATTATTTGATTAAGAGCTGAATGCTATCCTTTATACTGTGAGTGGCAAAAGCCCTGCTGGCTCAAATCGAATGGAAAGAAATGTTTGATGCATGTGATTGCAAACACCACCTGTGTTTCTAAAACAAGGGGCAGATCTTTTACAGATAAAAAAAATGCCATTGCTATATGGGGCAATTTATCCTGCCCCTAAGGCAGCACTGTCATAATTCCATGGTGCAAATTGTTACAGCTTGAAAGTGGAATTGCTACAGCCCTAACTTGTAATAAAGGCAATTTATATTGGCTGAAAACCTACCCCAGTGATTTAGATCCTGATCTTGTTTACAAAAGGGTTGATGGCAAAATTGCTGGTGGATTCAAATGAAAACCGAAGTCAAATGCCACTGAAGCCTCCAGGACTACTACACTTGACTTGAAAGGCAACCAAGAGAATGGGTGCTCTTATGAATTCACTGTCATGGAAATGACTTGACGGAAGCAGTTCTGCCTGGGATACCACCGTATGAGGCATGTGGTCAGGCAATTTTACATGTAGGATCCAGCTGGATTTAAGACAAGATCAGACTCTCTGCTCTTTTCACCTCCCTGCTTCTTTCTATCTGGCAGAACGCTAATTTGTGTCATGTGTGAGGAGTTTCACCACAAGTATTCTTAAATATTTTGGTCTTTTTAATTATGGCTTCCTATTTTTAACTGCCACCTCTTTAATCCTGAAAAGATAATACACTGATCTCAAATCCTGCTTCGGGGTGGCAGCTAATTGCATATTTGGCCAAGTGCTGGACTTCCTTTCTTATAATGTTTGTCTCAAGTGCTCAACAAAAGCAATTTGCGGTGCATTTTACTAGCCAAATGTATATAATATTACATATTATTAGAATGTTATTAAAGCAAAGACTTTTGTTGTTCTCTTGCCAAACACAAAGAACTCTTTTCCCTTGTATAAAGAAGTTTCAAAGCTAAAACTTCCTGCCTCTTCAAGCTTCCGGCGGTGTCCTGACCTCAAGGTACTGGGAAAGGCTATTTTTCTCATTCCAGGAAGAAGCTGTAGATATTTTCCATTCTTGTGATTTAGGGCAGGACAAGGTGTGACTGTACCACGTGTGGATACCTCTGAGCTAATTCCCACTGACTTGTTTTGGTAGTGCACACAGGAGAGTGCCGAGAAAAGCCCAAATTGCAAAGCCTGACAGGGGAGAATGGTTGTAACTCTGCTCAACTCCCTGCTGCCAGCAATGCCTGAGGAAGCTGCTTTAAAGCTAAACTTATTACAGACACATCTTAACCTTGTCTGAGCTCTTCTCTTACCTTTTCACCTTCATTCAGCTCACTTTCTAGCTGTAGACCCCGATTCTTACTTCCCCTGAGAACCTTGTCTACTCCTGGTGTCGATTCCTGGAACAGCAGAAGCAGGCACTCGTTCAAGATCCAAAATAAATTAGAAAATTACTTCCTTTTCCAGATCAAGAAGCTGAACCACACAGACATTCTTACCCAAAAGTTGGTCTCAGGGGGCGGAGAACAGGAGCTGTGTAGGGGGGACTGCAGGTTTGTAAACACCACTGGGTTGTAAACAAGCCTGGGTATTTGGGAATGGGACTGAGCTCTGGCAAATGCACCATTATTTGCAGCCCAGCCTGCTGTATCCCCTGTATTGGGGTATTCTTTGCTTTTCTGGCCTGGCCTTGTCCCTTCACCTGCTGTATCCACCAGGACCAGGCCTCATGGCCTGGCTCTACACCTCTTCCTATCCCAGTAATTGCCTTCAAATAAGCACTGCAGCAACTGCTTCCTACCATTCCTGTCTTCCAGTGGAGTTACAATGATGCCTGTTGGAAACAGGGAAGAAAGAGAGACTGGAAAGTATTCCTGCTTCAAATGAAATCCACCCCCACACCAGAAATCTTGTAGTAGACACTTCACATCCTGCTGAGGAGATACCAATGGCTTCAAGTTTGCATCAGTGAAGAATTTCACAGAGCTCTTCTATTAACCCTATCTTTAGTGTAGAGAAGTGATTTAGAAATTCCCACAGTCCGGGGTCCCTCATACAAGGAAGACCTCAAGGGGCTGGAGTGTGTCCAGAGAAGGGCAACAGAGCTGGGGAAGGGTCTGGAACACAGGTCTGACGAGGAGCAGCTGAGGGAGATGGGGAGGTTCAGCCTGGAGAAAAGGAGGCTCAGGGTGACCTCATCACTCTGTCCAGCTCCCTGACAGGAGGGTGCAGCCTCCCCTCTGGTCTTCTTCCTCGGGTAACAAGTGACAGGATGAGAACAAATGGCCTCAAGTTGTGCCAGGGGAGGTTTGGACTAGATATTATGAAAAATTTCTTCCTTCTAAATGTGGCCAGGTATTGGAACAGGCTGCCCAGGGCAGAGCTGGAATCACCATCTCTGGAAGCATTCAAAAAACATATAGACATGATGTTGGGGAATATGTTTTAGTGGTGCATGTGGAAGTCCTGGGTTAATGATTTGACCTGATGATCTTAGAGGTCTTTTCAAACCTAAATAATTCTGTGATTCTTATGGTGATGCCAGCAGGCTGGAGACACTGGAATTGTGTTTGAAAGGAGGCATCCAAACATGGTGTGATCTTACCCGTGCTGTTTATAGACAGCAGCCCTTGGACTGAGCTCTCCTGAAGCTTTTCCCAGGGGACCTGTGAGTTTGATGACATAGACACATATTCCTGGTGTCTACGTTTTGCCTTTCAACAGCACTAATGGGTCTGTGTCGCTTCCAGCCTAGGGCTGGCTGCTCTCCAAGTTGGGAAATGCCTGGACAGCGCGAGCCTGGGTTCAGAGAGAAATGCAGTCTCTGTTTGCTCACCTCCCACATCAGGGCTCCCTCACACGCCACAAGATAGGTGTTGCTGAGTCCTGTTTTGTTTTGGATTTTGTTGCAGATAAGTAACATGAGAAAGGCTCACAAACCCATCTTTCTCTTCAGTCTGTACAAGACTTAAGTGGAAATATGATGTATTTCGCTCATCACTCAGGCTTTTAAACTAGTGTAAAATGACGATTTTGAAACATTAGCTTTTTTTTCCTACCACTTTGCCTTGACCTGAATTTAGGGAACCGACAGATCCTTTCCACTCTTCCTGTCCCCCGCAAGAAAAAATGAAGGTTAGGATTTCAGCAATTCTGATGTTATTGTACTTAAAAGATCCAGTTGGAAATGCAATGAATAACTTGTTGATGACATTCCAGTGACAACTGAAGCTAATAACGGTTGTAAAAAGTCATTTACTTCAATTGACTTATTGCAAATGCACAAGGGCTGTTAGTTTCATTAATCCAAAAAAGTAGGAAAAAACCTGCTCTGTTTCCTTTCTTCCTTTCTTTTTGAAGTTTCAAATATGTTACAAATAAACTGCTAAATAGATTTAATATTTGACATAAAGAACCTCTGTCCCAGATGTCTGACATAGTTTATAAATTACTACGCTTGTAAAAAGTGTGTTATTGTTATACCTGATTTTGTTTTAATGAATGGATAATATTTCTTGAGCAACAAGGAAGAAAGTCACCAATAACTAGGTAAGGTCCTAGGTAAAACACAGGTATCAGCATAGATTCTATTCATATTTGAGCAGTGCAAGGCTTAGAGAAGCTCAGTTATCTGGAGAAAAATTTAGCATGACCATTTTAGGAGTCTGTCTTCGAATATTTTTAAGCCATTCCTTAATTTTGTTAGTGTTTCAGATTGTCTTCTGGGGAAGAAGACAAATCAGAAGCCTCCATGTTACCTCTTCTGTGAGGAGAGCAAACTTTGTTGTTGCACTAAGTCACTCACGAGGATGAGAAACGATGTCTTTAATGCCAAAGATTTCATCCATGACAATGAGGATTCCTTTTCCCAGTGACTGCATTTTAACCTTCAAATCCCAAAGGTCACAGAGAGGTAATGTTTTCATTAAAACATACCTGCTAAGGTGACCTAAGCCTTAACATAAACAAAGTCTTTTAAATGCAGACACCTGAAATACCTTGGTTTTCAATCCTGGCTCCAGTGTTTGAATCTCAAAGGTGAAGAAGGCATACCAAATTCCTTTGAAGCTTGGTTTTCTAACCCTAAACTACTTACTAGAGGTAGATTTCCACTTGAAAACAATTAATCATGCATGTGGAAATCACATTTTTAGCAAATTTTAAATATGTGGTATTGGACATGTATGTGTGCCTTTCCCATTTGCAAAGGTAGGTATTTTAAAGTAAAAATATCCCAATGTGGTTTTTTTTAATGAATATAGCTTATGTTTTTATATGAATAGGTAATACAAATCTTCTATCAATTAAGGTAAAGGAGGGAAATCCCAAGAAGGAACCTTTTAATACAACATAGAATCTTTTACTGGCTGCCAACAGATTGTGTCAGAATTTGAAGGGCATAAATCACCATAAAACTATGTGTACAATTTACATAAATTAAGAAACTTAACCCCAGGTCTCCCTGGTTTCTGTAAGGGTGAAGCAGTAGCTTTCCCAGGACCTCTGCATTTTAATATCATCAAAATCTCCACGTTCAGCAGAGGTATCATCTCTGCTCCTGGCTGACCTGCAGCCTGTACTGTGCTTCCTCCAAACCCCTCTGGGAGACAGGTGCCAGATTTATGTTCTTCTGTTTGTATAAGGAAGCAGGGTAGGCCTAACCTTAAGGATTTTCTGTCCCAACATCCTCACTCACCTCCTCTCCAGCAATTTCTATTTCTCTTTTAATTTTTCTGGTCCTGTGCTATAAAGTATAAATTCTGTGTATGCACGTTCCTGTCCTCTTGTCAGCACAGGGCATTCAGAATCCATGGTTGATGATAAATGGTGAAAACAGGCAGCAGGAGAGAGTTTTCAAAGGGTTTCAAAGTTCTTTTTGAGATTTTCACTGAGTATGTTAAAAATTTCTCAAAAAATCATGGTTTACAAGGGAAATATTTACAACTGCAGCAATTTGCTCACACTTGGCTAATAAATAAAGAATGTTTCACTTTTGTTTAGTCAAGGCTGCATCCTCCAGAGAAGCAAAACTGCTTAATAGTAATAACTAGATAATTATACATTAAATATTAAAACTAAAACCGGCCATATCACAGAACTGCAGTGCCATGTAAAATATAGAAGCTGGTAAAATATTTATTATGCAGTTAAACAGTGTAATGGTTCAAGGGAAAAATAAGGCTAAAAGAAAAAACTGAACTGTGGCCCAGTCCTGAAAATTTCAAACCTATCCTGACCTGTATGTTTGTTCTGTAGAATAAAAAGGTAGTGTCCATATATTTAATGTCTGCAAAGTTTCATGTTAGCAAAGCCATGCATAAGTTGGATTTGCTCAAGGGAGGAAAATCAAGCAAAAAATTAATTCCAATGTAAGGAATGCAACAATTCAAGCCTGTGTGTATTAAAACAGCAACTTAGGAAAAGACTGAATGAATGCACGTGTGACAAAAATGCCAATAACTGGTCACAGGAGTGTGAAACTGCCTTGGCTCTTGTTTCAAAGTTGGTGGCAACCTGTGGACTCCAGTGGGATTTTGCAGCAGGTCCTCAAAGATCCCTCAGAATAATCCCAACCCTCTCTGCCTAAATTAATTGAATGGGCAGCACAGCTGTGGTTGATTTTCCTTTTAACAGATGACTACTATCTATGATCATCCATGGGGCTGTGTCAATCACACCAGCTGCAGATCCATCTGGGTCCCAGATATGAATTTCCACTTTGTTATGTTGGATGAGATTGGAAACAATAAGAATCTGCACTGGGATGCTCAGTCCTCACTCTCCATTTCTACTTCCTCAGAGTAGCAGAGAAGGAGAGGGCATTTAAGGTGAGCAATCTTAATCATTCCAAATAATCCCCCACTATGTGATGCTTAGATAGGTCAGTGGCACAGAAACATCATTACACCACAGCTGACTTAAGTTTGGTGCAGCTCTAGAAGGAGGTGCTGAGCTGGGATTCCCTTGAGAAGGGCTTGGTGAAGTGCCGTGGATGAGCTCAGGTTTGAAAACTGAGGGCCACTTATATTCCACATAAACTATTGTCTTTAAAGAGGAACTTTGGTTCATAAAATGGTTTCCAGTATTTATTTTGATTGGATTTTCTTTTAGCTTTTCATGTTCTGAGAAGGGGGGATGGGACTCTTTGCTGGGGTCTTTTCTTATATATTTCCTACATTTCATGCCTGCAGTCTCAAAAACTCTGAAAACAGATGCCTGGTTTTCAAAGCAGTTTTTACTTTTTTTGACAATGCCAGATATTTTACAGAAGAAAATATAAAACAAAACCAAAGCCAATGACTTTTGATATCTTCTGTTTCCTTATCACCCTTTGTTATGCTTGTTAATCAGGGTGAGTGAGTATTTTAAACACTTATAATGTATACATTTCTCCCCCCTCCCCCAAACATCTGTTTATTTTACAAAAACATGAACCTTGGGGAAGAAAAAAGTAGCTGCTATTATACATTTTTTTTTCAAATTGAAGAAGTAAACATGCAGCTTTCACATTTGCTACATCAAACGGATGCTATTTATTTAGTTGCTTGAGGCAGGAGGCCTGATCAGAAGAGAATTTCTTTTATGGCCTAAGGTGGTAAACTATTTTTAATAAGAACAATACTTAAGGAAAAAAAAAATCCTAAAAAACCTCTTCATTTAGTTGGAGAGGCCAGAAGGGAAGTCCCCTCTTGTGGAGAGGAAAGGTAAAGAGCTCCATGACACATCCAGCCTGGGCTGCCTTAACCTTCCTGTGTTGGATGAGGGAGATGTGTGAATAGGGATCCTCTCACGTGGAAGTAAACATGAGAATACATCATAAACATCACACATCACATCACAAACTTGCCAAAAGGTTCCTGTTTCTCCCTTGTGCAGAAGGTGAGGTGAGGTGAGGACACCTCACAAGCAGAGGTGAGGACAACCAGGTGAGTAGTCGATGCCCGTTCTGGGGACATGGCTCAGCAGGTGACATCCAACCACTCATCCTTTTCCACCAGTTTCTGCTTCTTTTGCTTAATAGTGTATGCCCAAACATCCAGATATTACAGAGAAAAATAAATGGGTGATAATTAACAACTGAAATGGCCCAAAACAGAGGTAGTTGTCTGGGTGAAAATCATCCAGCTCAAGCCTTGATCCCAAGCCTTACTCAGTTTATGAGTATAAACATAACCCAAGATATTCTGATTTTAAACTATTTGCCAACATCTAAGCTAGAAACTAGAATCAGCTAAATGAAAACTGAAGTAAACAACTGCAAACCCCAAGACTACTGAAACCATTATCAAGAACCATAAGACTTACAATAAAAACAGGACATGAAGGTTTACCTTCTGTATTTTCAAGGTCAAGCCTTGAGACAATGGTACACTTGTCACTTGGATTCTATCTTCCAAGTGAGTAATTAGTTATTACAGAATGATTGTGCACAGCCAAACTAAAACACACAATTTGTTACGCCATGCAAATAAGAATATGATGGAATAAGAAACCTAAAAATTTCTCTTAGTCTGTCAATATTATATTTGGATAATAGAAAATATTCTGGAAACCATAAACTGAATTATTAAATAATAAAAATGCTGTAGTTTTACTCTTTAGGCCTAAGATTCCAGTATATTTCAAATGGTTTTTTAACCACAATGAAAACTTTGTCTTACAATCACATTTACCACAACGTATTTTGGTTTTCTTCTGCGTACAGAACTCTCGAAACAAACAGATACAGTCTGCTCTGCAACACATCCCTTTGGTGAGAAAATGCACTTTTGTTGCCTTCACTAACAAATAATAACCAACATGTTAATGGAAAAAGATAAAACAAGGCTCTGAAATGCTCATTTGGGTCAAAATTAGTTTATTTCCCAGGGCATAGGGAATCCCAGCTGAATTGGTTGCTGCAGTGATATAAGAAACATGCAAACTGTACCCTTGATTAGAATCTGGGAGAGAGAGATAAAAGGTTTATCTGTGTGAAAAGAGCTGTTTGATGGACCTTTAGATGACACTTTTCTATGCTTGCTGAAATCTCACAGCTTTTGTTGCTGCTTTGTCACTAAATTAATCCCCAGCCCCAAATTAACAATCTTACTTTCCAGAGGAGGTTTTCTGGCAAACAAAAGTGATGAGAGCAAATATGTAAATGTCATTAATATTTTGCTTCTAAAATACATGTGGACGTGTGTGTGTGTAAATGTTTAGGCACCATCATGCCCTGTAACATGTCCATCTGTCCACGTGAGTTTGTTTATGTGTGTTTGTGTTTCACTCACCCTTTAAGAGATCAAGATTTTCAAGAGCTCCTGTGCTTGTGAGTTGGCCAATACTATATAAAAAATAGTGTATTACAACACATTGTAATACGTTATCAAAACATATAATATAGTATATAATAAGTAATATAAATGCATTATTATAACACCTATCATTTTAAGATACCAAAATACATATTGTCTATAGATAAAATCATATATGATATTATGGGATCATAGAATCACAGAATGGTTTGGGTTGGAAGGGACTCTAAAGATCATCCAGTGGTCTGTGATCATCTCATTCCAACCCCTTGCCATGGGCAGGGACATCTTCCACTAGACCAGCATGCTCAGAGGNCATATAGTATATAATAAGTAATATAAATGCATTATTATAACACCTATCATTTTAAGATACCAAAATACATATTGTCTATAGATAAAATCATATATGATATTATGGGATCATAGAATCACAGAATGGTTTGGGTTGGAAGGGACTCTAAAAATCATCCAGTGATCTGTGATCATCTCATTCCAACCCCCTGCCATGGGCAGGGACATCTTCCACTAGACCAGCATGCTCAGAGGCCTGTCCAACCTGGCTTTGAACATTTCCAGGGATGGGGCAACCACAACTTCTCTGGCACGAGACATACAATAATATATAATAATATATATACTATTATTATATATAAAATATATAATATATAGTAACAGTAATGCATATATTATATATTATACTATACACATATATATCGGTACACACATATTACCTGCACATGCAAAAAAAATAGAAGAAAACCTAAGTTTAGGCAGAGTTTGACATATTTTAATTTCCACTTAATTCTTTGTCCTGGAAAAGAGGCGCCGGTGAGACCCTGTGTTTACTTGATGGAATTCATCCCTGGTTTTGGTATGAACTAAGGGTGGTCACAGTCACACAGAGGCAGGTGGAACGAACCAGGTAAATGGTTCTGAGAGACAATAGACAGAGGAGCAGGCTTTGAGAAGTGTGATGGGGATGAGGACTGCAGCAGTCCTTAACCTGATTTCCCAGATTACTGTATCACATTTATGGGTTTAGTGCAGCTAAAAGTTGCTGCCTCTTCTCTTGACGTCTTTTCAGCTTCTTCCTACAGCACATGGCTATAAGTCACTCCTACTCACTCCTTAGTTAGATGTGGAAAGGCCTGCAGGGAAAGACCTTTTCTTCACAGGGCTTCATAAATTCCATAAAAAGAAAATAACTCTCCCCAAGACTAATTCATCCTTTGTTTTACATTAAAAACACAAAACCAGGGGAGTTTCCCACACAAAGAAATGCTGTCAGAGCTGAAGTTGCACGTGGTCGTACCCTGTGTACGGCACCCCTAACTACTTAGCAAAGCAGAATGAACACTGCCAGCAGCTCTGAGGCATGTGTCTTTTGCAAAATATCATAACCAAATGTACCTACAGGCTTCTGCCCTCCACCCATTCTGCCCTGAGCTGGAGTTCACATCCTGCTTTTCCAGATCACGTGCAAGTACTTGACCCAGAGTCGCACTCAGCACTTTTCACTGCTGATTTTCTTGAGCTTTATTGGTTGCATCACACTGGGCCAAGAACCTGACGCCTGATCAGAGAGCTGGTCTAAGGTGATTTTCCACCTGTCCGATTCTTCATCAGGCTGGGAATGATAGTGGCTTCCCAGTGTAGCTTGCAGCAACTCAAAAGCTACTCTAGATCCCATCAAGAGCACTTTCACTGCCTAAAAGGGGTTATGACTCACACTCTTTTTGGCTTTTGATAAGACTGATGACATTGCCTCTGTCATCGTTCCCTCTCCTCTGTCTCACCTGTCTGCCAGATGTTGTCTTTCACAGAGACAGCCAAGCTGCCTGTTTGTTCTGCAGTTCCATAGCTTGAAGTCAGAGGGATTAGAATTCCCAGGTAGGGCTACCAGGCACCCAAAGAGCTAATCCTCTCTTGTTCCTGTCTCAGAGAGCTCCTGTCTCAGAGAGCTAATCATCAGCTATGGAGCCTGGAGGACAATTAGGCATGGGGTGGCTTCAGCTGTGGTGGATAAATGGGAATCAGATGGGATTCTGAGATACAGACTGGGAACATGTCTGTGTTCTCCATACACAGCAGTAGCTACAATCTGTGTCTGAGTTACATTTCCTTTGTGACTGGTGGAGGAAAAAAGCCACTTCTAAGACAAAGTTCACCTTATCATAAAATAAACATGTACTAAAGGCTGTATAAATCATATCTCTTGACTATCAAGGGATCTCAGGAAGATTAGGTGGGATGTTGACATCTAAAAATAAGGAAAGTGAACTTACTCCCACATTAAGTAGGAATTGGGCTGGTTTCTTGGTCACAGCAGTAGAGCTGATGACCAGAACATGATCATCAATTGTGTTAATTTATATCATGTGTTTATTTGCAATAATTCAGCTGGGTTAGACTTTAAATTTGTGTCCCAGGTGCTTTGACATTCTCCAAACAACATTTTGCAGTTGGTTTTCAGAAATACCAAGGAAAAATGTCTATATAATGCATGTATATGTGTATTTTTATATATATGTAGGTATGTGCATGTGTATATATGTACATGTGGAAGAGCCAAAAGATAAACTTAAATGAAAATATACCAGAAATGAACTAACAGAAGTTACTGTACACAGAACTGTTCTCCATGTCTACCTTAACCCATACATTTCAATTAAATCCCCTTCTCTGCACTTGAGTCTATTCACTGCATTAAAGCCATCCCAATAAAAGTACTTATTTCACAGTAATCCAGCTATTAATTGGCATTTTTCTTCCCCGTTCCCCCATCCCAGACCTCTTACTGTCTTCCTGGAATGATTTCTCATGAATGGTGAGAGTTCCCATGTCATTTTGTAGTGCAGAGTAGCTGGAAGGTGTGAATGGTGTTTGGAAGGACTCGTTGTCTGATTTTTGTTATGCCAAAAATGAGCACTTCTACTCAGGGTCAGCCTTGTTAGCAAATTTCTTCATCAGCAGGCAAAGCAGTCACTGTTGCCAAATTATGCAGTAATGCAGACTCAGCAGGACTAGGTTGTCTTCAAGCCATAATGCCACTGATTTTATTTTTTATTTTATTTTA